>MU551722.1:0-119391 GCA_024362625.1 Silurus asotus
AATAATAATAATAATAATAATAAAATAGAAGAAGAAGAAAGATAAGCTGAAATATAAATAGCCAAATATCCAGTGTCGTTTGATACATGTAAGTTTGTCATAGAAAGATCACACACAACTGTCAACACCTCAGTAAAGCTGTTACGTTGACATTGATTACTATTTAGTACATTTTAGTACATTTACATAACAGTGTATGTGTAGACAGTCATGTGGTGTTCTAAAGTGGTGTTATATTATTCTTATAATTATTACTATATCACTATATTATTACTATATCATTAATATATATTATTCATAATAGTAATATGATTTGGATGATGATTGGCTGAAGATTCAGGGTTATTTGATAGAACATGTATGTTTTTGTCAGAAATAAGCAACTCAGACAAACTTCAGTAAGCAGATATTTAATGAGAAAATCAGAAAAACAGTCACACAGATCACAATCAAGAATAGAATTAACACTATAAGATAATGAACTACATCAAGTTCAAATCTACTCGTTTACAATATCACATTTAATATTCTACATGTAGGTAAAGATTCCACTGGAATTCATAATGAGCTAAAGCTCAGTAGAGGAGTAAAGAGGATTTTTTTCAAATGATTACAGAAATGTAATGATTAAATATTGATTAACAGTATTAATGAATATTGATTTTGATTTTAATTCCCTTCTTTATTCGACATTACATGGTCATTCTCTCTCCCGAGTTTATTTATTACCCGGAATAAATATTTATCTTTTTATTTAATTTATTCCTGCTTTTGCATACCCCACTGCAGCATGAACTCTTTCCTCTGATTCCGGTCGAATTTTTCTCATTTCTCTTAGTTTCTGAGCAAGAACAGGTTTTCCAGTTTCCTTAGCTCGAGGTATCAAGAAGTCAAGAGCCTGGATAATGAAAGCAGAATCTGGCTTTAAAGCAGTCTCACACAGTTTCATGATGACAGTGCAGGCTTCTTCCACCAGCTCAGATTTTTCCTTTTCAGTGTTGCTCACTTCATTTTTCAGTCCAGTCTCTATGCATTTCATCTCCTCTTCTTGTTTCTTTTTGCTCTCAAGCTCATTTTCAACATTTTTTAAGGATGCAGAATCATATGTGACACCTGATGCTGAATTACTGTTGGTTTCATATTGATTTTTGAGATCAGCATATGTCATTATGGTCTGCCTGCTGCGTGTCACATATTTCTTGTTCTCTCTGACATGCTTAGTGTAGTGACATTTACCTGTACATGATGTGCAGTGGTTATTTTTCATGACGTAACACCACGAAGCATTCCAGGCTGACCAGCAGTTATACTCATGACAGTTCTCCTCACAGACAGAGCATGTGGTGGCCTTTCTGTCCTGCCATGGAGCATTTTCAATGGGAACTTTTTCTTTATAAGTCTTGGTTACTGTAAAAGTAAAGTTTTTATCTTTCTCAATCTTTTCTTTGTTTTTCTGGAGAGCTTCCTGAATCTGAACCAGGTCTTTACTTTTGCTTTCCACAAACGTAATTCGGAATTGTAGATTATTAATACAGGCTTCAAGTTGATTGGACTCATACAGAACACCACTAGTTTGCTCCAAACTTTTTCTGTTCTCGCTTTTCAGTGAGTCAAAGAAATTATTTAAACTGTCTTCTGTTTGTTCCCAAGCTGACTGAAGAGGTCTGTTATACTTTTTGCTCCTTTTCTCAGTTTGTCGATTGTTAAATAAGAAACACTCAGGTTCATTTTCTTCATCTTTCCTGCAGGGAATCCCTGCTCGCTTAATGGCATTTATCACATTTGTTGCAGGCATTCCATCTGAATAAGTAACAAAAATGGCAATATTGTTCTCAATGTCTTTACCAAACAAAGACAAAACTGCATCAAAGATGTATTGCTGTCTGTCAGAGAGTCGATTCTCAGATGCCTTCAATACCAGACACACTGCATCAATTTCTTTCACTCCAGAATCACTGCGAAACAGTTTGTACAGATTCTCAGCAATCTTTTTATCCAGATTTGTTCCTCTGGTGTCTCCATAACCTGGAGTGTCAATGACAGTAAGACTAATTGGGTTGTCCTGACCAAAGACTTCATACACTGTGATTTTACTTGTTTGACTTTTTGACTGATCTTGCACATCATTATCTTCTCCCTCTTCTGTAATCTCAAACCACACTTCATCTTTAAACTTCACCCCAAGTATATAATTGGCCATGGCATTAATCAGAGTAGTTTTGCCTGTTCCAGTTTCTCCTACAATCAGTATTATTTTGTTATGCATGTTGACATCTTGCTGTCCGAATGTCCATTTTCTTACTGATCTGTTTTCATCAATATTACTCCTGGTAGTGATGAGACGATATCGTGCAGGAGGACCTTCAGTAGTGGAGGATATCAAATTACTCTTCTGTATTGCATCACGTACAGCCACTGATGCAGTGTGAAACCTTGAGAAATCAAATAAACATTAATAGAAACAATTTTGTTTTCTGTGCTGTCAATTATTATGTGATATATTACTGGTATATTCATTAATTTCTCATCACTTCTTAAAATAAATAATAATAATAAAAAAAATTAATAACTAACATGTATTTTTTTACTTTTGCATAAACTATGAAATATCAAATATATTTTAACTTGTATTATTTATAACATTTATATAAAAAAGAAAACCCTAAAACACATTATTCGTGCAACTGATCACTTACCTAGTAGCCATAATGTGTAGATGTTTGGAGTGAAAATTTCCAGCAAGTCTAGTAAACAGAAAGACCTGGGAAAAGAATAAACATCATCCATTATACCTATTCATTATGCTATTTAAAACATTAATTCTTGTAGGGATATAGTGATTTTCAAAGTATAAATTCACAATTTTAGAGGAGTTGTATTAGTAATTGCAGTAATTAGGCTATAACAGTCAGCTTATTCATCATGTGATGATTTATTTAATTAATATTATTCACTATTTCTTTGTGTTGGGCTCCAGTTTAACCCATAGCAGCTCCAGTATACAATATTTTCTGATTTCTTGAAGTACAAAAGAAACCTAATATTGTAAAATCACACGGTCATCTCTAAGCTACACTGAGTATACAGTCACACCCATACAGACTGCACAAATCAACACACATCAATACTTTGACAAAATAATACTCACAGACTCTGTGAATAAGTAACGCAGAAATGGACTTTGTTGCACAAAATGGCAATCAACCCGAGATCAGTTCATCAAGATGTCTCTGAATGATCTGATCTAGCTCTGACTCTCTCCTGTATTTATACTGTGTGCTGCTGCTTTTGATTCAGCCCTTTGATTTCCCTTTTTTTTGTCTGCCCTCTACCTTGCATAAACAAAATTCCTGTCAAGACTGTGGCACCAGATCTTCCTCTGTTCATCAACTCATACTCTCGGATATATGATAATAATTACATCAGCAGCTTGTCCATTAGGCCATGGATTTTAATGCATTACTGAAATAACTCTGCTTTGCTCCTATTTCCCGGAACTGTCCCTCCATTCTACCACATCCTGCCAGCCTGTGAGTGAGGCATTTAAAACAGCTTTCAGCCCTACCCATTATAGACCTACTGTCACGGTCAGATCAGGAGTCCCGAGTGCAGTCAATATGCTTTATTTGCCTTTTTACACAAAACGTGAGCTTAGGTGGAAGCCCAGACCGGAATACAGGTATAATCCAAATCATGGAGTGTCCAGGGATGATTTCCAGAATGATCTGTAGATCTAACAGTGAGTGAGTGAGAACAGGGGCCTTAAAAAAAAGAGAGTAGACTGGAGACAGGTGAAGGTAATTAGTAGGATGGAAAGGCGCTGAGAGTGTGCAGGGTGGAGGCGTGGCTGGCGGTTCCCTGACATTACCCCCTCCTCGAGGGGTCGCTCTCGACGCCCCTAACTCGGTGCCTGGGACACATGTGGCCCCGGGGTGTAGGGCGGTTAGGGTGGTTGGCGTGAAACTCCTCCAGGAGCGCTGGGTCTAACATGTCACCGTCTGGCGATCCAAGAGCGTTCCTCATGTCCGTACCCCTCCCAGTCCACTAGGTATTCCAGGTTGGCACCCCTACTTCGCTAGTTCAGAACCTCCTGGAAGGAGTCCAGCATATCCAGGGGAGGAGGATCTATGGCGATTCCAGGGTACTCTGTAATTGGGGTCAGAGTGGTTTGTGTGCTGACTCCCACACGTGCAGGCCAGTCCAGTCTCACCCCACATCGTCACATATCGAGGTTGCTTCGAATGGCGTAGACATCCGATGCAGATGGGAGCCCCTTTGCATCGCTTTTCAAAGTAGATGTCCGTCCTATACACTTAATCACTTATTATTTATAATAAATATTATTTATTTTAATAAACACTTTTTATTTATTATAATAAGTGTATCGGATTATTTATAATATATTTAATAAATAATAGTAATGTTACGAAATGTCCACTACATACGACCAATTCGTTGGTTGTCCCCCGGCCGCGTTGAAATCCAAAGATGACCCGAACCCTAACCCAAACCCTAACCCTAACCCAAACCCTAACCCTAATCTGAAGATGAGGGATTTGCATTAAAGTGTATAGGACGGCCATCTACGTTCAAAAGCGTCGCCAAGGGGCTCCCTTCTGCGTCGGATGTCTACGCCATCTGAGTCAATGTCGATATGTGACGATGTGGGGTGAGACTGTGTAGTGCAGGCTTTCTCGGAACCAGTAATCCACAGCTGTAACGTTGGATGGCTCATCCGTCTAGGGAAACAACAGTGGCTGGAAGCCCAGCATGCACTGGAATGGGTCAGGCCAGTTGGCATCCCAGCGCAGGGAGTACCTGGCCCAGGGGAGAAAATGTTTCCAGCTAGTTTGGTCCTGATTGCAGTACGACCGGAGGTAGCGTGCTTGGGCCAGGAGGAGAGTTTGTTTGGGGCCTTGTGCTTCGATCTCAGCAGGGACTGACGGCATGGCCCAGGAATGAACGTCCTTCCTTCACCAGCAGTTAAACAATAGCTCTGTCATTAAAACATGCTCACTGCAGACACCAGTTGTTTACAGTAGAACTCTATAGTCAATAAGTCAATACGGCTTTGTAGATTAAAAAGACAGGCTTGAAGTCGTTTGAATTCAGTAAAAACACCAATAGTTTGCTCCAAACATTTTCTTTGTCCCACTTTATTTCATATCTACTATATTTTATTACACTAATGTGCAAAAAGAGTGTTGTAAAATTAGCAATATACCATAATTCATGATGCCATATTCTAGGTCTTATTGCTGAGTTTGCCCATCAAAATCTATTGTTAATAAATGTATTTAAAAATAGCTAATGGCCAAGTCCAATAATCCAGGCTGTTGTAAAATATGGAGAACAAAGATCAATAATTGTGAAAAGGTGCAGGTAAACTGGTGTCATAATATCATAGCAATATTTTTTAGTGCCCATTGGACACCAATTAACAAATAAGGAAGTAATATGAAATATAAATCAAATCACTATTTGGTATACTTTATGTCCCAGGCATCCTTTTAACCCTTAACATCTGCATTTCAATCAATGACAAGCAACACGATTTAGACCTCTACACAGACACACACACACACCACAAGGGAGCATTCTTTTATTAATGAAATAATAAATAATATGTGTCAGGGTTTCCTCTGCCATGGCCCCCTCGGCCGCTGTCAGAGATGCACCCTGCCATGCACCCCTCAGTAGCTGTCAGAGATGCACCCTGCCACACCCCCCTCAGTAGCTTTCATGGTTCCTCGTTATCCCGTGCCTGCCTGAACGACCAGCAGCTGTGGCTCGTTACGGATCAGACTATATAGACTCACATTCTCGAGTCACAGGCTGTCGGTTCTTCCTGCTGGTTCTGTCCCCTAGATTTGGTTTCCACGGCGGATTACTCTTTGCTGTGGAGTTGCTTTCATTTTAGGTTTTGTTTTCCGTTGGACATTTACTTTCGTGTTGGATTACTCGTCCTGAGCGGATATTCTTTGTTTGCTTTTCTTCGCAGCTTGTAAGTGTTTCTTTTTGTTGAACTGATTTTGAATAAAGACAATGATCGAGTTATTTCCGCTTCCGCGTCATCAGCCTGACAGCAGAACCAACCGAAACCGAAAGCGGATTCGCCCAACCGCGCTGCCAACCGCGATGGATCGGCAGCCGAACCCGGCTTCGGATTTTCACTGGGAGCTCAGTGCCGCTCCACGCGGTTCAGAACCACAGATGCCGGACCATGAAAGCGAGGGGATTTCCGTCTCGCTTCTCCGGGAAAGGAGAAGAATTGGGCGGATTTCTGAGGAGCATCGGCGAGTATGTGGAGGAAAATTTTTCCCAGTTTCCCTCCGAACGAACCAAGAAAGCCTTCTGCGTTTCTCTCCTGTCTGGTGACGCTCTCTTAAAAACCAGCAGATTTTGGAGCCCCAAAGGGGGCAATTTTGGCTCACTCGCCGAATTTTGTGAGCTTCTTCTGGGGATGTGTGGGATAGAGGTGGCGGATCTCCACGACAGTCCCCTCGGTGAGGACAAAGCTTTGTTCCGGGGTTCTGCAGAGCACGTGACTCTGACTCAAGGTCCTCCACAGCAAGCAGCTCTGGTTCAGGTGGTTCCAAGGTTTTCCCTGTACCAAGGTTCTTCAGCGCACATGAATCGGTCCCAGGGTTCCTCGGAGTGCGCTGTGGTTCAGGATTCCCCACGGGGCTCGGGTGCGGTCCAAGGTGCTTCAGAGCACGCAGCACCATTCCAGGATTCTCACTGGTGCTCGGTTCCATCCCTGTGCATCCAACGCAAGGCTCTTCACCTGGATCTGTACAAGCGCGCTGCTGTGTTCCAGGGTTCTCGTGGACGCATTGCACCATCTCCGAGTGTCTGCGAGCGTGCCATGGCATCCCAGCATCCCCACGAGCTGTCCAGGCCTCCACAGAGTCGTCACGAGAGCGCCGGGCCTCCACAGAGTCGTCACGAGAGTGCCGGGCCTCCACAGAGTCGTCACGAGAGCGCCAAGCCGCCACAGACCCGTCACGAGAGCGCAGAGGGTGCCGCTCAGCCCCCGAGTTCCGCCGAGGGTGCCGCTCAGCCCCCGAGTTCCGCCGAGGGTGCCGCTCAGCCACCGAGTCCCGCCGAGGGTGCCGCTCAGCCACCGAGTCCCCAGGAGAGTTTAGCCCCGTTCCAGAGTCCCCAGGAGAGCTCAGCCCCATTCCAGAGTCCCCAGGAGAGCTCAGCCCCGTTCAAAGGCCGCGAAGGGGACATCGTCCCGCCGCCTGGCAGAGAAGAGCCCGTCGCACCGCTGCCCCCGGGCTCCACAGAAGGCGACGGCTCGCCGCCGGGCTCCACAGATGGCGAAGGCTCGCCCCCAAGTCCTCCACAGATGGTAAAGGCTCGCCCCCAAGTCCTCCTCAGGGCGAAGGTTTGCCCACAAGTCCTTCTCAGGGCGAAGGCTCGCCCCCAAGTCCTCCTCAGGGCGACGGCTCGCCCCCAGGTCCTCCTCAGGTCAACGGCTCACCCCAGGTCCTCCTCAGGGCGACGACGGGCCTCCAGATTCCCGGCAGGACGACGTCGGGCCTCCAGATTCCCGGCAGGACGACGTCGGGCCTCCAAGCTTCCCGCAGGACGACGTCGGGCCTCCAGGTTCCCCGCAGGACAACGTCGGGCCTCCAGGTTCCCCGTCCAGCCGAGGATGGCCCTGTGTTCCTGGTCTCCGCTGTGGACGTCGCTCGGCCTCTGGTCTCCGCCGTGGACGTCGTTTGGCCTCTGGTCTCCACCGTGGACGTCGCTTGGTTCAGGTTTCCCGCCGTGGAGGTTGTGCCGCTGCTGATCTCCGCCAGTAATCCTGCTCAGCTTCCGGTCTTTTCGAGGGCTGTGGACCAGTTCCTGATCCCGACCGAGGACGCCGCTTTGCCTTGGGCCCCTTCCGATCTTCCCCTGTTCTGCTGCGATGCTCACGGGGCCTCCTTTGTCCAGGGTCGGTTGGAAAGGCCTTCCTCAGAGTGCCCCGGCCCGCCTGGCATTGGTGGGTTTTAGGGCGTCGGGTGCCGCCCCTGGAGGGGGAGGGTACTGTCAGGGATTCCCCTGCCATGCCCCCCTCGGCCGCTGTCAGAGATTCCCCTGCCACGCCCCCTTAGTAGCTGTCAGAGATGCACCCTGCCATGCCCCCCTCAGTAGCTGTCAGAGATGCACCCTGCCACGCCCCACTCAGTAGCTGTCATGGTTCCTCGTTATCCCGTGCCTGCCTGAACGACCGACAGCTGTGGCTCATTACGGATCAGACTATACAGGGAGTGCAGAATTATTAGGCAAATTAGTATTTTGACCACATCATCCTCGTTATGCATGTTTTCTTACTCCAAGCTGTATTGGCTGGAAAGCCTACTACCAATTAAGCATATTCAGTGATGTGCATCTCTGTAATGAGAAGGGGTGTGGTCTAATGACATCAACACCCTATATCAGGTGTGCATAATTATTAGGCAACTTCCTTTTCTTTGGCAAAATGGGTCAATAGAAGGACTTGACAGGCTCAGAAAAGTCAAAAATAGTGAGATATATTGCAGAGGGATGCAGCAGTCTTAAAATAGCCAAGCTTCTGAAGCGTGATCATCGAACAATCAAGCGTTTCATTCAAAATAGTCAACAGAGTCGCAAGAAGCGTGTGGAAAAACCAAGGCGCAAAATAACTGCCCGTGAACTGAGAAAAGTCAAGCGTGCAGCTGCCAAGATGCCACTTGCCACCAGTTTGGCCATATTTCAGAGCTGCAACATCACTGGAGTGCCCAAAAGCACAAGGTGTGCAATACTCAGAGACATGGCCAAGGTAAGAAAGGCAGAAAGTCGACCACCACTGAACAAGACACACAAGCTGAAACGTCAAGACTGGGCCAAGAAATATCTCAAGACTGATTTTTCTAAGGTTTTATGGACTGATGAAATGAGAGTGAGTCTTGATGGGCCAGATGGATGGGCCCGTGGCTGGATTGGTAAAGGGCAGAGAGCTCCAGTCCGACTCAGACGCCAGCAAGGTGGAGGTGGAGTACTGGTTTGGGCTGGTATCATCAAAGATGAGCTTGTGGGGCCTTTTCGGGTTGAGGATGGAGTCAAGCTGAACTCCCAGTCCTACTGCCAGTTTCTGGAAGACACCTTCTTCAAGCAGTGGTACAGGAAGAAGTCTGCATCCTTCAAGAAAAACATGATTTTCATGCAGGACAATGCTCCATCACACACGTCCAAGTACTCCACAGCGTGGCTGGCAAGAAAGGGTATAAAAGAAGAAAATCTAATGATATGGCCTCCTTGTTCACCTGATCTGAACCCCATTGAGAACCTGTGGTCCATCATCAAATGTGCGATTTACAAGGAGGGAAAACAGTACACCTCTCTGAACAGTGTCTGGGAGGCTGTGGTTGCTGCTGCACGCAATGTTGATGGTGAACAGATCAAAACACTGACAGAATCCATGGATGGCAGGCTTTTAAGTGTCCTTGCAAAGAAAGGTGGCTATATTGGTCACTGATTTGTTTTTGTTTGGTTTTTGAATGTCAGAAATGTATATTTGTGAATGTTGAGATGTTATATTGGTTTCACTGGTAAAAATAAATAATTGAAATGGGTATAAATTTGTTTTTTGTTAAGTTGCCTAATAATTATGCAAAGTAATAGTCACCTGCACACACAGATATCCCCCTAAAATAGCTAAAACTCAAAACTACTTCCAGTTTTTTTGTGTTCATTGAGAACATGGTTGTTGTTCAAATTAAATCCTCAAATAAAATTAATCCTCAAAAATACAACTTGCCTAATAATTCTGCACTCCCTGTATAGACTCGCTTTCTCGAGTCACAGGCTGTCGGTTCTTAAATTGTCATGCTGGTCATTCCGCGACCGCCGGCCTTCCCACTGGTTCTGTCCCCAAGACTCTGTTTCTGCGTCAGATTACTGTTTGCTGTGGAGTTGCTTTTATTTCAGGTTTTGTTTTCCGTTGGACATTTACTTTTGTGTTGGATTACTGTTAGATTTTTAACATGCCCAAACGAAACTTAATTCTTGGAGAGGTTTTCCATACGACCTGCTATGCCCGTGGTGCCTTTCTGATATCAGGGAAGAAGAAATACACAGCACACAGAAAGCATGTTCTTCCTCTTCTGTTCATTGCAGGTAGCAGAGCGTATTTATACACATACAGAGAAAAGAAACCTGACCTAGTTGTTTCCTGTTTAGACAAAAGGATATACTAGCTAGCGATGTGTGAGTCCAGATAAGGCTCCCTACTTTACCTTACAGAATAACATCGTAAATATTCTATAGACACTGAGCAGACAAAGTAATGTGTGTGAAACAGTGTAAAAACCATCTTAACACTAACAATTACTCATCCCGAGCGGATATTCTTTGTTTGCTTTTCGTCGCGGCTTGTGAGTGTTTCTTTTTGTTGAACTGATTTTGAATGAAGACATGATCGAGTTATTTCCGCTTCCGCGTCATCAGCCTGACAATATGTTCCACGTTCCATGACATAGGCCTATATCTTGTATGTATTTTCTCGTTTAAATAAACGTAGTGTTTAACTCTGTCTCTACAATAGTTACACTAAAGGTTTATTTATGTATCTCTGCTTTGATGCTGTATTTTCATTTAAGGCTTGATGTCAAAGTTGATATAAAAACTATCTGTTCTTTACTTTCCTAACAAGGGTGCATTTTATATACCAGAATATAACATTATATTAACACAAGTTATACCTTAAATACTTGTCCCGGTATATTTATGTACCTCTGCTTTAATGCTCTTTATTATTTTAAGGCTTAATATCAAAATTATTACAAAATTATTTGTTCTTTATTTTCCAAACAAGGGTGCACTTTGTATTATCACGAAATGTACCGTACTGTCTTGATACAATTTGGATAAAACTTTATACGTTTTCCAAAGCAAATATAAACAGGTAATCCCCCACAAACGCATGAACAAAAAGTTTCTGCCTCCGAAAAATTCAGGCCTAGCATTGGCCATTCCACCAAAGATGGGTGTGGTTCAGGACCTTTAAAATGTCCCAAACACCACTAATCAACGCTCAGAACCTGTTTTCCAAGACAGGACTCAAACCCCTTTTAAAAGATCTTCCGGCAAGCTTTACCTTCAAGAACTTCTCCTGCTCTGATCTTCAGGAGAGCTTGGAAGAACATCTAACTCCCTCCTAACAGACTCTTCAAACATTCCTTTGTCTACCGCTTCCGGATTCTTGTGCAACAAGCCTATGCAAGTAACCGTTTTACCAACCAGTCTAAATACGTGTTTAAACTTGAGCCCTTTATTTTTAAGGTGAATTTTAATTTCTTGATGATTCTTGTTTAGATTGTGGTTGTTTTGAAGGTTAAGCTTGCCATTCATTGCCTCTTACTCTGCTATCATATCTCTGTATCTTAACTCTTTTCGCGATTATAAGCACAAAGCCAGCTGTGTGTCTGCCTTTGAGCACAGGTGAGGACTCGTTCGAGTTGCAAACGGTGGAGTTGGAGATGGAGGCTTTTGAGAAACAGATTTGTGGGCTGCATGCAAAGCATGCCCAGCTGCGAGAGTGGAAAGCAGCCTGGAAACATCCCGGGCGGACGCGCAATCGTCCCAGGTAATGTCCCGGGTTGAATCTAACGCTCCCAGCAACTCAACTCCGCGTGTTTCTCTGCCCAGGCCCAGCGCACCTACAACGTGGCCCGCCCAGGTATCGTTCACTCCAGAACCAGTGCACCACGGACCCTGGATGCTGCAGCAGTGGAAGACACGAGCCAAGCCCCGGTCGAGGATGTCTCCCCCGCCACCACCACCGGCCATCAAAATCTCGACCGAGAACCGCTTCGCCCCTCTCCGCGAGACGGAACGCGATACCGTGATTCTTGGAGATTTCATCGTCCGGCATGTCCACGCTACCGGAGCTAAAGGTAAGGTGCACACATTTGCTGTTTTCCTGGTGCTCGTGTTCTAGATGTCGCTCCTCGGGTACCCGCGATCCTGAACGAGAACTTCGGAGCGGTTGTTCTCCATGCTGGAACGAACGACACCCGGCAAAGGCAAACAGAAATTTTAAAGAGGGATTTTAGGATCCTGGTGGAGACGGTACACAGCGCATTGCCAACAACGAGGATCATAGTGTCAGGACGTCTTTCCACTTACCAGCGAGGGGCTGAGCGAGGGGCTGACACCATGACTGGTTACAGTCATGGTGTCGAGAGCACAAACTTCTCTTTGTTAATAACTGGAACTGTTTCTGGGAGCGTCCTAGGTTCTTCCGCCCTGATGGCCTGCACCCCAGAAGAGTTGGAGCAGCAGTGCTATCAGATAACATCTCTAGGATACTTCACACCATCTGACTGGTAAGACACCAGGAAATCTTCGACTATGAGAACACACATACAACAGACCAAATAGTTACAAGTGAGCACACAGCCCAGCTTATAGAAACCATATCTATCCCTCGTGCAGTAAAACCAAGAAATAATTACACAAGATCCAGAAATAATCTTATTGCAGTTAAAACTGAAAAATAGCACAACACATAACACAACAAAGTTCTAAGGTTTGTTCTTTTAAACATTAGATCATTTGCACCCAAAGCACTGATTGTAAATGAGATGATCACAGATAATAATCTCGATGCACTTTGTCTCACTGAGACCTGGATTAAACCAGGTGATTATATGGGTCTAAACGAGTCTACACCATCAGGATATGTTCATAAGCACGAGCCCCATCAGACTGGTCATGGGGGAGGTGTAGCAACCATTTATAGTGCCTCTCTTATTGTTAGTCAAAGATTAGGATTCAGCTTTAAATCATTTAAAGTGCTTGTTCTTAAAATTCTACTTTCAGACATGCATAGAAAACTCGCTCTGGTCACCATGTACAGACCCCCAGGGCCCTATGCTGATTTTCTTCAAGAGATTGCTTGTTTTCTTTCAGACCTCTTGATAAATTTTGTGTGCTGCTTGTAGGAGATTTTAATATTCATGTAGATGATGCAAACGATGCCCTAGGATTATCATTTGTCGACTTATTAAACTATTTTGGGATTAAACAAAACGTCACCAGACCAACTCACCGTTTTAACCACACACTAGACTTAATAATATCCCACGGAGCAGACGTCACTGATATAGATATTTTACCTCAGAGTGATGACATCACAGACCATTATCTTATACTGTACACACTACCGGTAGAGCAGATTAGCCATGTTTCACCACGTTATCGACTTGGTAGGACTATTGTTCCGACCACTAACGACAGATTCCTAAATAACCTGCCTGGTTTAGCTCAATTTCTCACTAAACCCATAACTGCTTATAATCTTGATGAAATGACTAACAACATAGACCTTATCCTGACTAGCACATTAAACACCGTTGCCCTCATCCGGTTAAAAAAGCTTACCTTGGTATAATATTCATACACATGCCCTCAAGAGAACAGCACGTAATCTGGAGAGAAAATGGAGGAAAACTAAATCGGAGGTATTTAGAATTGCGTATAAAGACAGTATGCTCAGCTACAGACAGGCGCTAAAAGCTGCTAGAGCTGAACACCTGAGCAAACTCATAGAAAACAACAAAAACAATCCCAGGTTCCTTTTCAGTACAGTAGCTAAATGATCAACAAATCAAGTATCTGTAAACTGTGTTCCATCACAGTTTAGTAGTGAAGACTTTATGAATTTCTTCACTGAAAAAATTGATAACATTAGAAAAACTATTGTGGTGGTCCAACCTCTGACAGCATCTGCTGACACAATCTTACCTACAACTCCACAACTACACTGTTTTACATGTATAGGACAGGAAAAGCTGTATAATGTTATTACCAAAACTAAATCAACAACAAGTCAGTTAGATCCTATTCCAACTATTCTACTGAAGGAAGTGTTATACACAGCTGGTGAGCCTCTTCTCAATATTATTAACTCCTCAATATCGTTGGGTCACCTCCCTAAATCCCTCAAGTTAGCAGTTATTAAGCCCCACATTAAAAAACCTAATCTGGATCCAAACACGCTATCAAATTACAGACCCAATTTAAATCTCCCATTTATGTCTAAGATTTTAGAAAAGATTGTCGCTGCCCAGTCATGTTCCCACTTGCAAGAGAACAATATCTTTGAAGAGTTTCAGTCAGGTTTTAGGCCCCATCATAGCACAGAAACTGCCCTAGTTAAAATCACTAATGACCTGTTTTTAGCTTCAGACCAAGTCTTCATCTCGCTGTTAGTTTTACTAGATCTTAGTGCTGCATTCAACACTATAGATCTTGAGTTCCTCCTAGATCGCTTACGTAATTACATCGGCGTTCAGGGACAGGCATTAAGCTGGTTTAAATCCCACCTGTCCAATTGTTACCATTTCGTAGACTTAAATGGAAAGCTATCCAGTAATGCTAGTAAATTATGGCGTGCCACAAGGTTCAGTTCTAGGACCCCTGCTCCTCACAATATACATGCTTACCTTAGGAAATATTATTAGAAGGCATGGAATTAGCTTCCATTGTTACGCTGATGATACCCAGCTATATATCTCATTAAAACCAGGCGATACAGCTCAATTAGCTCGGATAACCGAGTGTGTTAAAGAAATAAGAGATTGGATAACCAATAACTTTCTACTATTAAATTCTGATTAAAAAAAAAAACAGTATACAAAAGCTCCAGCATCTCAACCTGCATTTGAACGGATGTTCTGTAACTACTAGTTCAATGGTAAAAAACCTGGGAGTTATTTTAGACACCAACTTCTCTTTCAAAAATCATATCAGCCAAGTCACAAAAACAGCCTTCTTTCACCTTAGAAATATTTCTAAGCTAAGAAACATGTTATCTATATCTGAGGCAGAGAAGCTCATCCATGCGTTCATGACCTCCAGAATAGACTACTGTAATGCATTACTAGGTGGATGTCCTGCATCATTAATAAACAAGCTTCAGTTAGGTCAGAATGCAGCAGCCAGAGTTCTTACTAGGTCAAGGAAATATGATCATATAACCCCAATCTTATCGACCCTACACTGGCTTCCTGTTAAGTTTCGAATAGACTACAAACTACTACTTCTTACTTATAAAGCACTAAATGGTTTGGCTCCCATGTATCTCTCCAGTCTATTAACACGCTACAATCCATCTGTTATGTGAAAAACTGACGCGAAAAAGCAAAACGGAGTTTATTTGCGTTACAAGGAATAGGATGAACCAACGTAAAGCACCAGTCCTCACGGAGAATAATTTGGTGGTGATCAGTGGGAGCGAGATCCACCGAGATACAGGGAGTGCAGAATTATTAGGCAAATGAGTATTTTGACCACATCATCCTCGTTATGCATGTTGTCTTACTCCAAGCTGTATAGGCTGGAAAGCCTACTACCAATTAAGCATATTAGGTGATGTGCATCTCTGTAATGAGAAGGGGTGTGGTCTAATGACATCAACACCCTATATCAGGTGTGCATAATTATTAGGCAACTTCCTTTCCTTTGGCAAAATGGGTCAATAGAAGGACTTGACAGGCTCAGAAAAGTCAAAAATAGTGAGATATATTGCAGAGGGATGCAGCAGTCTTAAAATAGCCAAGCTTCTGAAGCGTGATCATCGAACAATCAAGCGTTTCATTCAAAATAGTCAACAGGGTCGCAAGAAGCGTGTGGAAAAACCAAGGCGCAAAATAACTGCCCGTGAACTGAGAAAAGTCAAGCGTGCAGCTGCCAAGATGCCACTTGCCACCAGTTTGGCCATATTTCAGAGCTGCAACATCACTGGAGTGCCCAAAAGCACAAGGTGTGCAATACTCAGAGACATGGCCAAGGTAAGAAAGGCAGAAAGTCGACCACCACTGAACAAGACACACAAGCTGAAACGTCAAGACTGGGCCAAGAAATATCTCAAGACTGATTTTTCTAAGGTTTTATGGACCGATGAAATGAGAGTGAGTCTTGATGGGCCAGATGGATGGGCCCGTGGCTGGATTGGTAAAGGGCAGAGAGCTCCAGTCCGACTCAGACGCCAGCAAGGTGGAGGTGGAGTACTGGTTTGGGCTGGTATCATCAAAGATGAGCTTGTGGGGCCTTTTCGGGTTGAGGATGGAGTCAAGCTAAACTCCCAGTCCTACTGCCAGTTTCTGGAAGACACCTTCTTCAAGCAGTGGTACAGGAAGAAGTCTGCATCCTTCAAGAAAAACATGATTTTCATGCAGGACAATGCTCCATCACACACGTCCAAGTACTCCACAGCGTGGCTGGCAAGAAAGGGTATAAAAGAAGAAAATCTAATGATATGGCCTCCTTGTTCACCTGATCTGAACCCCATTGAGAACCTGTGGTCCATCATCAAATGTGCGATTTACAAGGAGGGAAAACAGTACACCTCTCTGAACAGTGTCTGGGAGGCTGTGGTTGCTGCTGCACGCAATGTTGATGGTGAACAGTTCAAAACACTGACAGAATCCATGGATGGCAGGCTTTTGAGTGTCCTTGCAAAGAAAGGTGGCTATATTGGTCACTGATTTGTTTTTGTTTGGTTTTTGAATGTCAGAAATGTATATTTGTGAATGTTGAGATGTTATATTGGTTTCACTGGTAAAAATAAATAATTGAAATGGGTATAAATTTGTTTTTTGTTAAGTTGCCTAATAATTATGCACAGTAATAGTCACCTGCACACACAGATATCCCCCTAAAATAGCTAAAACTAAAAACTACTTCCAAAAATATTCAGCTTTGATATTAATGAGTTTTTTGTGTTCATTGAGAACATGGTTGTTGTTCAAATTAAATCCTCAAATAAAATTAATCCTCAAAAATACAACTTGCCTTATAATTCTGCACTCCCTGTAGAAATCCAAAACAAAAAGGCAGTCTGTGTAATATCTAAGGTGCGCTATGAGAGAAGCGCAGCACTGACCAGCACTCGGGAAGTAACGTGTGATGATCAGTACATACCATCGATAATAATGGATGGTGTGAGTGTGGAAGTGAGGGGGTTTATGTATGGTGAGGTGATTAGTGCCAAACGAGTCTCAGGTGTGTGTGTTCAGTACGCCCGCGAGGAGCTCCGTGCGGGTGGGGCACGCGCAAGAGAAGAATCAGGGATCACACTCCCTGAGATCTCAAAACTCTGGACTTCTAGTAGTTCCTAGAATAGCAAAGTCCACTAAAGGTAGAAGAACATTCTCACATTCAGCTCCTAAACTTTGGAATAGTCTTCCTGACAGTGTTTGGGGCTCAGACACACTCTCCCAGTTTAAGTGTAGATTAAAAACGTATTTTTTTTATCAAAGCCTTTGCATAACATACGTCTCACTTCATAACCTTGTGCTCCAGAACATCTGATCACATGCACATTATCAACTTGTGCTGTTAATATCATGAACAGCAGCTACGCTAATTTCTCTCCACTGCTTCTCTTTCTCTTCCCATCCTGAGGCATCCTGAGGTTTGGCCAGCTCCAGTCACGTCCCACCTCATGAAGATTATGGACCTTTAAAGAAGTAGATGCCGAACTTGCAAACATCCCATACTATCTAGGGACGTACCAGTCCCATTCGGATCCCACTACATGTTTGAAGTTTTGACATTGGACCTCCTGGAGTGTTTAAAGGCTCTGGCATGAAGAAGCTGTTGCTGGATCTGTGATAATCACAAATGTTGAGCTCAGTAGCTCCTAGTTTTATAACCATAAAGACTGTAGAAGACTGTAGTAAGAACATTACTTATAATCTTATACTCCAGTACTCATGTTAGTTCTCACTCTCCAGTGTTCTGTATTGTTGAAAGATTTACGATCAAACTCTTGATGTCACCCAAATGAGGATGGGTTCCCTTTTTGAGTCTGGTTCCTCTCAAGGTTTCTTCCTCATAACATCTAAAGGAAGTTTTTCTTAGCCACAGTCACCACGGCTTGCTCATCAGGGATAAATACACACCATTCACCTTGACTGTTGATTTCTGTAAAGCTGCTTTGAGACAATGTCTGTTGTGAAAAGCGCTATACAAATAAACTTGACTTGACTGTCTGACTAACAGACAGACTAACAGACAGATAGATAGATAGATAGATAGATAGATAGATAGATAGATAGATAGATAGATAGATAGATAGATAGATAGATTAGATCACTTTATATTATTCAGGATATTCAGGGTCTCAGTAGATTCCAGTGGAAGCTTTAATACTTTCCCCTGCTTGATATGTGCTTTATAGTGATTACAGTCAAACACTGGGTTTGGAGAGCAGAACTGATCTTCTGATTCTCTGCTCATATGATCCAGTGGATCACTAGTCACTGTCAGAATGTAGTATGAGACATCTGGGGATGCCCTTCCTGAGATGTCCTTCCTGAACCAACCAGAGACTCATCAAGATAACGGGAGGAGGAAGAAAACCATAACAGAAACAGTCATGCATTTAAACTAATACAGATTTAACAGATGACATTTTTGCACATGGAGGTTTAAACAATAACATATCTAATTAATGTGAATATTTGCCAAGATAGTCATTTTTTTGATCTTCAGGACTGAAGAAATGATGTGTTGTGTTTTGGAGAAATGCACAGTGCATCTATGGGGTACGACCTCAGATTCTGTCGCCGGGTCACGGTTTCTTCTTCCTTGGACCACTTATAGAAGATACAAACCACCTCACAGGACCTGGTGAATCTCTGAGATGCGCTGACCCGGTGGTCCGCCTGTTACAGTCCGACCCTTTCCAAAGTCACTTTTGCTTTCAATTTCAATTCAATATAATTAATTTTTATTTGTATAGCGCTTTCAACAATGAACATTGTCTCAAAGCAGCTTTACACAGATAATGTGGTGATTGAAAGTAAATATGTTCTTTGTAAGTAAGTTTGTCCCTGATGAGCAACTGTGGCAAGGAAAAAACCCCCGAGATGGCATAAGGAAGAAACCTTGAGAGGAATCAGACTCAAGAGGGAACCCATCCGCATCTTGGTTGCACTGAATTTCCATTTGAAGCAGATACACAATGTTGCGGGGTACAGTGATGATGATCAGAAGCGAACTGTATTCCTGAGTCAGTGAAGCAGACTGTTGACATTAACTACAGTCCAATCCATCCTCAAAGCTCACGTTCTTACTCCGGAATTTCATGGAACCACCCAAGGCTAGAAGAGGGTTGACAGGAAGAGAAGGATATGGATTATTAAGTGTCCTTATTGTTGTATGACAGTTAATGTCACTGTGCAGTTTGGACTCCGGCAAGACTCGCTATGGCAGCATAACTAATAGGAAGAACCAGAAGGTAACACAGACATGAGGGATCTCTGGGATAAGAGACAACCCACCACACCATCGTCAACAAACCTGACAGCATACAAATATCCCAGTTCACCAAACACTCTATATCCATGTTCCCTCCAGATCTGAGCCTTTACCTAAGAAAAAAATCTACTGATCAAAGGCTTGACTAAATAAATGTGTTTTCAACCTCAACTTGAACACTGAGACTGTGTCTGAGTCCCGAACACTGGTTGGAAGGCTGTTCCTGTCAGCGGGCACGGGTGCAGCAGTAGGTGCAGAGTGACTGGATGGGAGGACCCAAATGCAGGATGTGTCGTACCCTTAAAAAGGGGAAAAGTAACGGGAGAAGGTTCAAGAAACACACATGACGCAGCTATCGCCTTCACTCGTCTGTATTGAATCGCTTTTGAACAATGTATACAAGAAAACATACATTTCAACATTTGTGCACTCATCAACCAGTCACGACATTTTTAATGCTCTCTAAATTATCTTTTTATCTTAACTACCATATAAAATGTTAATTGTTTTAAAGTTATCAAAATACATTTTAATACTCCTTTTTAAATGAGTTCTCAAGTAACACAAAAATGAATTGTACTTTTAACAGCATCCAGCAGTATTCAGTATCTCCGCATCACATGGATTCACCCTTGTAGTGATAAATACAAAATAACTTTACAGCAGAAATATGTGTACATGTATGTAGTAGTAACTAGCTTAAACACAAATGACACAGTACACACTCATATATGTCGAGACTCGGTCACGACGGAGCCACGAGGTCTCCAACTGCTAGCATAAAGTTACACACCTTTGCAGTTAGCACGAAACTCTTTAAATAACGCAAAAGTCTCTCTTTTACCCATATAAAACCATAACACCATAACGAAATGCATTATAAACATATGTTATTATCTACATTGCTTTGTGATTGGTAAGTACCTTAAAAAGGGGAAAAGTAACGGGAGAAGGTTCAAGAAACACACATGACGCAGCTCTCGCCTTCACTCGTCTGTATTGAATGAGGAAGAGAAGCGCGCACATGCAATCCCCCTACAGAAGCCCTGAGGCATTACCAATAAATCGACGAATAATCAACCAATAGAAGGATCAGAATTATCTACATTCCACTTCTCAATATTACTCGTCTAGTTTTTAACAGTGACAACCTTAATACAGTTTTTAACTTTGACAACCTTAAAATGTATTCTAATATAACCATTAATATAACAGACTATAGTAAACCTATTGTAAAATAGATGAGATAGAAACACTTGTCACAGATGCACACAGGGGTATAGAAAAAAACAGGCTTTAATTATCAAAAGGTAATCAGGCTAAGTAATGGGGCAAAGGCAAAAACAGAATCCAAAAACAGTCCAGGGTCTAGGCACAGGCAATAGGGCAATACAGGGAAGCAAAACCAAAAACAGTCCAGAAAAGCTATAAACCAGCAAACAGAGCAATACAGGGCAGAACAAAACACAAACCAAAAACAGTCCAAAGTCCAAAACCAGGGAACTAGGGTGGCAGAGAAGAACAGGGACAGGGATCAGAATCAGGATCAGGATCAGGATACAGAGCAGGCAGGATGGCGAGACTGATCTAAGGGGCTAGGAAACCGGTAAGATAATCTGGCCAGGAGCTAAAGTCTTGATTCTCCTTATATACCGGGAGGCACGGGAAAAACGGCAAGATGGCTGCCGACCCGGACGTGCTCACCGCGAAACCGGAGGTGCATGCCGTGAAACCGGAAGTGCGCGCAGTGTGCCCAGGAGATCCTGACAGTTCCATAAGTGTGGGGCTTTATAACAGAAAGATCTGCCCCCTGCTGTAGTCTTCATTATTTGAGGAACTAACATACAGCCTGCACCTTTTGATCTAAGTAGGCGTGGAGGATCATACTGGTACAGAATTTCACTCAGATACTGCGGTGCGAGACCGTTAAGTGTTTTAAATTTCAGTAGTAGTATTTTATAATGAATGCAAGATTTATTTGGGAGCCAGTGTAGACTGATTAAAACAGGAGTGATGTGGTCATATTTCCTAGATCTAGTGAGGACTCTTGCTGCCGCATTCTGAACTAACTGAAGCTTATTTATGCACTTACTCGCACACCAGACAGTAAAGCGTTACAGTAGTCTAATCTAGAAGTAACAAAAGCATGAACTAGTCTTTCTGCATCCTGTAACGACATCATATTTCTAATTTTAGCAATATTTCTAAGGTGAAAGAAAGCGATCCTGGTGATATTATTTACGTGAGACTCAAAGGAAAGACTAGGGTCAATAATCACACGAAGGTCTTTGACAGCCGTACATGCTGAAACAGAAACACCATCCAGAGATGCTACGTAATTGGAAAGTTTACTTCTAGCTGCATGTGGTCCTAGTAAAAGTACTTCCGTCTTATCTGAGTTGAGCAGAAGAAAGTTATTAAGCATCCACTGTCTAATGTCCTTTACACAATTCTCAACATTGTTAAGCTGATCTCTCTCATCTGGCTTTGCTGAAATATACAGCTGTGTATCATCAGCATAGCAATGGAAGCAAATCCCATGTTTATGAATAATTTCACCAAGAGGCAGCATATATAAAGAGAAAAGCAGAGGGCCTAAGACAGATCCTTGAGGAACACCAAACTTTACCTCATAAAGTGTGGAGAACTCACCATTTACATCAACAAACTGATAGTGATCAGTCAAATAAGACCTGAGCCAAGAGAGAGCTGTTCCCTTTATTCCAACAACGTTCTCAAGTCTAGCAAGTAGTATAGTGTGATCAATGGTGTCAAAAGCTGCACCAAGGTCAAGCAAAACAAGTAAGGAAACAAAACCCTGATCCGAGGCCAATAACAAGTCATTTACCACCTTAACTAGCGCCGTCTCTGTGCTATGATGAGGCCAAAATCCTGAGTGATACATTTTAAAAATGTTATTCATAAGTAGATGTGAGCAGAACTGCTGTGCAAAATTTTTGGATCTAAAATTTTGGATATAAAGGGGAGATTATATATATATATTTCCTGCTTTCATCACGTCAGGTTTGAGAACCGAGCGCAGTTTCTGCCGATCTCTTTTTCTTCTCTCCCTCTCTCATGGTTGCCATGGTAATGAGATAATCATTGCTGTTCTTTTCACCTGTTAGTGGTTTTTGTGTTCGGGTTGTTTGGTGGCGCGTCAAAAAGATGTATACTGTAGATGTAGAAGATTATAGACAAACGATATCGAGTGTGTTCCCGGGATCTGAATAAGGGTCCTGGGATCAGAGACACGACCATGTTTATGATCACAGCAGCAGATGAGATCTGTGGTGAGATCAGATAGACAGATAGGAGACTGATGGATGGATGGATAGATTTTTTTTTTTATCCCAACGGTAAATGTACAATATTAGACACTAAGACAAGCTCGAGCCTGTTTTGGTGAAGTGCAGATGTTTATTGTGTCTATGTAGGTAGTAGGATCAGAAGGTCGAGTTCAATCCGAGCTCAAACAGAGTGGGCCCTTGAACAAGACCCCTAACCGTCTGGAGTTGTTTTCTATTTAATGAGATAATTGTAAGTCGCTCTGGATCAATGTTTCTGCTCAATGCCATTACTGTAAATACAGAGACATGGATATTCTTCATTTCTCTGCTTTTTAAGTGGACAAATAGTCAACAATACAATTGTTTGGGTAACGCCTTCGTGTGAAGGCGGCATGGAAAAGCAAGACAGGTGTATTGTAGATAATGTGTCTGTTAGAGATTTAGCCCTACGGTATTGTGTTGTGTTCTTTCTTTATAGGCAATTCTATATACCTCCAATTCTTGAGGGCGTGTGTATGACTTATTCAATTCATTTTTTTTCAATTCATTTTTATTTGTATTGCGCTTTTAACAATTAACATTGTCTCAAAGCAGCTTTACACAGATAAGATGGTGAGAAAAAAATGTATATGTTCTTTATAAGTGTAAGTTAAAAGAAGGCGATCCTGGTAATATTATTCAAGTGAGCCTCAAAGAAAAGACTCAGGTCAATAATAACACCAAAGTCTTTGAAAGCCGTACACGCTGAAACAGAAACACCATCCAGAGATGCTACGGAATCAGAAAGTTTGCTTCTAGCTGCATGTGGTCCTAGTAAAAGTTGGTGAGAAAAAAATGTATATGTTCTTTATAAGTGTAAGTTAAAAGAAGGCGATCCTGGTAATATTATTCAAGTGAGCCTCAAAGAAAAGACTCAGGTCAATAATAACACCAAAGTCTTTGAAAGCCGTACACGCTGAAACAGAAACACCATCCAGAGATGCTACGGAATCAGAAAGTTTGCTTCTAGCTGCATGTGGTCCTAGTAAAAGTATTTCTTTTTAACTTCTTCTTATCTGAGTTGAGCAGAAGAAAGTTATCTAGCATCTACTGTCTAATGTCCTTTAAACACTCCTCAACATTGTGAAGCTGATCTTTCTCATCCCGCTTTGCTGAAATATACAGCTGTGTATCATCAGCATAGCAATGGAAGCAAATACCATGTTTATGTATATTTTCACCCAGAGGCAGTATATATAAAGAGAAAAGCAGTGGGCCTAAGACGGATCCTTGCAGAACAACAAACTTTACCTCAGAGAGTGTGGAGAACTCATCATTTACACCAACAAACTGATAGCGATCAGTCAAATAAGACCTGAGCGAAGAGAGAGCTGTTCCTTTTATTCCAACCACGTTCTCAAGTCTAGCATGCAGTATAGTGTGATCAATGGTGTCAAAAGCTGCACTAAGGTCGAACAAAACAAGTAAAGAGACAAAACCCTGATCAGAGGCCAATAACAGGTCATTTACCAACTTAACTAGCACTGTCTCTGTGCTATGATGAGGCTGAAATCCTGACTTATACATTTAAATATTATTCATAAGCAGGTTGATGATTTTGATGAGGAAAGTCATTCTCATGAATAGGAGTAAAGCTTTGCAATTGATTGTCTGTTATAATTATACTGCTGTCTACAGGGTTACTTACAGGGTAAAACAATTTGGATTTATATTAACCGTCTGGATTTCTTGCCTGAAGTTTTCAACTTTATTTATTTATAATTTTATAACTTTATAAAGTATAAATATTTTTATTTAAAGTTCATAAAATCATTAACCCATTTAATCCCAAATTTTTCCCAGAGATGACATATATGAATTTGTGTTGTATTTGTAAGTATATTAAACAATCATTGTCAATAATGTAAAAAAAATTTGAAAAGACCATGAAAAAATGTGTTTTATCTCTGGTCACAATTGAGACCCGTGGTAGAACAAAGGGAGTCTAAGTCTATGGTGTACATAAATACATAAAAAACTCCAGAAATTCGTTTAAAGAAATGAAATGTTTTATTTGATTAACAAATAGGTAAACATTGTCTGGCTCAGTTTCAAAAATACCAAATATTTTAAAAAAGAAATATGATAAAATAACACATTACAGGAAATGACACAATTATAAATGACACAAAATATTTAAAATTACAAAATTAAAAAAATCTTTCAGAAATCAAATAATAAATTAAAACAAATAAATAAACAAATGAAAAACCCAGCCATTAGCTGTTAGGAAGGGCATCCAGCGTAAAACATCGGATCACAAATGAGAATTTCATACCGGATCGGTCGAGGCCCGGGTTAACAACGACCGCCACAGGTATCGTTAGCCGACAGGGTACCGGTGGAAATTGGGCTACTGTTGGCCGAAGGAGGAAAAGGAGAGGAGGAAGACGTCTACAGAGACGGCAGGGAAAGGAGCAGTGTAGGAGAGTGGAGGTTAGGGTTGGTACTTTAAATGTTGGTACTATGACGGGTAAAGGGAGAGAAGTAGCTGATATGATGGAGAGGAGAAAGGTAGATATGCTGTGTGTTCAGGAGACCAAGTGGAAAGGGAGTAAGGCCAGGAACATTGGAGGTGGATTTAAACTGTTTTATCATGGTGTGGATGGAAAGAGAAATGGTGTAGGGGTGATTCTGAAGGAAGAGTACAGTAAGAGGGTAGTGGAGGTGAAGAGAGTTTCTGATAGGATGATGATCGTGAAGGTGGAAGTTGAAGGGATGATGATAAATGTCATCAGTGCCTATGCTCCACAAGTTGGCTGTGAGATGGAGGAGAAGGAAAGATTCTGGAGTGAATTAGATGAAGTGGTAGATGGTGTACCTAGGAAAGAACGGTTAGTGATTGGGGCGGACTTTAATGGGCATGTAGGTGAAGGGAACAGAGGTGACGAGGAGGTGATGGGTAGGTATGGTTTTAAGGAGAGGAATGTGGAAGGGCAGATGGTGGTAGATTTTGCTAAAAGGATGGAAATGGCAGTGGTGAACACTTATTTTAAGAAGAAGGAGGATCATAGGGTGACGTATAAAAGTGGAGGAAGGTGCACACAGGTGGACTATGTGCTATGCAGGAGATGCAACCTGAAGGAGATTGGTGACTGTAAGGTGTTGGCAGGGGACAGTGTAGCTAGACAGCATAGGATGGTGGTCTGTAGGATGGTTTTGGAGGTGAAGAAGAAGAGGAGGAGAGTGAGGACTGAAAGAAGAATAAGATGGTGGAAACTGAAGGAGGAAGAGTGTAGTGTGAGGTTCAGGGAAGAGGTCAGAGAGAGGCTCAGTGGTGTTAAGGAGGTGTTGGATGATTGGGCAACTACTGCAGGAGTGATGAGGGAGGCAGCTAGAAAAGTACTTGGTGTGACATCTGGTAATAGAAAGGAAGACAAGGAGACGTGGTGGTGGAATGAGGAAGTGCAGGAGAGCATAAGGAGAAAGAGGTTGGCAAAACAGAAGTGGGATAGACAGAGTGATGAGAAAAGTAGGCAGGAGTACAAGGAGATGCGGCAGCAGGTTAAGAGGGATGTGGCGAAAGCCAAGGAAAAGGCATATGAGGAGCTGTATGAGAGGTTGGACACTAAGGAAGGAGAAAAGGATTTGTACCGATTGGCCAGGCAGAGGGACCGAGCTGGAAAGGATGTACTGCAAGTTAGAGCAGTAAAGGATGGAGAGGGAAATGTGTTGACTAGTGAGGAGAGTGTGTTGAGAAGGTGGAGGGAGTATTTTGAGCAGCTGATGAATGAGGAAAATCAGAGAGAGAGAAGGTTGGATGATGTGGAGTTGGTGAAGCAGGATGTAGATAGGATTAGCAAGGAGGAAGTGAGAGCAGCGATTAAGAGGATGAAGAGTGGAAAGTCGGTTGGACCAGATGACATACCGGTAGAAGCGTGGAGATGTTTAGGAGAGATGGCAGTGGAGTTTTTAACCAGATTGTTTAACAGGATTTTGGAAGGTGAGAAGATGCCTGAGGAATGGAGAAGAAGTGTGCTGGTACCGATCTTTAAGCATAAAGGAGATGTGCAGACCTGCAGTAACTACAGGGGTATTAAGTTGATCAGTCACACCATGAAGTTATGGGAAAGAGTAGTGGAAGCCAGGCTGAGAGAAGAGGTGACCATCTGTGAGCAACAGTATGGTTTCATGCCGAGGAAGAGCACCACAGATGCCTTATTTGCTTTGAGAATGTTGATGGAGAAGTATAGAGAAGGACAGAAGGAATTGCATTGTGTATTTGTGGATTTAGAGAAGGCGTACGACAGGGTGCCAAGAGAGGAGTTGTGGTATTGTATGAGGAAGTCAGGTGTGTCAGAGAAGTATGTGAGGGTGGTGCAGGACATGTATGAGGACAGTGTGACGGCAGTGAAGTGTGCAGTAGGTACGACAGACTGGTTTAGAGTGAAGGTTGGACTGCATCAAGGATCGGCCCTGAGCCCTTTCCTGTTTGCAGTGGTGATGGACAGGTTGACGGACGAGGTCAGACAGGAGTCTCCCTGGACTATGATGTTTGCGGATGATATTGTGATTTGTTGTGAGAGTAGGGAGCAGGTTGAGAAGAGCCTGGAGAGGTGGAGATATGCGCTGGAGAGAAGGGGAATGAAACTCAGTAGGAGTAAGACAGAATACATGTGTGTGAATGAGAGGGAGGGCAGTGGAGTGGTGCGGTTGCAGGGAGAAGAGCTTCAGAAGGTGGAGGAATTCAGGTACCTAGGGTCAACAGTGCAAAGTAATGGAGAGTGTGTTAGAGAAGTGAAGAAAAGAGTGCAGGCAGGGTGGAGTGGGTGGAGAAGAGTGACAGGAGTGATTTGTGATAGTAGGGTATCTGCAAAATTGAAAGGGAAAGTTTATAGGACTGTGGTGAGACCTGCGATGTTGTATGGTTTAGAGACAGTGGCATTGAGTAAAAGACAGGAGGCGGAGCTGGAGGTAGCAGAGCTGAAGATGTTGAGGTTTTCGTTGGGAGTGACGAGGATGGATAAGATTAGAAATGAGTTTATTAGAGGGACAGCGCATGTACGATGTTTTGGTGACAAGGTGAGGGAGGCGAGATTGAGATGGTTTGGACATGTGCAGAGGAGGGACATGAATTATATTGGTAGGAGAATGCTGAGGATGGAGCCACCAGGTAGGAGGAAAAGAGGAAGGCCGAGAAGGAGGTTCATGGATGTGGTGAGGGAAGACATGCAGGTAGTTGGTGTAAAAGAGGCAGATGTAGAGGACAGGGTGGTATGGAGACGGATGATCCGCTGTGGCGACCCCTAATGGGAGCAGCCGAAAGAAGAAGAAGAAGAAGAAGAAGAAATGATGAAAAATCCAGTATGAGAAAAATGAACATGCTGGTGTCCATCAAACTCAGCTTGACCAAAATAATCAAAGAAAAGAACAACCGTTTTTCTAACACATTCCAATGGAGAATCTTAGTGTAAGATTATATACTTCTTGTCCAGCTTTGCCTATTGATGAAGATGAAAAGCCTAAATGGTGTACACCTGTAAAAGTAACTGAGACAGTCCTCTACCAGTGGGCAATCTGATAGTAGAAAAGCATACAAAGCACCCAGTGGGCTGCCATAGACTTCCACTGGATACTGGGAGATATTGACAACTCCCGGGTTGCCCAATACACTCACAGTGAGGCCCTGTAAGCCAGAGGACGGCCCTCAAGGTGGTCCTCGGCACATCACAGAGTAGAAGACCTCACACACTGCAGTGAAATACCCACTACTACTACTACTACTACTACTACTATGCACTCCCTGTATATATATATAAAATTTTTTTTTTTTTTTTTTTTTTATTCGCTCACACACCCCATGTTTTGTAAAAATCAGGAAAATATACTGTTTGTATTTAAGGTATAAATTGATGTGAATTCATTTACAAAACTTAAAAAGTTATGTAAAAAGAGTAAAACCTTTTTTTGTAATTTGAGAACCACTAAAAGATTTTTGTGAAATATTCACCATAAATTCATAATATCATTTCAGATGGTGAGAATTAATTTGAAATTACTTCAGTGCAGCACAAAGAAAAGCAGCAGTAAAAATATAAATAATGACTTTAACCAAATTGCATTGTTTACTACAATATTATACTTGTTAAAAATTTTAGTACAAATAGTTGAAATTATGGTGAAATTTAACAGTAAATAAACTCTTAAAATAAGCTTTTGGCGAAACTTTGATCTCTTTCCTTTGTGCAGTTGGTTTTTTAATGCAAAGGAGTTTAAATGATTAACATTTAATAAGATCATGTCCACTGCATGAACAAAAGTTTGTGGACACCTGACCATAAGATCCAAATGTGATTTTTAAACATCTCTGCATAAAAATTCAGCTCAGATTTGTTCAGTAAGGGTGAGTTCAGAGCGCTATACCAGGCCACTCAAGATCTTCCTGTCCAACCCATGTAAACCGCATCTTCATGCAGCTGGTTTTATGCACAAGAGCATTGACATGCTGGAACAGTGTGGTTCTCCGAGTTCAAGTGAAGCAAAAAGTAGATGCAACTGCACCCAAAGACATCTTTTACATGTGTGTGCCTCCAACTTTGTGTGATCAGTTTTGCTTTTTCCAAAAATCCCCTGTAAGTTTAGTGATAGTTCAGTTATGTATGTTGCTTGGAAGTCTTTAAATATATAAATCCTATAATGTTCAATTACACAGACCGATGTTTAAGATGGATAATTGTATTATTGTGCTTGTCTATGATTTTAAATTGTGTTCAGTACATACTGTATTATTACTGACAATATTCTCATTTCACTTGCAGAAAATGTCAAATTTGTTTCCACGTATTTTCTGTTTAATTTTCACTAAATTATATTGTCAGATTAAACCAATGATGAAAATAATACTGTTCTGCATGTTTGTGGTACAAAATATAACACTGCCAAATTCTTATCATCTTATGTAAGCTTTGTAAACATTCAATAGAATACTAACTGAAATTGGTTTACTAAACTAACTTTATATTTGTTAGCTAAGTGAATAAGAAAGAGTTTGCTTTTGTTTTTTTCAGCTTATTTGCAAACGAAATAACATTTTCTGTTTATTTTGAAAAAATTATATCAGGTAATCTTTACACTGAACTGGATAGAATTTACAGGTTGGTGTAATCGTCTGAATTTGATGATGAAGTCTACAGAAACACAACCATGTAGCTTCAATAAACATTTAATGTATGCATGAACACAATGAAGTATATTTTAGACGTATTTTCATCTGATTTTAAGGTCTGACATTTTACACCTGACCGATTTTACGAAATGTTTAACATTTAACAATAAAGCTAACATCATTAATGATTCCGACTATAGGAAATATGATAATAGGTACAAGAACTCACATTAGTCAAGTCAAGTTTATTTCTATTAAGCTTTACAGAATTTAAGATGAATTATGTGTATTTATCCCTGATGAGCAAGTCTGTGGCGAGGAAAAACTCCCTTAGATGTTATGAGAAAAAAATATTGCGAGGAACCAGAATCAAAAGGGAACCCATTCTGATTTGTGTGATTATAAATCTTTATATAAAACACTGGAGAGTGAGAACTAACATGAGCACCGGAATATAAGTTTATGAGTAAAGTCTTATACAGACATTTGAGTTTATAGAACCAGGAGCTCCTGAGCAGCTCATAAAATAGCTGAACATTTGAGATCATCCAGCACTCAAAGAGGTCCAATGAAGTGAACAGGAAGTAAAATCCAAATGGTGCTGGTTTACGTATTATCGGCGAGGAGACCTACTAGTCCTTAGACCTGTGTTTTCTGTTTTCTGTGATTGCTGTTGTATTTAGCACCACGGTTCAGGAGGAATATTGTTTCATTTCGCTGTGTTCTGTGTCAGCTATTTATGGTTAAAATGACAATCAAAGCTTCTTGACTTGACTTGACTTCTTTAAAGGCCCATAATCTTCATGAGGTGGGACACAAATGGAGCTGGTGCAACCTCAGGATACCTTGGGATGGGTAAAAAAAGAGAAGCAGTGGAGAAGAATTAGCGTAGCTGCTGTTCATAATATTAACAAGCCCAAGTTGTTAATGTGCATGTGATCATACCGGAGCACAACGTTATGATATGTGATGTGTGTTATGTGTAGGCTTTGCTAAAAAGATAAGTTTTTAATCTGCACTTAAACTGGGAGAGTGTGTCTGAGCCCCGAACACTGCCAGGAAGACTTTTGAAAAGTTTAGGAGCTAAATGTGAGAAAACTCTACCGCCTTTAGTGGACTTTGCTATTCTAGGAATTACTAGAAGTCCAGAATTTTGAGATCTCAAGGAGCGGGACGACTGTAGTGTGTTAGAAGACTGGATAGATACATGGTAGCTAAACTATTCAGGGCTTTGTAGATAAGTAACATAATTTTTAGTTGATTTAAAACATAACAGGTAGCCAGTGTAGGGATGATAAGATTTGGGTTATATGGTGATATTTTCTCGACCTAATGAGAGCTCTGGCTGCTGCATTCTGGACTAACCGTAGCATGTCTATTAATGAAGCAGGGCACTCACCTAGTAATGCATTACAATAGTTCAGTCTGGAGGTCATGAACACATGCATGAGCTTCTCTGCATCAGATAGAGACAAAATGTTTCTTAGCTTAGCAATATTTCTAAGGTGGAAGAAGTTCGTTTTTGTAATATGATTGATATGATCAGGGGTCCTAGAACTCAACCTTGTGGCACCCCATAGTTTACTTGCATTAACCTGAATAGTTCTCCATTTAAATCTACAAATTGTAACGATCAGACAGGTAGGATTTAAACCATCTTAATGACTGTCTCTGAATTCCAATCTAATTCTGTAAGTGATCCAGGATAAAGTAATGGTCTTAACGCAGCACTAAGATCTAGAAAAACTAACAGAGAGATGCTTTGGTCTGAACTTAAAGACAGGCAATTTTTTTATTTTATCTAGAGCAGTTTTTGTGCTATGATGGGGCCTGAAACCTGACTGGAACTTTTTCTGAAATATTGTTTTCTTGCAAAAAGGAACATTAATATTTTCTGAAATCTTAGACATAAACAGAGATGAAATGTGTCTGTAAATTGATAGTTTATTTGGATTCAAATTAGGTTTCTTTATGAGGGGCTAATAACTGCTAACTTGAGGGATTTAGGGATGTGACCTAAAGAAAGTGAGGAGTTACTAATATTGAGAAAAGGCTCACCAGCTGTATGTATCACTTATTTTAATAGTTTATTTGGAATGGGATCTAACAGACATGTTGTTGATTCGGCTTTGGTAGTAACATCAAACAGCTCTTCCTATCCTATACTTGTAAAGCAGTGGAGTTGTGGAGTTTTAGGTGAGATTGGATCAGGAGATGCTGTCAGAGGTTGGACCGCCACAATTGTTTTTCTAATACTTTTAATGTTTGTTGAAGTCCTCACTACTAAACTGTGATGGAATACATTTTTTCATATACCTGATCTGTTGGTGATTTAGCATTAGCCTGCTGAAAGGTATTCAGCATCTTCATATTTTTAGTTCCCTCTTTCTGAATGCTGACGATGGGTCCATATAGTAATAACTATATTTCTTATGGTTTAAACAGAAATGACGTAAGAAATGTGTTTGTGGCAAATTATTATATGATCAAGATTTACGTACATCAACTCAAATTTAAGAAGATTTCGTGATATAGTCACGAAATGTAATCTCTCCATTTGTGTTCATGGACACGAATTTCCATGAGTATGACTTTCCATGTTATGTCGTTCCGTGTGCACTAAAAAGGTTTAATAAGAAACACAAGACATGACTAAAAACTGAGTATTAAACTTTTATTTTCTTTAACACACAAAGTCCCACTTAAACGCAGAAACTTCTCAGAATTTCTCTCTGGTCTCACATTCAGTATTTAATGGTACTGTTTGACGAGTGCGGAGACGATGACCGCCAGGAACTTATGCAGAGCTGCCTGCACTTCAGCAGTGAAGCTGCTACCCAGAGTAGCGCCAACTACAATGGTAATGCAGTCAGCCAGCAGCTATAGGAGGAAGCAGAGGATGAAGAATAAACACAGGATAAGTAACAGAAAAGATTACCAGTATAGGCTCATTGATCAACAGTTAATTAAATACCAAAAGTAATGTTTAATAAATGACTAAAAATAAGACGCACCCTGAAGTTATCAGGATCCACGTGCAGTTTTTCAGAGTGCAGCACACTCAACTCGGAGAAAGTGCCTTTAATGTTGTCCAGGTTCTTCACTGCGTTCTCCAGACCACGCATCACCGTCAAGCCGTGTGCAGCAACATTGGGATTTCCCATGATCGCAGCGGCGTTGTACAAGTTTCCAAATTTAGCGAAATACCTCTGGGTCCATGGATACACCACCAAACATCTGAGAGACACATTCGAAAGAAACAATAAGTTTCACATTTAGAACCAGTAAGAAAATAAATGTTAAAGGTGATGATTTGAAATCTACCTTGTCAGTGCCTGGTGACCGACTGCACTATGATCGATCTTGGAAAAGATGTTCTGGATGGTAGTGCGCTCGAAATCTGTCCACTCAACCATGATGCTGCTTTGAGGGTTTCTGATGTTCTGGTGAACACTGAGTCTTTAACACAAAGAGTCTCGATCTCCAGCTTATATATGCATTTGACCTCACTGAACAAATCCGGTAGATAGGCACACATTTTGGGATGGGTTCAGTCATGGGCGTTAAAATCAGATAAGCGTTTGTCTTTTAAAATACGCCATCCGCAGAAATCGTTCAGAAATATATTAGTCATAAAAACAAAAACAAAAAAAATGTATTCACTAAATTAGGGCTTTTTTTCAATTTGGAAGTTTTTTCTCAAAAATGTTCTGGAAAGGATTTAAAAATGTTCAAGTTTACCCAATGATTATGTCTGTAGCATTTCCAATGTAATTTGTGTCTAATTTAACTGAATATTTATATAATTTACTGCTGCAAGCAAAAAAATTAAAATAAAAAAAAACACATCTGTGCAAATAAATTGCTTATAAATTTGAAGAAAATGAAATTGTGCATTTCAAATTTTTCACATGCTGTTCCTGATGACATGCATCTAATTTTGTGTGTTTTACTTAAATAGTGTAAAATGAAATAGTTTAGTTGAATCAGCACTTTGTTTATCAGGTGTGAATGTTATCTAACACAGTCAGGAGACCAGCTGTCTAATCTGTCATCTGTGAAAGGGGTCTAAATTGTTAAGTTTTTGAGGAGGGTCTGGGGTGTGCCATCTTCATGTTCTTGTATAAAAAGGTGATCCTTTTTTTTTAAACAGTTTACAGAAAGTCTTAGTCAAGACCACTCTGAAACCATGAGTCTCTCTGCCAAGGACAAAGCTGCCATCAAAGCCTTCTGGGACAAGATCTCCCCAAAGGCTGAGGAAATCGGTAGCCAGGCTCTGTACAGGTAGGTGCTTTAGATCTTTCTCTTTTTGCTCTTCATATCGATTCATTTTCACTTTTTATATGATTAACTTTCCCCCAATGTGCCTACACAGAATGCTGACTGTTTACCCTCAGACCAAAACCTACTTTACCCATTGGACGGACATGAGCTTCAACTCTGCTCAGTTGAAGAAGCACGGAAAGACTGTAATGTCTGGTGTGGAAGTGGCTGTTAACAAAATCGATGATCTGACCAGCGGGATGCTCAGCCTAAGCGAGCTGCACGCTTACCAGCTGCGTGTTGATCCAGCCAACTTCAAGGCAAGTTCATCTTAATGCTCTGTAATAATTCAATCCTCTTTTACCTGTAAGTAGATCCTGTGCTACAACATGCTTGAATTTTGTTGTTTCTTCTTCTAGATCCTCTCACACAATTTGCTTGTGGTTCTGGCCATCCTGTTCCCCACTGACTTCACTCCTGACGTACACGTGTCTATGGATAAGTTTCTTGCTGCAGTGTCCCTGGCCCTCTCCGAGAAGTACAGATAAACCCCTCTGCAGAGACCAGAACAGAGACCACCACATGCACAATCTCTTTCTCAGAGCTTGTTAAAGTCCCTGAATGCTTTGAATAAAAGTTTTACTCAACTACTTTTTGTACAAACAAAATAAAGAAGGTTTAATGAAAAACATACAATCTCTTGGTAAATGAAATATATTTAATTTGAGCATTATATAGCTAAATGTACCAAATTAATAATATACAGTATTAATATAACATGAACACATTTCTTACAGCATTACTAAAGCCTATTTCTAATCGTAAGAGAGCAACTAGTATAGGCATTCATCACGAGCCTTCTAAAAGAGGGAACTGATAATATAAAAATACTAAATGTCTTTCTGGATGCTAATGTGAGTCTCTACTTACATTCAAATCTGTTCAAGGTGCACTACAGGGCAAAGTATTTCTGTACACTTGACCATCACATTCACCAATCAGCCTTTCTCAAACTGTTGCAACAAACTTGAAAGCAGATAGGATTATTTATGCAATTATGTAGTAAACAACAACAAAAAAGTATATATTTTATTATTTAGATTCTCCAGAGTTGTTGCATTCAGCTTTGATGAGAGCTTGGTACAATCATGGCATTCTTTCTTCAGATTCACAAGGTATTCACCTGGCTCAGTTAATTACAGAGAAAAGATAATCCCTAATTTATTTAAGAATTAAAGGTCAGTCAGTCAAAAAAATCTCAAGGACATTTTCCAAAACCGTCAAACTATATGATGAAACAGACTCTCATGAGGCACTGTCTCAGGAAAGGAAGAGTAAGAGCTCTGTATAGAATATATATAGAAGAGATTTGTTCAAATGACCAGAAACTGCAGATTTACATAAATGCTTCAAGTTTAAGTGGCAGATAAAATCAACATTTACTGTTCAAAGGACTACTGTTATACTGTATGCAGCATCTTCTTCTTTCCGCTGCTCCCTTTAGGGGTCGTCACAATGGATCGTCCGTCTCCATACTACTCTGTCCTCTACATCTGCTCTGCCTCTTTTAAACCTTGTTCACTTGTTTTGCGTTAAAATCACCACATAATCATACTGGACATTTCTGAGTTTAAAAAATAGATTTCTATTTTCTTTATGTCGTGTTTGTTTCCAATAATCTGAGTTTTAAACTTAAAAACTTGGACTAACAACTTGAAGATTTAAACTCGGAAATTCCCTGCCCCTACATACATTTTTTTTATTATCCCATAGTGGCACTAATATGCAGTTGTATACACTATAGTGCGCAGATACAAGCGCATGTAAATGTTTTTAGAATATAAACAGATCATCCAAATCCAAATCTTAAACGCAATCCAGGCAAGGGTCGGGCAAATGGCAAACAACAATGCGAGGGCAAAGCCGTGCCACAAACGACTTAGTAATTACTACTAATAGACTCATTATTTCGCAAAGACATACGACATTTTGGAGACAAGGTGTGGGAGGTGAGATTGAGATGGTTTGGACATGTGCAGAGGAGGGACATGGTGTATATCAGTAGGAGAATGCTGAGGATGGAGCCACCAGGAAAGAGTAAAAGAGGAAGACCAAGAAGGAGGATAATAGATGTGGTGAGGGAAGACATGCAGGTAGTTGGTGTGAAAGAGTCAGATGTAGAGGACAAGGGGTTATGGAGACGGATGATCCGCTGTGGCGCCCCCTAATGGGAGAAGCTGAACGAAGAAGAGGAAAATAAACACATGCTAATTAACGCGGAAGTGGAAACAGCTGTAACAACGCGCGAAAACAAGAACAGATGAAAAATCGGAGACATGAATGAATGAATCAAAGAAAAACATGCGTGAAACCTAAACAAAAGTACTAAAAAAGACGTAGATGCGTGAAGTGGGGAATTCCTGACATATTGTAGTATCAAGCAACATAAAATTAAAAATAGTGAAGTAGTGTAAATACTTTAAAATACACTGTAGTGATTTATCTTTGGGGGTAAAGATTGTTGCGACAATTTTCCTATGGAAATTTTACAAAAAAATAATTTTCATACTAATATAAATCTACTTAATTTCGAGTGAGCCCATTATTATTAATATGTACAGCTCAATCTGTGGTCATGAAACTGATGCAAAATGGCTATCATTAATAACCACACTGTAAAAAATTACCTATAGAATCTACCCAAAAAATGTGAGGTAACAATTTGCATTTAATCTGTTTGGGTAAATTTCACCCTATACTGTTTGTAAAGAGTACCTAAATAAATCAGCTATAACATGGCAATTGAAAATAGGTAAAATCTATTCATAATATTAGACAATGATTTACTAATTAAAAGTGAGTATTATTAACACAATTATATTTTTTCAATTTATTTAATAATTGCTGTTATTAATTAACCAATATGACTAACCATTATTGAATCAGGAAGGTAAACTTACTAATAACAATAAAAAGTTATCAGACACAGTAGATCATGAATTTTTTAATAAACAACCAAAAATTAATAAACAACAAACAAATGATTCTTTGCATATTCAACAAGAGCATATTCAAATTATTATTTTTTCCTTCAAACAGCATTATAAAAATACAAATAAAAAAAGGCTAACATTGCTCAAATAGTGTGTCTACTTGTTCATTAATTAAACTTAGGATGCCTATTTGTCAAATAACAAACATCTATTTGAAATTTACCATTTATTGTATCCTGAGACACTAATAATTGAACAAATGTATTTTTTTATGTATACAATGAGAAACATTTCAAAACATTTTGACATTAGCATCAACAACAACAAAAAAAGGCAAGAAGCAGTCTATTCCATGAGTTTAATTTTGAGGCTGTGAACCTTCTTGAGACACTTGCCTCCATCTAGCTCCAAAAAAAGTTTTTGAAATACTTCAAAAGTATTCTTGAGCTTCTTGGGATATTCAAGGTTGAGGGCATAGATTAATCCCATCAACAACATACATGCCTTGGTTTTGTATCCACACCCGCTGATCACTTGGATGCCCTCTATCACAATAGATACATCTACTGGATCGTCGTCAGCCATGGGATTATAGATTAAAAGCACCCTCATAGATTGTTCTGCTTGGCCCTCCTCATCATTTTTCATGTTTAACTGGCAGAAATAAACAATAAACATTAATGCAAGCAATAAGTTAAGAGAAAATTTAATGCTTGAACCCAATAACATTTATCAATCTAACCACATGCTGTAAATGAGAAAATTGTTTGTTTATGGGGCTGTCTGTAAACATCTTGTGTATATTGGTCATTTTGTAGCTTACCTGGGAGTCTTGAAAGAGCTCTTCTTGCGGCTCCCCTAGGTACTCAATGAGGCAGGAGAGCACTGCATCTCTTTTATTCTCAATACTCTGAGACTGTAAAGAGATGCATTTTAATGAACAGCATTTTTTCTACAAATTAGTGTTTGCACTTTTGAAACTATTCGAACAAAAAACATACCTCATTTACAGTGTTAAGGAGAGGGCGCATCCTGGTACCAACAGCACCTCTTTTGGAACGCATCAGCTGCAGAAGACGGGGTGTGTAACTGTCAAGCTTGAACATGAATCTTTCTTCCAGGGAAATAGTTGTTATCCGACGGAACTCCTCTTTGATCTAGTAAATAAGTAAACGGACAAAATAATGACAACTCTTCCAATGACGAGTCATTTTCCAAATTCCAAAGATTTATATATGAAATATATTAGTAATATTTCTAATCTGCTTTATTTACACATTTAGGGGTATGATAGGTGTATGTAGGAATAAAGGTTGGAAACTATTGGCGTTTATAAATACATTAGTGAAAAACAGTAACAAATATAATTATTCTTACCTGAGTCTCAGTGAATAAAGCTGGCCACATCTCTTTGAAGACACTGATAGCTGGGCAGAGAGTCACCACCTCCTCTCTGGAAAAAGTTGAATTGAAATTGAAAAAGTTTTGGACATTTTTTCTCCTATAATCTTTCCACTGTTCTTCTTTGTTATTTCATTTACTAACTCAAGCCTCTCCTTCTCTAAATTGTCTTGATTTTCTCCCAAAGGATGTGGAGGGAGATAATTGACCTCTGCTTTTTTGGGCCTCTTTAGATTTTTGGCTGGGGCTGTGTCAGCAGGTGACTTTCTCTTTAATGTATTTACCTCTATTTCAGGCCAGGAATATTTTTGTGTCTTCAGTTTGGCACGGAAATTGTGCATCTTGTATTTGATGCGCTGCTGCCACCCATACATCCCGGCATAAGACCCAGGCTCCTTAAGGCATGGAAATTTCTCGACAAGTGCTTCAGCCACTGAGGCTATTTGATGGATTGAGGGGTAAGCTGTGTAAGAGAATATGGCTTTAGCAAGGTCTTGCATTATTGCCGATTTAACACTTGCATCTTGGAAGTACTTTCCAGAGGCATGATATGCCTTGTTTGCCTCTTCAAGGATAAGCTCAATGTCACGTGAAAACTGTGGAATTTTAAATGGCACTGGCCATGGATCAGTGCGGCATGATACAGGGAGGAAGAAAATGTCTTGTGAGCTGGAGGATCGACAGTCATCTGTAGCTGCAGCGCATGCTTCACTGTCATCTGCAGTGGTGTCAATTTCACTTTCCACTGAACTCAGTAGAGAGGACTGTCCTGATTCTTTTAGTGGGTGTAAGTCAAGGACAACTGTAGGTTCTTTTTTTTTTACAATTTTTACAGTGGCCATGTCTTGCAGTTCAGTAGTTGAAATGACACTGAAAAACTGGTTCCCAAAATCTTTGTCTTCATAAAGTAATCCATATTCCCCTTGTAATTGGAATGTTTCAACAATTTTTGAAACAAGATCTTCCACAGTATCAGGAATCCCCAATGGAAGTGTCAACTTTCGCACATTGTGTTCTTCTATAATGACTCGCAACTGGACTGACATTGTGGTTCAGAGTGTTGATTGGTGTGGATGTGTTGTCATCAGCTGTAAAGAGAGAGAAAAAGAAGAGACTGCATTTGGTTAAAATTTGAGAGGTTACTTGCTTACTCCAAAACATCGGCAGAGTAACAACCTATTTAGAAGCTCTTATAATAACCTACATTGCCATGGTGAAACACAATATTAGAGGAATCATGATTTGCAGTACTTACTCTGAAGTGCCAATGAAGTGTTTCAGGGATACCATTCGACCATCTGCTGTATTATATGCAGCCAAGGGGTAAGCATGTTTGAGCTGAATGTTGAAGTATTTCAATATGTCCTGTAGGCTCTACTCTAAAGCTCCTCAGGTGCTCATTGTACCAACCACTGAGCAACTTCAGAACAAACACAGGACTTTCATGAACAATGAATATTTGAAGTATCTCTCCAAAGTCTGGCAACCCTCCTGTTGATCCAAAAGGCAACAACATCCCAACACAATATGAAATCCCTAAAATGGTGACCCTCTTTGTCATGTTCACAACCACTGCATTGGGACACTTCCTTGCAAGCAACTCCTTAATGCTTTCTTTTAGAACATCAACTGCCACTTGTGTCATTCTGGATACCAACAGTGTTTGCCTTTGGATAACAGCATTATTTATGTGATATGCAACCACTGATTGGTGTTTTCGTGCCATTGTCAACAGAATGTTTCTGAACACACCCGGTGTGTCTCACCATCCTTTTAAAAAATGGTGTTTCGCTTCAAAACGCATGGTCCAGAAACCCACAAGTGGTCCAAAAGCAGTTGTAAGCCATGGATAATGTTCAAGGAAGTGATGCTTAGGTTTCAATTTCTCCTTTGGGAACACATCCAAAAACCTATAACGGTGCTCAGCGATCTTGCTTTCCATGTATCCTATCGACATTTCTGTGTGCACAGGAGCCATGACAAGCTCAACAATGTCTTTCAAGGTCATCAAAACCTGCCATGCTGCATCATTCTCTGGTACTTTGCATCCGATCACAAAAGGTAGTATCCGCAGTAAGCACCAGTTTTCGTGTGCATTGCCTCCTACACTCTTACGTGATACAAAGGTCAAGGGAATACTTTGTGGACAGTTGGTTTTATCGTTCCACTTGTAAGGAAATTGGCGGATTGACCAGTTGAGCTCCTGAATGGAAAAGTATTTGTTTTTAATAAACACATTCAGACAAAGTGCCAATTCAAAAGGAACAATCCCTTCAAGCAAATCATGCAAAACATCAGGGGGATAACCTGATGGCATGAAAGTAACTCAGTCTAACAGAGATTGGACACTGTCTTTTTACTCCACAATAATGAGCTTCATTAATGTCAGACAACGCTGCCTTGACATGCAAACTATAATTAGACTTTGTCCTTAAAGGAAACACTCCTTCTGCTACTTCATGCTCCTGGATGTCGGAACGCTCTCCAATGCAAAACCGACAAATGTGTGAAGCGCAAAAGCTTTCAACAAACCCACCAACAGAATGAGCTGCAAGATTATCAGCTACTACAGCAAATATAGTACCCTTGACCACTTTGCCGAGACCTGCCACAAAAATACCATCACCTTCCAAGGATTTTACATCTCTAAGCAGTGGCTCCAAAATTTTTGGGTATCCATATTGCATCACATCATCTGCCCTACAAAGAATGGCCAAGTAAATGGAGGTTAGTGTAGATCGCAAGGTGGCAGGAATGTCTGCAAACACCCAGTACACAGCTGTCACTTTATGTTTCTTGCGTGATGTCCCAAGAGGGTTACATATTTCGAACTCATCTATGTAAAGAATGAGTGAGAGTCTAAGTTCATCTCCACATAAAAAACAGTTTTCTCTGAAAAATGATCCATCATACAATGACCTGTATCCTAAAGCAACATCAAATGGCTGCCTATTCTGTCTTGAATGTGTCTGTTTTTTAAAAGTTGTGAGAGCAATGGGAGAATTGGTACATACTGGAATGTTTTTTTCCTGCTATCATCAAGCATGTACTCAGTTGGCTCAATCAGTTTGAAATGCTCCTTAATAAATTGCTCTCTTCTGTACTGTGTGCTTAAAGACCCATCCATCACTAAAGCAGAACACAAAGGGTTAAGCGGGCAAAGATTTTTCACCAGTTCTGAAATCAATGAATCTTGAAAAGTACATCCATGCTTTCTGAAGGTGCTCAGTATAATTTCTTTTATAACCGGTCCAGATGCAGATGACGTAAGGAAATTGAGTTCCTCTACCAGTTCATTAATACATGTATTGGAGACATTAAAAATGCATTCTAATTTAAGAAAGAGCAACCCTAGTCTCTTGATGATAGTTCTGTCCAAGTCCTCATCCTCCTCAAGAACAGAGGTACAGTAGTTTTCATTTTCAACAAATTCACTTTCTTCCTGTGCTTGGCTTTGGTATTCATGAAAAACAGAGGCCTTAAAATCATCCACTGAATGGGGAGTGTGTTTCCTACTCTTATGACTGTGGTATGTTGTATATATATTGGTCTTGTAATTACAGTCTTGAAAAACACAAGGCACAGTTTCAAATTTTCTGAGGTGGCCACCAATGTGTTTCAGTGTGGAAACAGCATGAACTACTCACTAGACATGTGAAGGAAAGAAGCTGGTTTGGGTTAGTTCTCTGTGGGTGTTACCTGGACAAATGTGTCCGTAATGCACCCCATGTCCTAAATGTGCAAGGACAGTCAAAATGGAGACAGGGTATGGACTGGATTCGGCCAAAATGCCAATGTTTTAATCTATAGAGTTTTAATAGATCCAATCGTTTTAAAGTTGTGAAATTACATATTTTGCACAGCCAATTCATTTGTAATAAAATATTCCTCACTTGAGTTGAGTTCTCAATGTTGAGTTTAGCTGAGTTTACTTAAACAGTCAAAGGCAGGCAAATTAACCTCAAACAGACAAGTGATCCAACTTGTACAGTAAACTCCAATTCCTATAGACAGACACAAGCAGACTGGTATAAACATTTACATTTGCAACATTCCATTTAACATTTCAACATAACATTATAACAATTCTTAATTATTGACACATATATGGCATTGAATTAACCATAATTCATGGCTGCACATTTTAAAGTCAGTCATATTCATGTCACAACAAAAAAATGTGTGCAAATGTGTCCATAGCCCCTTGTTAAAAAGCACTAATTTATATTAGTACAAACTACCTACAATTAGCTAGGTAGTTTGTACTAATATAAATTAGTGCTTTTTAACAAGGGGCTATGGACATAATTAAAAAAACTAAACAAAACAATGTTTTAGATTTCAAAATTATAGTGTATTCAGCAATTGTGCATAAATTAAACCTACTCAGGATTTTTGTATAATAGAGTGGAGTGGAATAGAGGCTTCATTTATGCACATTGCTGAATTTAAAATTTAACTGCTATGACATTAAATAACTGACATTCACATCCATATGTCTATTTTTTAACATTAAAATATAATTTGTTGTCGTGATGAACGTCATTTCTTAAGCACAACTTTAAAATTATATTTTAAATGCTGTATCTAAAGCTTAAAACCAAACTTTTTGTCTTACCAACTACACTTACATTTTAACATTTAAACGTGCTTTCTGGTAAACTTTCAGTTAGCCGAAGCATTGGCTAATGGAGTCACACACAGCTAGCTATGAGTAAGCTATGTTACTATCTACCTTTCATTAAATTATATATATATATATATATATATATATATATATACAGGGAGTGCAGAATTATTAGGCAAGTTGTATTTTTGAGGATTAAACAGTCAAAGGCAGGCAAATTAACCTCAAACAGACAAAGTGATCAGCTTGTACAGTAAACTCCAATTCCTATAGACAGACACATGCAGACTGGTATAAACATTTAAATTTGCAACATTCCATTTAACATTTCAACATAACATTATAACAATTCTTAATTATTGACATATATATGGCATTAAATTAATCATAATTCATGGCTGCACATCTTAAAGTCAGTCATATTCATGTCACAACAGAAAAATGTGTGCAAATGTGTCCATAGCCCCTTGTTGAAAAGCACTAATTTATATTAGTACAAACTACCTACAATTAGCTAGGTAGTTTGTACTAATATAAATTAGTGCTTTTCAACAAGGGGCTATGGACATAATAAAAAAAATAAACAAAACAATGTTTTAGATTTCAAAACTATAGTGTATTCAGCAATTGTGCATAAATTAAACCTACTCAGGATTTTTGTATAATAGAGTGGAGTGGAATGGAGGCTTAATTTATGCACATTGCTGAATTTAAAATGTAACTGCTATGACATTAAATAACTGACATTCAAATAGGTCTATTTTTTAACATTAAAATATCATTTGTTGTCGTGACGAACGTTATTTCCTAAGCACAACTTTAAAATTATATTTTAATGCTGTAGCTAAAGCTTAAAACCAAACTTTTTGTCTTACCAACTACACTTACATTTTAACATTTAAACGTGCTTTCTGGTAAACTTTCAGTTAGCCGAAACATTGGCTAATGGAGTCACACACAGCTAGCTATATGAGTTAGCTATGTTACTATCTACCTTTCATTAAATTATATATTAAAAAAAACAAGATTAGAATATAATAGCACGGGTAAAAGTTTCGAAATCACGTTCTTGCAGTACCATTAGCGCTTCAATAATGTGGAAAAAGCACATTTTTAACATTAGCACAAGGGAAAATGTGTTTTTAGCTAGCTCGCTATGACCGATGTCCGAAGCTACGTGAACTCCTCGTCTAACATAGAACAATGACCACAATCTTATGACAGATAAAACTAACTAAGTGCCCGTTTTCTTTTATTACCTGATAAATATGCAGGACAACTTCCACAATCCAGCTCACCCAACGAACATGTGCCCCAGACAGCTCTTGCTCTAACAGACAGGCAAACGTTTTTGGGTATATATTACAAAGATTTTTTAGTTTGCCGTTATTACTATAAATAATTAGGTAGTGTGGGTTAATTTTACTCATTATTATATAATTAAACGTGCTGACTTACATATTAGGTAAATGGTACACTATTGGCAAGAGTAATATTTACCGCCCAACAAAATCATTTTTTACAGTGCAGTATAAATGTTTCATGTCAAGCTCTTCTTCACAATTCTATTAAACTTTTTTGGTAAATGTGTCTTAAATTGATGAATTGTGCAGATGAACCTTAAATGTCACTAAATAAGGGGCGTGTTCACTTTCAGTTCAACCAATAATCAACTAGTTCTCTAAAATAGGTCAAGGCCGAATCTCACGAACATTCAATTGGCGAGTTTATATACAAAGAGCAAAACACAGACTTACAATTGCGGAAAATGGATCAACTAGGAAATGAACATGGTCGAGAGCGAGGAAAAAGGATGCATGCTGGAAGGGTAAGGAGGCATAATATAGGAAGAGGAAGAAGAGGCCAGATACATAGACACATTTCAGATAAAATTAGAGCCGCTATTGTGGACCATGTTGTCAATCATGGCCTCACAATGGTATTGCAAGGAATGATATCTGTTGTGATGTGGATGAAAATCTGTGGCCGATGTCAGGGGGTAGAGACAGATTGTCTTTCAAGAAAAATATTTATTTATTCTTTTATTAGTTCTTATCAAATTAGTATTCTACAACGAAAAGCTGTGGCCGATGTCAGGGGGTAGAGACAGATTGCACTGTATAGTGCGGCATGCACAGTTCTGCCTAAGAAGTGTTTCCTATGTTTACCTTTTGGAATTTTAATTTGTGTCTTTTTATTTTCTATCACATTGATATTATATTGTAATTTTTTAGTCAGTCCACTAGTAAAGAAAAATAAAAAAGTGTGAATCCTGTCCAGTCTCTTAAAATGAATATCCCACATACAGTAATGTGTAAATATATGTGGTTTATATTCATAGTTGCCAATTCAGCCTCTTGCAAAACATAGTTTACATCAGGAAATACTAAAATAAAGCATTCATATTGAAAAAATTACTAAACATTTTGACTATCTTGTTCGTAAACAATGATAAAAAGGAAAAAATTCCTAAAGATTTTGAGCAAAAAACAGGCCTTAGCAAGAAATCCAATGTATTGTGCTGTTTGTACACATTGTTTTTAGAATGTACTTACTGATTTTCAAATTTTAAGGATGATTCAAGAAATGCTCCAAAGCATCTGAGAAAAACTGTAATAAACCAAAAGTAAACACATTTTTCCAAATATTAGAGACAAACATTTTACCTGTCATCCATGTGTACAGTGCACTCATAGCTAGATGATTAGAACCAGATAATATAGATAACAAGAGTAAGAAGAAGATCAAGAGTTTAGTCCAGCAAGTAAAAATTGACAACAATTAACCTGTTCATATTCATTCTCAAGCTAATTCACATAGACTTTTTTCTTATTCCAACCATATACAGTGCAGTACACAGTAAAATTAAATGTTTCCCCGGGACCAAAGTGCTACATCAAGTCAAGTCACAACAAGTAACACAGAACTACTGTTTAGTTTTTATAATTAATCTCTTTCATTTTTTCTTTTTTTCACTCTTTTACTTACCCTGAAAAAAGTAAGTATATTTTCTCTTTTTCATAAATACCAAAAACCCTAAAATAGTAAAACAGTTATAGGTTTTGATTTCTCTGGAAATTCTGGAGTTCTATAAATAATAATAATAATAAAATTTGCATCAATTTTCTATTTCTGGCCGTTTGTTCAAAGAGCTGAGAACACTGCAGTTTCACTTCTTTATGCTGAACATGGCAAGGCAATTCCTGCAGTCAAATTACCCCCATCATTTACTCTCTTCCCTAAAAAACCAAACAATTATTAAAGGCCATAAAAGTCCCCTATTAGAATTGTAGTCTGTTGCAATCAGCACCAGGCAACACCAACAATTATGCTACTCTGAACAGTATAGTGTTAATACATATACTGCTACTGTACAACAAACACGCACACACACACGGTAAGAATCACATGTATTAATATTATTATTATTAGTAGTAGTAGTAGTAGTAATTTTTTAATCAGTCTATTTATATTTATATATACTCTTAATGCCAATCCCGAGCCCGGATAAATGGGGAGGGTTGCGTTAGGAAGAGCATCCTGCGTAAAACGTGTAAATTCGAATATGCAGGTTTTTCATACCGGATCGGACGAGGCCCGGGTTAACAACGACCGCCACAGGTATCGTTAGCCGACAGGGTACCAGTGGAAATTGGGCTACTGTTGGCTGAAGGAGGAGAAGAAGAGGAGAAAGATCAATTAATCAATGATCAATTTGAATGTTTTGATTTTTCTAAAAAACACCGCACAATTATACTGTGTATAAAAATGTAAATTGTTATATAAAGTATAATGTATATAATGTAAATGTCTTAATTTACCTGCTTTGTAGAATCATAGTCTGAAGAACCTTTTTTTTTTATATATATAGTGTTATGAGATAATCTGAGTGTTGTTTTATTGTCTACCAAAATTAATGTTGGCAAAAAGCCAGCAATTGTCTTGATCCTTAAACACATTATTCAAGTTTGGCTTTCATTATTATTTTCTTTTAAATATATTTAGCCATGACTGCATGTTTGCCAGAAAGAATCGAGTGCATCAGGTAACATAATATTTCAGAACATTACTTCAAGACTATAGTTACCACATGAACAGTTATACATGCACATCTAATAATAACCGTTATTTTGTGGACACCAATAAAACAGTTTCCTATTTAATTTTCTTGTAGTTTACTCTATTGTAGTTTTACTATTGTAACAGATTAACTCATAATGTAGGTGGATGTGGGTGACATCTACTGGTGATGATGATGTAGTGCACTCACTACACCATGAGATAACTATTAGTTTATATTATTTACAGTCCAAAATGTTTTGTGCAAATGTTTTTCTTCGGTTTAAAGCAGGTAAAAGACAAGTAAATATACACATTGGAAAAAACCTTAGCTAAAACTGTTTCCTGGAGATGTGTGAGCCCAGATAAAGACTTCCTGTATACCTTACATACTCACATCGTAGAGATCCTATAGACACTGAACAGACAAAGGAATGTATTCAGGGAACTAGTGTTAGAACCATCTTAATACTAACAATGTTCACTTTAAATCATTTATGATTTAGCATCTCACACCATGACATATGTTTTTTCTATGAACAGCATCAGTGATATAAACTTCAAATGAAAAGATAAAGACAAAACAAAAACAACAGATTTAATTTAACTCTGTCCCTACATGCATATAATCCTTCATCATCACCACTCCAATCGAGGCCTTTATAGCCTGTCTTAACATCGTCATCAAACATAGCAACATACAAAGTACAATTCCAACAATCAATACAAGAATCAATCATAAAAGTGGTGTTCAACACTCCTTAAAGAATAAATTCTTAATCTTCTCAACAAAAAAAACTTTGCTCAGCAGTTATTTCATGTTCTCCAAGACATCATGAAACATGCTTTCCCAGTGCTTGTTCAATATGTCTATAAGCAGTATTATCATGTATATGTAACAGTCTCCTCTCTGAATGATGTGTCTGACATGATTTAAAACTGGATTCATCTGATCCCTGATCAACATTGTACATGTTTACTATAGTAAAAGATAGATAGATACAGTCTGCCAGCAGAAAGAAAACTATTTTCCTTTTCTTTCCGGAGACGCGTAACAATGTTGCGGTGCGCTTTTGGCCGAGGATGAAGAGGCTGAAGGCGGCACTGTGGTGGATCAGCGTCCTGCTCCTGTTGTGGTGAGAACAATTCAACATCTCTCTCGTTTATTTCATTCTTTCACATCATGGAAATAGAATGGAGTTTACAGTCTGAACTGAGAAACCACTTCCCTCTGTGCCACCTGCTAACATTGCTATTGGTAGTAGCATGTGATCTAATGGTGTGACTGGAGACTCTGGAGCTGTGGATCCACACCAGTAGATTAGATCACTTTATAGTATTCAGGATATTCAGGGTCTCAGTAGTTTCCAGTGGAAGCTTAAATACTTTCCCCTGCTTGATATGTGCTTTATAGTGATTCCAGTCCAACACTGGGTTTGGAGAGCAGAACCGATCTTCTGGTTCTCTGCTCAGATGATCCAGTAGATCACTAGTCACTGTCAGAATGTAGTTTGAGACATCTGGAGATGTCCTTCATGAGATATCCTTCATGAACCAAGCAGAGATTCATCAAGATAACGGGAGGAGGAAGGAAACCATGACAGAAGCAGTCATGCATTTAAACTAATACAGATTTAAAAGATGCCATTTTTGCACACTGAGGTTTAAACATAAACAAATGTCATTAACATGAATATTTATGCAGATAGACATGTTTTGAACTTCAGGACTGAAGAAATGATGTGTGTTGTGTTCTGGAGAAATGCACAGTGCATCTATGGGGTACGACCTCAGTATCCCTGCTGTAAGTGTGTGCTGTGTGTCTGGTTGTTTTACCAAAATGATTCTCTGAGATTTTTTTACGACTGCATTTAGTTCCTCAAATTTGTAATTTCTTATATTGTAATTTTGTAAATTCTTATTAATTCCTGTATATTTCCGTTAATTCCTATGGAAAGTTTCCAGTCTTGAAAATTCCTGGAGTTTTGCAGCCCCAGTTGGCATTAAGGGTATATGGAATATGGTGTGTGTGGAACGTAGACTTTAGCAGCGTCTGGTACACGTGCGATTCACGATTCACTTTTGCTCTTCCATTTTTCCTGCTTTTATCACGTCTGGAGCGCAGTTTCTAAAGCCCCCCACGCTTGCCAGATCGATCACGGTTGCCAAAGTCATGAGATAATCATTGCTGTTCCTTTCACCTGTTAGTTGTTTAAGTGTTCGGGTTGTTTGGTGGTGCGTCAAAACGATGTAAACTGTGCATGAGAGACACGACCATGTTTATGATCACAGCAGCAGGTGGGATTTGTGGTGAGATCAGATAGACAGATGGATGGATATTTTATTAATCTCAATGGGAAATGTACAATAGTAGACACTAAGACGATCTCGAGTCTGTCCTGGTGAAGTTTATGATGAGATGTTTATGGTGTCTATGTAGGTGGTAAGATGAGAAGGTCTAGTTCAATCCGAGCTCATACAGAGTGGGCACATGAACAAGACCCCTAACCGTCTGGAGTGGTTTTCTCATTATTGAGATAATTGTAAGTCGCTCTGGATCAGGGTTTCTGCCCAATGCCTTTACTGTAAATATAGAGACATGAATATTCTTAATTTCTCTGCTTTTTAACTGGACAATTAGTCAACAATACAATTGTTCAGGTGACGCCTTCGTGTGACGGCGGCATGGAAAAGCAGGACGGGTGGAATGTAGATAACGTGTCTGTTAGAGATTTGCTGTTTTTTTATTGGTACATAACAATGACTTTTGCGTTCTGATTTCTCACCCCATGTGTTATTCCAGTCTTCCCATGGTTTTGGAGAACGGCAGCACTGCTGGAACTGGAAAGAGCACTAAGCCGAGTTTAGGTCGGACGAATCAGGGAACCAACGCCTCCAGCATCCTGAAAGAAAAGGTACGTGTTACAGAAGAACCAGAAGTCGGGTTGTGGCTCTTTTTAAAAATCCCATTCCACATTTACTCCTCATTTTTTCTGTTCTAGTCAGAGAAAAATTTTTGGAGGAGATGTTTCACTAGATTTGGTGGAGATTTGGGCTCCTCCAGAAATAAGGGTGGTAGTAACCTGAGGCCTGAGGAGATCTGGGGGGTGTGTTCACATTCACCCCAACAGGAGCTCTATAGCAGGAAATCTTCCACACCTTCCAACCCATGTAGAGCAGAACAGGTTTAGGTCTCCTAGTTCAAGTGAAGAGTAAATTCGCTTCTTTTGCATATAAAGACGTCCATTAACATTTGTGAATTTATAGGTGGAAAAGTCAAGTGTCTCAATATGCTGTGAAGATTTAATCTCAGATGTTGATTTATTTTGATTCGGTTGTAACTGATAAAGAAACAAAGCAGTGGTTTCTCATGTCGGTCATGTGATTTACTCGATCGTGTCTATTGCCATGTGGAACAGATCGTTGCCGTCACCCCAGGAAGAGACCCGGCTCCTCCTCCTCCTCCTGACCCAGAAGACATCCTTACTTTTGACGAATGGACAAAGAGCATGATGGAGGAGGAGACTGAAAAAAGTAAGACTCCATGTTTCGCTCAGCATTGAGCATCACCGATCACATGATCCTGTCCCCCTTTTACATGATCCTGTTTTCCTCCTCGACTCCCACCAGGTCAAACCACACACACGTCCTACAACGGGGGCTCGGGTGGGGTTACGAAGGTGCAGAAAACCACAAACTACGCCTCTGAGGAATGCGGCGCCAAGATCCTGGCTTCTAATCCCGAAGCAAAGGTACTTAAACCTGATTTGTTTTTGGATGTTGTTTTCATGCTGAATGTCTATGATTTGAAGGTTTTTCTGACTGTACAATATGTGATATGATGCATATTTATTTGTCACATGTACATTATTGGGGGATGAGCACAGGGTCAGCTATGATCTATCAGCATCTGCCAAAAACCGAATAATGCATTTGTACTTTTAATACTTTTAATGTCCTGTTTTTTTACCAAAGATCAAAATAACTCTTTCTGTCTATTAGTATAAACCTGTGGTTTGCTTCGAGCTGGAACTGATGTCCTGCTGGTGCGGTTCTAGAAATTGAACTTCTAATAAATCAGAATTGAGTATTTAGCAGCAATGTGGTATAAAATGTAACAAATTATAATAATAAAAAAATAAAAGTCAGTCTTTTGGGTCTTTAAAATGACAATAAAATGTAAAATAAAATATAAAATATTTTGTAGTAGTTTGTCAGTAAGACTGCATGATGCACTGCAGAAGGGCTGTGACTCAATAACCTTCACTCCATGTTTCTGCAAAAGGGGCAGTGTTAGTGCAAAAGTATTTGGACACTACTAGGTTTCTTGTTTCAGCAATGATCCAACATAATAATTTCTCAGTCTATTTATTAAAAACAGTCAGAAAATAAAAGTGCAGTATTTAAAAAAAGAATAAAATCAGATAAATGCAGATTTAATTGGCTAAAAGTGAAGGATTTATTGCAGATTTGTCCAAAATTTTCCTATAAAGGGGTCAGAAATCAAACTCGATCGAGGGCCGGGGGTCAAAAAGAAATGTTTCCTGGTGTGATGATTGGCCAATGTGCCTCCGTGAGCAGGTATAGTTAGCCAAGCACAAAGTTCTAAGCGACTCCAGAACCACAATAAATGATTAATTGAAAAGACGGAATGCTTAGAATAATTTACTAAAATTAAGTTGAATTAAGAAGTACAACTAATAAGTTGATCAGCTTAAATTAGAGCTATTCAAGTTAAATCTTTATTATAAATTGGAGTCAGATTAGAGGTTAAAATTGGATCAATATAACAATATACAATCTATTTAAGTAATCTTTTACAGCCGCGCTAGAAGGACCAACACGCAGAATACCTTCACCCACACCAGTAGATTCCGTCATTGGGCCATCGGGTGGGCACCCTACAAATGTAACAAATTATAATAATAAAAAAATAAAAGTCAGTCTTTTGGGTCTTTAAAATGACAATAAAATGTAAAATAAAATATAAAATATTTAGTAGTAGTTTGTCAGTAAGACTGCATGATGCACTGCAGAAGGGCTGTGACTCAATAACCTTCACTCCATGTTTCTGTAAAGGGGAGTAACAGTGTGAAGTACAGTGCAAAAGTATTTGGACACTACTAGGTTTCTTGTTTCAGCAATGATCCAACATAATAATTTCTCAGTCTATTTATTAAAAACAGTCAGAAAATAAAAGTGCAGTATTTAAAAAAAGAATAAAATCAGTTACATGCAGTTTTAATTGGCTAAAAGTGAAGGATTTATTGCTGATTTGTCCATAATTTTCCTATGAAGGGGTCAGAAATCAAACTCGATCGAGGGCCGGGGGTCAAAAAGAAATGTTTCCTGGTGTAATGAAACTTCTCAGCATGTTTACTGTGTGGGTTTTTTTTTTAGAGCACTTCTGCAATCCTGGTGGAGAATGTAGATGTTTACATGCTGAATCCTTGCAGCGATAAGATCTGGTAAGTTAAACCCCATGTTCACTGTATATGCAGTGTGAGTATTAGGACCAGATTCTTCTGATCATTAAAGCTCCCAGAAGCACCTTTTCAAAGCGAAAGCGAAAACTCTCTTTCCTATTCTAAAGAGCATGTAATTAGATATTGTGGTCGATGCTGACAGGAATAATACGCAGCAGAACGATTGAGTCGTGATAACTCACATGGTCTTTACTCAGAACTGCACAACTAATACAGCACTACATAAGTCACCACTAGAGGGCAGGCTTATCACAGAATGCTGATACCCAATAGTACATATATATTACAGATATAATACAGATTAGAGCTTCAAATAACTATTATTTTAATAATCCATCAATCGAATAAATAAAAAAAATAAAACTTTATTAATTAGTTTTACACATTTTATGTTACAGCTTTATTACAAGATGGATTCAATTCATTATTTTCCTCAAAATTCTACAAACAAAACCCCATAATGACAATGTAAAAGAAGTTTGTTTGAAATCTGTGCAAATTCGTAAAAAAATAAATAAAATCATGTACATAAATATTTAGTTTTTGCTCAACACTTTGTTGAAGCACTTTGGCACCACCTCAAGTCTTTTTGAGTTTGATGCTACAAGCTCTTGACACCTATTTTTGGGCAGTTTCTCCCATTCTTCTACGCAGAACCTCTCAAGCTCCATCAGGTTGTATAGGGAGCATCGGTGCACAGCAGTTTTCAGGTTTCTCCAGAGATGTTTACTCAGATTCATGTCTGGGCTCTGGCTGGGCCACACAAGGACATTCAGGGTGTTTATGTATAAAAGTGTACTTTAAAACTGCAAAAGCCACATATTGAGTTTAATTTAGACATTTTAAAGTTTAAAGTAGCTGTTTATTGAGGACTGCATGTGGAATTTCTCCTTTTACACATTTTTTCACAAGCTGCTGCGTATCTCTTAAAATCACTCTGAACCGTAACTTCAGGTTACAATTAATCCATAACTGCATCCACCGACAACGAATTTCATCATCTATTAGTTCCTGCAGCTTTAAAACAGATCTAATAGAGTTTAAAGACAAACACTCAGCATGCACTGACGTAACCCCCATTCTGATATTTCTTCCTGTTTTCTTTTTCTCCTCCATTATGCTCTTCCTCACCCAACAATCATCTCCACCTTATCTTCAAGTTCACCCATTCTGTTCCTGTGTGTGCACCTCTAGGTTTGTCATTGAGTTGTGTCAACCCATTCAGCTCAAGCAGCTGGACATCGCCAACTTCGAGCTCTTCTCCTCCACCCCCAAAGACTTTCTGGTCTCAATCAGTGACAGGTCAGATTTATTTTTACCCGCGAGGCAGTTTGGGGTACAATGTCATGTTCTTAGACGTATTCTGACATAAAAGTAATTATTAATTTTCTATATTGTCACTTGTAATCATCCTCATCATCCTAGGAATAGAATTGAAATGCAATCAATAGAGTGGAAAAAATTACAATACTGCAGTAGTTATTTATATTGATGTCTTTCAGTTCATTAGAGTATTACATTTTTTCATATTTCCTCCATTAATATACATTAGGTATTAGATTTTGATTGGTCAGAAGGTGTTGATTGATCTTGTGGGAGTTTCTTTGGAAAATGTGAACATTTACATTTATGCCATTGGGCAGATGCTTTTATAAAGATCAGTGGTGTTGGGATTTGAACTCACAACCTTCTGGTTTAAAGTCTTTTTTTGTGGAATCTTATTCTATTGGAGAGTTTGGTGAGGATTAGTTTTGTTCAGAATTGGTAGAATTGATAAAAAAAACAATACCCTATAGGCAGGTGAACTTCCGCACGAATAGTGAAAATGCGACGTTTTCTGAGTCACGTAAACAAAAGAAAACTGGATTCGCACCATGTTAACGATGAGGCTGATAGGACTGGTAATGGTGCTGCTGCCAATGCAGGGATTTCTCAATATCAAGGCATTGAAGTTCAATGTCCAGCTGCCCAGGACACAATGCGTCATTCAGATGTTTTCATACGTAATTGTATCACCAGCATGGTTCAGTTTGTTATTAATCCACAGGGTTTTGCTTTTGGCTCTTGCTGATCAGCCACACCGGTCCATTTCTTACACATTAACATTATACACATACAGCTGCACTTTGCCTTTTTGTCTTCTGAAAATAGGTGCAAATGAACATTGTGGTTTGTCCACAGATATCCAACTAACAAATGGACCAAGCTTGGGACCTTTCATGCTCGGGAGGAGCGCACGGTCCAGAGTTTTCCCCTGGATGATCATTTATATGCCAAATACGTCAAGGTATGTGAGCAGGGTGTACACGCTAAATGCTGAACAACCAGATAGGGATCAGGTCAAATCCCATTAACCCTATATGTCCCTTATTCGTCTCTTGTCATGCCAACTGCAGGTGGAGCTGTTGTCACACTTTGGCGCTGAGCATTTTTGTCCTCTCAGCCTGCTCAGGTAAAATTGGATGTACAACATGCATAGACACTAAACGTGAAACAGTACCTCAAAAGTCACGGTTCGGTTTGAACCTCGGGTTTAAAATCTGATTTGAACTATGCCCCTTTAAAAAAAGGGTTCAGTATGGATTTTACTGTTACACCTCAAATAGACAGGTTGTGGACACCTGACATTTCCAGCCATATGTGGTTCTTTCCCAAAATGTTAACACACGTGCATCGGACGTCTTTGGATGCCGTGGCATGAAATGTTCCCTTCACTTGAACTAGGAGACTCAAACCTGTTCCAGCATGACAATGTCCCTGTGCACAAAGCCAGCTCCATGAACATTTACTTTCCATGGCTTGAAGTGGAAGATCTCCTGCTAAAGAGGGCCCTATTGAACACCTGTGAATGCTGACTGCACCCCACCCCATGTTTAAAAAAAAAAAAAAAAGAAAAAAAAAAAAAACATGATCAGGTGTCCACAAACTTGTGTCAATATAGTGTATATATACAGCATTAAAGTGTGTGTCTGTCACTGTTTTGTGTGTTAAGGGTTTATGGCACATGCATGGCAGAGGAGTTGAATTCGGAGCTCTCTGAAAGAGTCAACTACCAGGATGAGGACGATGGTGAGAATTTCAAATAGCTGACTTGTTTTCTTCAAAACCTGTTGCTGCTTATGTGCTTGGTGCAAATCCAGAATACGGAGTTTAGAATGGAGCTAATTCTATACACACACAATCCTACAGATACAAAATGAACAATGATGTCCACTAGGGGGTGGTAAGTCTTTCTGCTGAGGTTTGCGGTGGCTGTAAATAAAAAATAATGAAAGCGTATGTGCAATGAAATTGACAGTGTAGTAGATACTATTGTATACTATAACTGTAAGTTTGTCCTTAATGAGCGAGACAGTGGTGACTGTGATGAGGAAAAAATACCTGAGATGTCCTAAGGGACCAGACTTGAAAGGGAACCCAACACCAGATGTCCATTCCGTTTAAAGATTAATGCAAAAATGCAGAACTGTTCATGCGAACTGTGGTCCTGAGCACATTGTAGCAGACTGTTAATTAATTACAGTCCAAATCCATCCTCAAAGTTGTTAAGTTGTTCAGTGACAAGTGGAATGAAGTGTGGCTCGACTTGGTTGGAAAAACCCTGCAATATCCAGCCCTATGCATATAAAGTTTAAAACTTTAAATTAGAGGTCGGCCAATAGTGGATTTTACCTACAATATCATGCTGATTAATCAACCATCAGTTTTTAAAATGGATACTGGATAAAAAAAAAAATAAATAAAAAAAAACATTCCAATCATTTCAATTTGATGAAATAAATATGAATATTTTAATTAATAATTATCATTACATAATTATTAAATTATAAGTAATACATTGCACTCTCTGTGCAGCACACAGTCTCACCTGTAAAAACAAACACCATGCAGTGTCAGTGATTTGCCTCTAGAGGCCGCTTTCGTAACGACAGCAGACCGGAAGCTGGAAAAACTATTGGTATGGTTTTTGCGGATATTTCCAGCAATCGACTATTGATTGTCAAAAGTGATTAATCAGTCAACCTCGACTTTGAATTTACAACTTACACAATGAACAATTTGAGAAGAAATGGAAATAAGTTTACACTGCGTTCAACAGGCAATTCTTTCTCTCTGCATTTAAATTTGACCGAGACATCAGGAACTCCATCCAAGTCTGTGTAAGTTGTTTAATTTGCAACTGATTTCGAAAATACTTGTAGATTTTATAGTTAATATTACGACCCAGATTTGCATTGCTCATTAGAGTCTTTGGTAAGGAGGACATGAGGTGCAGTTAGAAGCATGCAACAGGCCCCTTCCCTTCAGTTTGTTCTTGAGACTTGTGTCTTGGTTAAACTCTTCCTGTATTTTTTTTCCTTTTATATAATTCAGTATGGAGACTGTGGCAGTGGACCAGCTTAAGTCAATAAAGGTCATTGAAACTCTCTCAATGACTGAAGGTGGACACATGGGTCCAACAGTTTCTTTATTTTCCCCTCACTCTCGGAGACTACAGCACAGCTGACTCCAGAGCCTGTCCAGACAACAGTCACCAAAGAGGATCAGATTGTTACTTTGCTACCTGAAGATGAGTCAGATGTTCAAGACAAGTCCTCCAGGTCTACACTACACAAAGCAGAACAGGAGAGTGTGATGGCTCCTTGGGATCAGCAGTGCTCAAGATTGAAGGAGAAAATAGGAGGACATGTACTGACTCCAGTGCTTGTGTTATTTCAATCAAAGTCCCTCCTGCAGAGGCGTTTTCCCATTCCAATTCAGCCGAGGTAGAAGACCAATACTAAATTTCGAGAATCACATTCTCAAACGAACACTTTCCACAGAACAGAGACCTCAGTCACGTAAGTGCTCCCCACCTCTTCATGCCCGCCATCTTCATCCGAATTCTATGCTGAAATCCCCGGCTCCACTGATTTACCAAACCATGTCTCCAATCAGAAGTCCATCTTCATGAGGCTAAATAACCGGATCAAAGTCCTGAAGGTGAAGATGTCACTCAGCGGTTGTTACCTGGAACAGCTCAGTCAAAGGTGACTACAGTTTTCAGTTTGTTGGAAAATAAGAGAGAAGGTTGGATGAGGTGGTGAATCAGGAAAGAGATAGGATTAGCAAGGAACAAAAGAAAGCAGCAAATAAGAGGATGAAGAGGAGAAAGTCGGTAGGACCAGATGACATAGCGGTAAAAGCAAGAAGATGCAGTGAAGTTTTTAACCAGATTGATTAACAGGAATTTGGAAGGTGAGAGGATGCCTGAAGAACGGAGAAGGAGATTGTTGGTGCCGGTCTTTGAGAATAAAGGAAGATGTGCAGACCTGCAGTTACTACAGGGCAATAAAGTTGATCAGTCACACCATGAAGTTATGGAAAAGAGTAGTGGAAGCCAGGCTGAGAGAAGAGGTGACCATCTTTGAGCAACAGCATGGTTTCATGCCAAGGAAGAGCACCACAGACGCATTGCTTTGAGAATGTTGATGCAGAAGTATAGAGAAGATCAGAAGAAGTTGCGGATTTAGAGAAAGTGTATGACAGGGTGGAGAGAGGAGTTGTGGTATTGTACGTGGAAGTCAGGTGTGTCAGAAAAGTATTTGAGGGTGGTGCAGGACATGTATGAGGACAGTGTGACAGCAGTGAAGTGTGCAGTAGGAAGACTTTTTTTAGGTGGAGGTTAGACTGCATCAAGGATTGGCTCTGAGCCCTTTTCTGTTTGCTGTGGCGATGTACAGGTTGACGGACGTAGTCACACAGGAGATGTTTGCAGATGATATTGATATTTGTGGTGAGAGTAAGAAGCAGGTGGAGAAGAGCGGAGAGAAGGGAAATGAAAGTCAGGTGGAGTAAGACCGAGTACATGTGTGTGAATGAGAGGGAGGGCAGTGGGTTGTTGCAGTTGCAGGGAGAAGTGGTGGAGAAGGTGGAGGAGTTAAGGCACCTGGGGTCAACAGTGCACACGTGTGTGCACACGTGTGTTTCGGGAAGTGAAGAAAAGAGTGCAGGCAGGGTAAAGTGGGTGGAGAAGAGTGATAGCAGGAGTGATTTGTGATAGAAGAGTATCTGTGAGAGTAAAAGGGAAAGTTTATAGGACTGTGGTGAGACCTGAGATGTTGTACGGTTTAGAGACGGTGGCACTGAGTAAAAGACAGGAGGTGAAGCTGGAGGTAGCAGAGCTGAAGATGTTGAGGTTTTCGTTGGGAGTGATGAGGAGAAACAGGATTAGAAACGAGTTTATTAGAGGGACAGTACATGAAGGACGTTTTGGGGACAAAGTGAGAGAGGCCCGATTGAGATGTATTGCACATGTGCAGAGGAGGGACATGGGGTATATCGGTAGAAGAATGATGAGGATGGAGCCACCAGGAAGGAGGAAAAGAGGAAGACCAAAGAGGAGGTTCATTAATGTGGTAAAGGAAGACATGCAGGTAGCTTGTTTGAAAGAGGCAGATGTGAAGGACAGAGTAGTATGGAGACAGATGATCCGATGTGGTGCCCCTATTCGGTTGTATTTCCATGCTTCACCAGTAGAGGGAGATTCACAGTTTACCATTTATGATAAGTGACCTCTGTGACATCAGAGTGCGCCGGTCTTGATTCTGAGCTTAACAGGCCAAAACACTGAGCAACAGCAGAAATACGACATCATGCAGATAACAGCAATAATCTCCACACACAATCAAATCCCTAAACCCAGTGAAGTTTAAGTGTTTAGAATCCTGTACTGTGTTTTTACTAGATTCTTCTTACAGAGTTGTTCTTTGATATTTTCAACCCTGGCCCAATCGCTGATTATGACGTACTGAAAAAGAAACGATATTCCAAATACAGAGGACAGCACGTGCTAATCTTCTATTTGATTTGATTTTACACCCACTTTCTTTTCACAGATATCGAATGCAGATGGAGGAGATGCAGGGGGCTTTCTACAAAGCCATCATCAAACTCCAGAGCACCTTGTGGAACATTGAAGAGCAGGTCAGCACAATTAATAATTCAAATCTTTTTGTTCTAACGTATTGGGACATCTGACCTTCCCTGCCATATGTTGTGCTCGTGGACGTTTGTGTTCATTCAGCAACAAGGGTGTTAGAAAAGTCGGATACTAATGTAGAGGAGGTGAGGAGGTCTGGGGGTTCAGAGTTCGTGTTCGTGTTTGATAGGGTTGGAGCTCAATAGCAGGAGATCTTCCAAACCATGGAGATCATGGAGCTGGCTTTGTGTACAGGGGCGTTCCAATACTTATCTCCATATATAGTATGTGATACACAATGTATGGAACAGTTCAGCTCTAAATCTGAGGTCATTTTGCTGATCAGATTGAGCTTGACCTTGAATATTGTGAATCTGATATTTTCTTTTCTGTCTGTAGTGTAAGAAAAATGCAGAGTCCATACAGGTACTGCAGAAACAGATGGAGAACATCACTCAGCTCGTTCTTAACCTGTCACTGCAAGTCAGCAATTTACAGAGAGAGGTACACTTCCTGTCCTTGCCAAATCTTCTGTATACGTTCCTGGTTTAAACACTACATATTTTCAGTGCTGCTTTGTTGTGCAGGTTTCGGCCCTCCACAGCTACGTGCTACTCTCTGTGGTCCTCAGCATCCTCAGCATTCTCATCATGCTCATCATCATCATCTATCTTCATTACTGTTTCATGTTGGATTCAAATCTCTCATCAGAACCTGAAACGTCCATCCCAAAATCCTACAGATGCTGCTGCCCTGACAGGTGAGGGCCTTCGGGACTCAAACATGATTTACTAATATTTTTCAATGGGTTTTATTTTAGCTGCTTTTGCTTTAATCCCGACATGTTGGTTTTCAGGGATTCCCCTGAGAATGAGGACGTGCACCCAAAGGGGAGATCGACTTATCCTTTTTCACACTCGGCCATGCAGATTGCGACTACTGAAGGTAGAACCGAGATGCACGTTCAAGGAAGATAGCATTACCAGTGCCAAATGTGTTGGTGCAATTCTTCAGTAAACAGGGGGCGCCCTTGAGCAACGGATTTTATTCAAAAGAAAAGCAGATTAAATAGCAAAATAATAAAATAAATTCAGCTTCATTCTTAAACTGTAGCATACTGGTAGCATTTTCTGCAATCCGCCACCTGCCACACTTAATTCCTCCTGTCTCACACACAGTCATTTCATCGTTAAAATATATTCAAAGTAAATAATGTTCACTTGATTAATATGAATTACATGAAATTAAAGGATAGAAGGCAACAGGTCATAGGCATAGACTTGCTGACTTCCTGTTGACGGTGCAACCGTCCTGCTAGTTTTTGTTGGAATGGGTTCATGATTATAAGGAATTAATTTCCTTGACGTAACCAGATAATAATCTCAGTATACATTGTAAGAGATGAAACCGGGTGCATGATGAATTTATGATTTGCTGTGGTTTAGGAGGAATAAAACACATGGAGAGCACTTCGGGACTTTAGATTAACCTGGTGTTTGATCATTTTCCTTAATGTTTAAGGCATTGGACTTTAGAGCTGAAGGGAATAAGTTCAAGTCCCAGCCACACCAAGCTGCCACTCTTGGGCCCCTGAGCAAGGCCCTTAGCCTCTTAGCTTTCAGCGCTGTGCTTATGTGACCGATATTCCATTGTTCTCAGGTGTTAATGTTTAGCAATAGATTAAATATAAAGGGAGAAGAGTAACCATGATCATCCTAAAGCTCTAAACCGCAAGCAGCGATTTCAGATCTCTGTTTTTTAATGGAAAACGTATAACGAATGTATTTGCTCAATGTGTGTAAGCAGTACACAACAACATGCATAACAAAAACCCACACTACTTACATTATTATTGTAATAACGAGTCACAAACACATCCACTGCTGCGAATCCCGGCTCCACTGAACAACATGCTGTAAAGCATTTTTGCTCCAACCAAACAATAGTGTTGTAATTTAGATGTTTATTCTTTTGTTTACATCACAGTATATCGGGGGTATATAGTTTATATATGTTTCGGACTAACTTTCGTGTAAAAAACGCCATCTTGGTGGTAAAAAACAAATGAAACCACACACTAAAAAAACTAAAAGAGGCGGAGTCTCGGGTTTGAGCATCCACTCTCTCTGCAGGTGTGGTGACTTTCACACATGCCTTTCAATTATTTTTCTAGTAAAAACAAAAGGGCAATAAAACCTATAACATTGTATAAAACTGCAAAGGGAGATATATATTGTAACTCACAGACGTAAAACAGCTCAGATTTTTCCATCCCCATGCAGATCTCCAAGTCTCCGTCGTCACACCACCACCAATAATATTTTCCTCATCGCTGCTTCATGCAATCTCCTTTAGAATGATGTATAGTAAGTCATGGTTACTCTTATCCCTTTTCATTTATTCTATTGTTAAACATTAACACCTGAGAACAATGGGATATCGGCCGCGGGGGCGCAGCACTGAAGGCTAAGGGGATTTATACTGGAAAACATACAAAATAATGCCAGGGCTATTAAAAAGAAACTAGAGTTAGCACAGTGTCACTGTAGCTGCTCACTCAGTCCTGGAAATAAGATTTGTTCTGTGCATGCATAAAGAATCCATAGCGCTAACATTAGCTGCTAACCAGGAAGTAGCTAGCGGCTAACGCTATGGATATTTTAGCTTTTTATGTTCAGCTTCAAGAATTTTTCTCAAAAAGGAGAACATCCCCAGATAGCAAAAATTCTGGCACAATTCTGGCTTACACTGGGCATTTATGGCTTAATTCGGGCTCTCTTTTGTTCACACCCTTGTGTGAAACAGAAGATTAGAAGGAATGAAGACATTTTAAAATATGCTGAAATAACTAGAACAGTTTGTTAGGTCCCAGTATTGGGTTGGGCTGCACAGCGTGATTAAAAGCACAGATTAAAAACACTTTTTACAAACCACTACATTGCCTACAAACAATCCCAAAAATAAAGAAAAATCACTTCCCTCACTCCCTCACCAAAAACAGGGAATTAACCCACACACAACATAAATGGTAACCCCGCCCCTACTAACGGTAAACAAAGCAACACACACATGTGCATATATTTACAATTCTCTAGTAAACTTCAAATCGGGACAGGGCAAATTTGAAGTCGGAACAGGCGTAGGTCAATAAGAGGTAATCACATAACATGGAACAGCATAGCAAAATGAACAAAGTGATCATCAGCCTAGCGAGCTCCTAATTCCTGCTCCCAAACCGACTTTATGGGTTGCCTCCTGGCAAAATCATCCACAGGAGGTGGGTGTGGCTTCAGTTAACTGGAGTGTAGGAAAAGTCAGGACAGGTGTCTCGGGATGGTACCTACTCACATAAACCCCACATCCCATGCAATGCAATACAATCCGCAAAATTAATGCAGGTTGTAACAAGTTAAGTAGATTATATCTTTAGGAAATTAATTGACGCTTCAGTGATTTGCCACTAGAGGCCGCTCTTGTAACGACAGCAGACCGGAAGCTGGAAAAACTATTGGTATGGTTTTTGCGGATATTTCCATCAATCGACTATTGATCGTCAAAATTGATTAAACGGTCAACCTCGACTTTAAATTAGAAATCACAATGAATAATTTGAGAAGAAATGGAAATAAGTTTACACTGTGTTCAAATGACAATTCTTTCTTCCTGCATTTAAATTCGACCGAGACATCAGGAACTCCATCCAAGTCCGAGTAAGTTGTTTAATTCGCAACTGATTTCGAAAATACTTGTAGATTTTATAGTTAATATTACGACCCAGATTTGCATTGCTCATTAGAGTCTTTGGTAAGGAGGACATGAGGTGCAGTTAGAAGCATGCAACAGGCCCCTTCCCTTCAGTTTGTTCTTTAGACTTGTGTCTTGGTTAAACTCTTCCTTTATTATTTCTTTCCTTTTATATAATTCAGTATGGAGACTGTGGAAGTGGACCAGCTTGAGTCATTAAAGGTCATTGAAAACCTTCTCAATGACTGAAGGTGGACAAAGGGGTCCAACAGTTCCTTTACTTTCCCCCTCGCTCTCGGAGACCACAGTGACGCTGACTCCAGAGCCTGTCCAGACAACAGTCACCAAAGAGGATCAGATTGTTACTTTGCTACCTAAAGATGAGTCAGAGGATCAAGACAAGTCCTCCAGGTCTACACTGCAGAAAGCAGAGCAGGAGAGTGTGATGGCTCCTTGGGATCAGCAGTGTTCAAGATTGAAGGCAAAAAAGGGGGGAATGTTTCTGTCTCCATTTCTTATTTCAATCAGAATACCTCCTGCCGAGGCGTTTTCCCATTCCATTTCAGCTCAGGAAGAAGACCAATATGAAATCTCGAGAATCACATTAGCAATCAAACACTTTACACAAAACAGAGACCTCAGTCCTAGTGATGATCTCATCATCCCAAACGCGGGTGCTCCCCACCTTTTCGTGTCCGCCATCTTCATCCGACCTCTATGCTGAAATCCCCGGCTCCACCGATGCACGGATCTATGGCTCCAACCAGAAGTCCATCTTCATGAGGCTAAACAACCGGATCAAAGCCCTGAAGGTGAACATGTCACTCAGCTGGCATTACCTGGAACAGCTCAGTCAAAGGTGACTACAGTTTTCAGTTTGTATGTATTTTCCTGCCTGACCACTAGAGGGAGATTCACAGTTTACCATTCATGATAAGTGACCTCTGTGACGTCACAGTGCGCCGCTCTCGATAGGGTGCAGGCTGGAACGCTGAGAATACAACATGCAACCTTTCAAACAGCAGCAGCCAGATAACAGCAAGAATCTCCACACACAATCAAATCCCTAAGCCCAGTGAAGTTTGAGTGTTTAGAATCCTGTATTGTGTTTTTACTGGAAGAGAACAATATTCTAAATACAGAGGACAGCAGGTGCTCATCTTCCACTTACTTTTCGCATATATCGAATGCAGATGGAGGAGATGCAGAGGGCTTTCTATAAAGCCGTCATCATACTCCAGAGCACCTTGTGGATTATTGAAGAGCAGGTCAGCACGATTAATAACTCAGTCTTTCTGTTCTTTTGCTCTATAATGTTTCTACACAATATTGACAAAAGTATTGGGTCACCTGACCTTCCCTGCCATATGTTGTGCTTGTGGACATTTGCATTCATTCAGCAACAAGGGTGTTAGAAAACTCGGATACTAATGTAGAGGAGGTGAGGAGGTCTGGGGGTGCAGAGTTCATGTTGTTGATCAAACGGGTTCGAGCTCAATAGCAGGAGATCTTCCAAACCATGAAGAGCATGGAGCTGGCTTTGTGCACAATGGCATTGTCATGCAGGAACTGGTTTGGGTCTCCTAGTTCAAGTGAGGGAAAGGTGGTTACAGCATCCAATACGATTGTGTACCTCCGAATTTGTGGTAACAGTTTGGAGAAGAACCTCATACGGCTGGAAAATTCAGGCGTTCCAATACTTTTGTCCATATATAGTATGTGATACACAATGTATCAGTTCAGCTCTCAAATCAGAGGATATTTTGCTGATCAGATTGAGTTTGACCTTGTGAATCTAATCTTTTCTTTTCTTTTTGTAGTGTAAGAAAAATGCCGAGTCCATACAGGTTCTGCAGAAACAGATGGAGAAACTGTCACTGCAAGTCAGCAATCTACAGAGAGAGGTATCCACTTCCTGTCCCTGCCAAATCTACCGTATACATTCCTGGTTTAAACACTACATATTTTCAGTGCTGCTTTGTTGTGCAGGTTTCGGTCCTCCAAATCTACGTGCTACTCTCTGTGGTCCTCAGCATCCTCATCATCATCTATCTCTATTACTGTTTCATGTCGGATTTAAATCTCTCATCAGAATCTGAAACATCCATCCCAAAATCCTACAGCTGCAGGTTAAAGCCTTAGGACTCAAACATGATTTACTAATAGGTTGTGATGGGTTTTATTTCAGCTGCTTTTGCTTTAATCCAGACATGTTGTTTTTCAGGGATTCCCCTGAGAATGAGGACGTGAACCCAAAGGGGAGAGCGTCTTATCCTTTTTCATACTCAGCCATACAGATTCCGACTACTGAAGGTAGAACCGAGATGCAAGATAGCATTACCAGTGCCAAATGTGTTGGTGCAATTCTTCAGTAAACAGGGGGCGCCCTTGAGCAACAGATTTAATTTGAATGATAATAGAAAAGCAGATTAAATGGAAGAAAAAAAAAAATCCCGAAACACGTTTTTATTTATATTAAAACATAAATGTAGGATATCGGTAGCATTTTCTGCAATCCGCCACCTGCCTCACTCAATTCCTCCTGTCTTACACGCAGTCATTGTTTCATTGCCCCTGAGGAAGGCTCTTAACCCAGTAGCTGCTCAGGTGACTGAATAAGATAAACGAAAGTCGCTCTCAATAAGGACTTTGATAAATGCCGTAAATGTAAATGTCTGCAAAACACGCAATAGAGGGTCATGGATCAAATTTCAAACTGATAAAATCAGCGTATGAGCCAAATTAGTAGACATTGTTTTTACTTCTGGACCCGATCATGTGACTGCTGCAGATTCGATCATTTATTTACCCAAATTGTTCATTCATTTATTACGTTTTTACATTTTTTTTTTTTACAGCTCCAAGTGAAGCATATAATGTAGAAACTCGAAATAATTTTACCGGGATTAAAAAGGTACACACACACACACACACACACACACACACACACACACACACACACACACACACACACACACTTTTCATTCCTAATGTTTTAATAAATGCTCATATATTCTTACGCCCATAATATTTGTCATTTTTTTTCCTCTCCTCCAGAAAAAGCACTGTAAATTGAAATCCAGCACAAAGCCTGAGACGATCACTCCCACATTACTCTCCACAGTCATCACAATCTGGATGCCTCCTCATAGCACCGCTTCTACTCCCTTCTCTTTCAGAGACTCTCCACCAGAGGGAAGCTCTGAAGACTCTTTGCAGTCAGACAAGCCTTCGACTGAAACTAACTAATAATCATGACTCAAACATGATCATAATATTGTCCTATTAAGCTGCTCTTTTTACTGGGATTGAATGGAATGTGAGTCAATCCAAGCAGATTGTTCATAAATTGCACAAATAAAAGTTAATCAGAAACTGTTTAAAACTGTTTTTTGGGAGTCTTTGCTTATTCTTCTTCTTCTTTCGGCTGCTCCCATTAGGGGTCGCCACAGCGGATCATCCGTCTCCATACCACCCTGTCCTCTACATCTGCCTCTTTTACACCAACTACCTGCATGTCTTCCCTCACCACATCCATGAACCTCCTTCTTGGCCTTCCTCTTTTCCTCCTACCTGGTGGCTCCATCCTCAGCATTCTCCTACCAATATAATTCATGTCCCTCCTCTGCACATGTCCAAACCATCTCAATCTCGCCTCCCTCACCTTGTCACCAAAACATCGTACATGCGCTGTCCCTCTAATAAACTCATTTCTAATCTTATCCATCCTCGTCACTCCCAACAAAAACCTCAACATCTTCAGCTCTGCTACCTCCAGCTCCACCTCCTGTCTTTTACTCAATGCCACTGTCTCTAAACCATACAACATCGCAGGTCTCACCACAGTCCTATAAACTTTCCCTTTCAATTTTGCAGATACCCTACTATCACAAATCACTCCTGTCACTCTTCTCCACCCACTCCACCCTGCCTGCACTCTCTTCTTCACTTCTCTAACACACTCTCCATTACTTTGCACTGTTGACCCCAGGTACCTGAATTCCTCCACCTTCTCCACCTCTTCTCCCTGCAACCGCACCACTCCACTGCCCTCCCTCTCATTCACACACATGTATTCTGTCTTACTCCTACTGAGTTTCATTCCCCTTCTCTCCAGCGCATATCTCCACCTCTCCAGACTCTCCTCAACCTGCTCCCTACTCTCACAACAAATCACAATATCATCCGCAAACATCATAGTCCAGGGAGACTCCTGTCTGACCTCGTCCGTCAACCTGTCCATCACCACTGCAAACAGGAAAGGGCTCAGGGCCGATCCTTAAGAAAAATGCCGAGTCCATACAGGTTCTGCAGAAACAGATGGAGAAACTGTCACTGCAAGTCAGCAATCTACAGAGAGAGGTATCCACTTCCTGTCCCTGCCAAATCTACCGTATACATTCCTGGTTTAAACACTACATATTTTCAGTGCTGCTTTGTTGTGCAGGTTTCGGTCCTCCAAATCTACGTGCTACTCTCTGTGGTCCTCAGCATCCTCATCATCATCTATCTCTATTACTGTTTCATGTCGGATTTAAATCTCTCATCAGAATCTGAAACATCCATCCCAAAATCCTACAGCTGCAGGTTAAAGCCTTAGGACTCAAACATGATTTACTAATATGTTTCAATGGGTTTTATTTCAGCTGCTTTTGCTTTAATCCCGACATGTTGTTTTTCAGGGATTCCCCTGAGAATGAGGACGTGAACCCAAAGGGGAGAGCGTCTTATCCTTTTTCATACTCAGCCATACAGATTCCGACTACTGAAGGTAGAACCGAGATGCACTTTCAATCAAGATAGCAATACCAGTGTCAAATGTGTTGGTGCAATTCTTCAGTAAACAGGGGGCGCCCTTGAGCAACAGATTTAATTTGAATGATAATTCAATAGAAAAGCAGATTAAATGGCAAAAAAAATAAAAAATCCCGAAACACGTTTTCATTTATATTGAAACATAAATGTAGGATATCGGTAGCATTTTTTGCAATCTGCCACCCGCCTTACTCAATAACTCGTCTAACATGCAGTCATTGTTTCATTGCCCCTGATCAAGGCCCTTAACCCAGTAGCTGCTCGGGGTGAATTAATGATATAAACGTAAGTCGCTCTGGATAAGGACTCTGATGAATGGCGTTAATGTAAAGGTCTGCAAAACCCGCAATAGAGTGTTTTTTCGAACTGATAAAATCAGCGTATGAGCCAAATTATTAGACATTGTTTTTACTTCTGGACCTGATTATGTGACTGCTGGAGAATTGATCATTTATTTACCCAAAATGTTAATTTGTTTATTACGTTTTTACATTTTTCACAGGTCCAAGTGAAGCATATAATGTAGAAACTCGAAATAATTCAACCGGGAGTAAAAAGGTACACACACACACACACACACACACACACACACACACACACTTTTCATTCCTAATGTAATAATAAATGCTCATATATTGTTACGCCCATAATATTTGTCATTTTTTTTCCTCTCTTCCAGAAAAAGCACTGTAAATTGAAATCCAGCACAAAGCCTGAGACGATCACTCCCACATTACTCTCCACAGTCATCACAATCTGGATGCCTCCTCATAGCACCGCTTCTACTGCCTTCTCTTTCAGAGCCTCTCCACCAGAGGGAAGCTCTGAAGACTCTTTGCAGTCAGACAAGCCTTCGACTAAAACTAACTAATAATCATGACTCAAACATGATCATAATATTGTCCTATTAAGCTGCTCTTTTTAGAGGGAAAAATTATTTGCACAGTTTAAAATGTTGAGTTTAAATCAAATGTGAGTCAATCCGTGCAAATTGTTTCCTCAATTGCACAAATAAAAGTTAATCAAAAACTGTTTTATACTTGGAGTCTTTGCTTATTATTCCACTAAGTTACATTTTTAGTGTTAATCTGTGGAACACCGATAGTGATGGACAGGTTGATGGACGAGGTCAGACAGGAGTCTCCATGGACTCTGATGTTTGTGGATGATATTGTGATTTGTGGTGAGAGTAGGGAGCAGGTTGAGAAGAGTCTGGAGAGGTGGAGGTACACGCTGGAGAGAAGGGGAATGAAAGTCAGTAGGAGTATGACAGAGTACATGTGTGTAAATTAGAGGGAGGGCAGCGGAGTGGTGTGGTTGCAGGGAGAAGATGTGGAGAAGGTGGAGGAGTTCAGGTACCTGGGTTCAACAGTGCAATAATGGAGAGTGTGTTAGTGAAGTGAAGAAAAGCATGCAGGCAGGGTGAAGTGGGTGGAGAAGAGTGATAGCAGGAGTGATTTGTCATAGAAGAGTATCTGTGAGAGTAAAATGGAAAGTTTATAGGACTGTGGTGAGACCTGAGATGTTGTAGGTTTTAGACACAATGGCATTGAGTAAAAGAGAGGCGGTGGAGCTGGAGGTAGCAGAGCTGAAGATGTTGAGGTTTTCTCTGGGAGTGATGACGATGGACAGGATTAGAAATTAGTTTCTTAGAGGGACAGCGCATGTAGGACGTTTTGGAGACAAGGTAAGGGAGGTGTGATTGAGATGGTTTGGACATGTGCAGAGGAGGGACATGGGGTATATCAGTAGGAGAACGCTAAGGATGGAGCCACCAGGTAGGAGGAAAAGAGGACCAAAGAGGAGGTTTATGGATGTGGTGAGGGAAGACATGCAGGTAGTTGGTTTGAAAGAGGCAGATGTAGAGGACAGGGGGGTATGGAGACGGATGATCCGCTGTGGTGACCCCTAATGGGAGAAGCCGAACGAAGAAGAAGAAGAAGTAATGTCCTAATAATATTAATAGAATCTTTCTTTCTGTTGTTACATTCTCATGAGACAGTAGATGGAGCTGCTGTCACACTTTGGGTCTGAGCACTTCTGTGCTGCTCTGTTAAAAAGACTTTTCACCAAGATTTTGCAATAGAAATATCTTACTGTCTCAAACTGTGCTTCTTTTTGTCTAAATATCAGCTTCAATTGTACATAAGCCTATAGTGGTAAGTAATTATACGCATTAGATAGTTATCTGATGTGTTTTCTTTAAAGTCCAAGCATCTTACACAAGTTGTAACTTTACAGAAAACAGGAAGTGTCTGAGCAACAGATTTTATGTCCTTGTGATTGTGGTTTGGTTTTTTTTTTTTATTATATATTTATTTTATTTTTTTTAAAGAGTGAACTACTGTACAAGAGTAGTTTATCTATTAGACCCAAAGTGTGACAACGGCTCCATCTAAAGTCTTATGAACAGAAAGGAAGATTCTTGTAAATATTTTTTAACAGAAAATTATTTTGGCCAGGCATTGTAATATAAGCACGTGCATATCGTACTAAAACTGGCAGAATGCTGTTCACTTGAACCAGGTAACCAATAGAAGGCAGAGTATAATTAATCAAATAAGACAAAGTATAATAAAAAATAATCTAATACCACTTTCACCACAGTAGTGGTAATCAGATCACTTTAGTCACAAAGGTAGTCAGTTTGATTAGTTTTATTTACTTTTGACCCCTGTTTCTTCCCCTCTACTCAGATCTGCCCGCCTCATCCTGACTCTGGATAGTGTTTTCTCTTCGATTGAAGGCCACTTTGTGCAGCTGGGGATGGTTTCACATCTACCGCCTGGGTTTCCATGAAATTCCGGAGTAAGAACGAAAGCTTTGAGGATGGATTTGGACTGTAGTTTATGTCAACAGTCTGCTACATTGACTCAGGATTAGAGTTTGCTTCTGATCATCATTAATGCACCTCATCATTATTTATCTGTGATAAATGGACATTCGGTGCAACCCAGATAAAGAATGGGTTCCATCTTGAGTCGTTCCTCTCAAGGTTTCCCCCTTATGCCATCTCAGGGAGTTTTTCCTTCACCACAGCTTTCCCCGGCTCTCTCATCAGGGACAAACTTACACTTATAAAGAACATATTCATTTTAATCACCAAATTATCTGTGTAAAGCTGCTTTAAGTGTTATACAAATAAAAATTAATTGAATTGAATTTATAAAAAAAGAACTAAATAATTTCCTTTGTTACATTACTGCATTGTTAAATTGTTACGTTACTTACGTTGCTTTGCCTAACATGATGGATATGTTAACAGTAGCTGTCGTGGCCAATTATTATCAGTAGTTACAATTTCAAAAAAAACAATTCAAAAAGTAAAAATACCAATTAAGAGAAACAACTAAGTTCAGGATCCAGGCTTGTAGTGTCAAAGAGGAAGACTTTCTATTTAGCAAAAACTAAGCCAGGCTTTTTCATGCAAGTACCAAAAACACAGTCAAGACATAGTCTTGGTAAACCCTCTTCAGCCATGTGTTGATTCTAATCACACAATAATCACCTCTTTGAATATACTGACTGCTGTGTACCACAGAGGCGATTTCTTTAAGACTGCAAGGGAAGCTCGGCTTCCCTTATAATGTCACAAAATTAATGGTCAAATATGTACTATTGTATTAACATTTTATTGACTAAAAATGCGTTAGAAAACGTTCATCTCAAAGACGAGTTGGTTCAGAATCAGTTACATATAGCAGGTCGGCTGACTCGATTTCCTTCTCCTACATTCCCGCAGCGTCACAGTGCATTTCTCTATTGAAGCCCAGCGTCCATTCACTTCAATGGGGCTGCTTTGAACGGTTTTTTTCAGCGCTTCGAAACTCGACGCTCATTGGATAAACGCTGCGATTATGTCCCGCCCACGGACTCTCAGCATCTCTGGGGCGGAATGGGGAGTGGGCTGGCCCGGACTCCGAGCTTCTGCGTGATGATTGGAGGGTCTGTCGAAAGACTGCATCTCCTTTTGACTGACAGCGATTGTGTACTATAAGGAATCACTGAAGCTATTCGCGCTCAGTCCCATCGCGGATTTCTCAAGTTCAGTCGAAATAAAAACTGCTGCAACCTATTTCTTTGATATTTGCTTGGCGAAATTGCTTGATTTTCATCATACATTTCACACAATTATACACCACATTCCTTGTTTCAGTTTTACAGAGTTTAATTTTTTTTTTTGAACGTTCATTCATTCATTCATTCATTCATTCATTCATATAACGTCAAGTCGTACACCTGAAACACAATGGGCCAAGGCGGTTTAAGCAGCCTAGCTCTGCTGGCCATTGAGAGGACACTGGTCAAGTCACATAAAAAGACTCCTAGTTGGTACGACAGGGTCACAGACCATTTTCTTGAAAAGGAACGTAGGGCAGAATTTACTTTTAAATAAATAGACAATTTTATGATGTAGGCCAAAAATGAGCTTCCCCTCTCTGACAGACCAGTAGCCGCCACTGGTGTACCACAATAATATATTTTATGCAGAATTTACAGAAACACAATATTGAAAAAGTTTCAAAGTTAAAAGCACCATCAAGCTAGCTAGAAAATCGTAGCTCATTCTTTTTACATGGAGTATAGAAATTATTTGTTTGGTGTAGTGAGTGCACTACTTCATCATCACCAGTAGATGTCACTCACACCTACATTAAGAGTCAATCTACAGTAAAGGAAAAAAAAAAGAAAGAGAAGAGTGAGACTTACGTGTCTCGGTCACACAACGAATGCCTGCCAGACGTTCTTCTTCTTCTTCTCCCTCTGTTTCCGGTGTGGTGAAATCTGAATGGCGCTGATGGATTTTGAAAATTTTCCTGAATAAATTTTGATTTTCATATCTCGGGGGTTGACTTTACTAAATATATAGATTACTGTGAGATTTCTGAGATTAATCAGGTTATTGAAAAACCATGCAAATGCATTTGGTGTGTAATTAATATAAACTATTTATACTATTGATTTAGCTACAATGGTTTAGGGCTACAGTTCCCTTTAATGTCCATCAGTGAATGTCAACAATGAGTCCCCTCAAGCCAAGTTCAATTCAAGGACCCAAAGGAGGCCTTTGTTTAAACCAAGTTTATGTCAGCGGCAGATGGGGAGGCCCCTAAAGTTAAGTTCAAGCCATAAAAATGTGAGACAAATATGTTGCTGAGAATAAAATTATGTTTTTGTGTAAAATGTGGAAAGTTTAATATCTAGCAAATCATTTGGTACATTTTTATCTTTTGAAAAAAATAAGTTTCATTTGTCCTGTAACTATAAAGGTTATTATTATTATAAATGCTTTATTTAATATTTAGTAATTACTAAGCTATATCATGAACTGCTGAAGATTTAATGTTATTTGACAAAGCACATGTAGGTTTGTATCCGAACAAGACAAAATTCGGGCAAACTGCAGAAAATAGATATTTAATGAAAGTCAGATAAACAGATTAGTTACATAGACATCACTATCAATAACTAAATTAACAATGTAAGCTAATGAACTAAGTCAATTTAAAAAAAAAGGATAAATCTCTACCCCTCATTCATAAATGATCATTATTAAAAGTTTTAAAATGATTATAACAAAGTAAAAGATTGTTTTGTACAATAGCGTACATCGAATAACATATTGGATGATGAATAAACTTAATGCATTTATTTCATTAAGAAAAAAAAAGACTTTTGATTCAGAATTGTTTCTTTATTGATGCTACATGGTCAGTGTTAAACTCCTGTAATCATTTTCTGCCACTAACACTTAGCATGTTGAAGTACCCAATTAATGAATGAACTCTTTCCTGTGATTCAGGTTTCATTTTCCTCAGATCACCGAGTTCCCGAGCATAGTCATGTTTTCCAATTTCTTTAGCTCGAGGGATCAAGAAGTCCAGACACTGAACAATGAAAGCAGAATCTGGCTTCAAAGCAATCTTATACAGTTTCATGATGGAACGGTAAGCTTCTTCCACCAGGTCAGATTTTTCCTTATCGTTTTTTCTCAGTTCATTTTTCAGTCTGTTCTCTATGCTTAGATTCTCCCCTTCCTGTTTCTTGCTGCTTTCATATTGTTGTTTAATAGCTTCATATGTCTTTGTAACCACTTTGCTGTGTGTAACATATTTCTTGTTCTCTTTCACATGTTTACTGTAGCAACATTTACCAGTACATGATGTGCAGTAGCCATTTTTCATGACTTCACACTTCTGTGGATTGGGGGCCAACCAGCAGCCATACTCATGACAGTTCTCCTCACAGACAGAACAAGTGGTGGCCTTTCTGTCCTTCAATGAAGCATTTTTTATTGGAACTTTTACTTTGTAATGTTCAGTGACTGTAAAAGTAAAGTTTTCGTTTTTCCTTATCTTTTCTCGGTTTTCCTGGAGAGCTTTCTGAATCTGATCCAGTTCTTTACTTTTGCTTTCCACATAGTCAATGCGGAATTTTAGATTTTCAATACAAGCTTCAAGTTGTTTGGACTCAGACAGAACACCAGTAGTTTGCTCTAAACTTTTTCTGTTTTGAATTTTCAGTGAGTCAAAGAAATTATTTAAACTGTCTTCTGTTTGTTCCCAAACTGACTGAAGAGGTCTGATATACTTTTTGTTCCTTTTCTCAGTTTGTCGATTGTTAAATAGGAAACACTCAGGTTCATTTTCTCTATCTTTCCTGCAGGGAATCCCTGCTCGCTTAACGGCATTTATCACATTTGTTGGAGGCATTCCATCTGAATAAGTGACAAAAATGACAATATTGTCCTTTATGTCTTTACCAAACAAAGACAAAACGGCATCAAAGATGTATTGCTGTCTGTCAGAGAGTCGATTCTCAGATGCCTTCACTACCAGACACACTGCATCAATTTCTTTCACTCCAGAATCACTGCGAAACAGTTTGTGCAGATTCTCAGCAATCTTTTTATCCAGATCTGTTCCTCTGGTGTCTCCATAACCAGGAGTGTCAATGACAGTAAGAGAGATTGGGTTGTCTTGAGCAAAGACTTCATACATAGTGATTTCACTTGTTTGACTTTTTGACTGATCTGACTTTTCTCCCTCTTCTGTAATCTCAAACCACACTTCATCTGTAAACTTCACCCCAAGTATATAATTTACCATGGCATTGATCAGAGTAGTTTTGCCTGTTCCAGTTTCTCCTACCATCAGTAGGATTTTGTTATATATGTTGTTTTTTCGCTGCCCAAATATCCATTTTCTCACTGAGCCTTTTTCATCCAGATTAGATTTGGTGGTGAGGAGACGATATTGTTTAGGAGGACCTTCGGCAGGTGAGGATATCAAATAACTTAAATAGAGTGCATCACGTACAGCCACCGATGCCTTTTGAAACCTTGATAAATCAAATGGACATTCATGAAAATGTATGTTGATATAACATTTTATCTATATATTATTACATAAAAATATTGTGTGATATATTACAGATACATCAGTACATTTATTACAACTGTATTTGTAACAAACGAATAAAAAAAAGCCTTTAACCGATAAAAAGTTATTTTGTATTAAGCGTGAAAAATCTAATATATTTTTAACATGTATTATTTATAACATGTATAAAAAAATATATAATTAAACAGCTGGTCACTTACCTAGTAGCCATAATGTGTAGATTTCTATTTGAAAAGTTCTAGTAAGTCTAGTAGAAAAGAACCTGTGAAAAGTATAAACTTAATCTATTATAAATATAAAATTCCGAATTAAATTTTTTTTTTTAAGTCTTATCCCAACTAGTAATATAATGATTGTTTAGGAACAAAGATTTTTAGATAAGTTGTAATGTAGTTGAACAGTAAAGGTTATAACAGCCACCCTATTCATCCTGTGTCATGATGATTTATTTGATTAACATTATTCACCATTTACTATTTATTCAATATCGATCACATCATTTACTTATTGTCTGAAGTACAAAAGTATTTATATATTTATATAGACATATATAGACACATCTCATATCATATAAAATCACCGCTATGCTACACTGGGTGTACAGTCACACTATTCCAGACTGCACAAATGAACACAAATTAACAGTTTAACAAAATAATACTCACAGACTCGGTGGATGAATAACGCAGAAATTGAGTTTGTTGCACAAAATTGCAATCAACCCGAGATCAATTCCTTAAAAGGTCCCTGAATGATCTGATCTCTCTCCTGTAATAATATATGTTCTGTTTCAGCTAATTTCTCCTTAATTTTAACTTAATAAATTAATTTTTGTCTGCAATCCTAATGGCATATTAAAAAAAAAAAAAAAGATCACACACTCAGAACAATAACATAAATGACTAAATACTCAGACGCCAGACCAGAACCCAGACGCGTGAGTAGGCAGCGTGAGAAAATGTGTGTGTGGGAGCTGTAGCTAACCAGACTTGAGTTTCAGAATCAGTCAACAGGATGTAAAGTTTTTTTCTTGGTAATTATACTGTGCATTATATTCGTCAATAATAATAAAAAACTCTGTTAAATAATTAGAGGTACTAATAATTATAGACAATCAGAATGTATCAGGGGGAACAGGGTAAATTGGGCTGCATTTTTTTCGGGTGCAGGAGATTCGGGTGATAATTTTGAAGTGCATCACCTCAATCAGTGTAACTTACCACATAGTCAAATTCTAACTTGCCCTGTAGCCTCAAAGGGGCCTCGTCACTTTGCGGGTAATTAATAATTTATCTTCCGGTGTATTTCCTGTATTGCAATATACTGCTGGGTCTGTCCTTCTTGGGCCTTATGCAAATTATCCTGTTATGTGACTCAGTGTGTGGAGTTTATTTATTTTATGCGGTTAGAAGGGATCTCCTCAAAAGTTTCGCTAATGACATCTTGAAAAGCCCATTGGAGGCTTGTGGGCTCTCTTAAACTACAAATAACATGGGTGCAAGCAACTTATCCCAATTCTGAGCATCGCTCAGCTCACTGTGACTCTTTGGGACCAACAAATCTGTTCCTTTGTTTGACTGTCCTGCATCAGTTGATACATCATATCTTTAATATTGTAAACAAAAAAAATATGAGTTGGATAAGGTAGAGGGGTGCTGGTTCGTTTTTGACTTCATAGGTGAACATCATTGTTTTAAACATGTGGCAAGTAACAGGAATCCAATGGAGGGGTGTAGCAGTAAGTCCTAGAAACTATTTGTTAATTTGCATCTTTTACTAGCTGAAAGTAATGTACATTAATTACTCTATCCACATTTCCATTACTTTCAGCCTTTGTACAGAATTGATTTATGATTTTTCTGTGGTATTGCATTAGTATATAATGATATTCACTCTCATGGAAAGACAACCTTTCCCCATTAATGTATTTATCTGCAGTTAGTTTGAATGGCTTAAATCAAGTCTACAGTGAGGTTGGGATTAACAGTTCTGTAAAGTTTAGCAGTGGGTCAGTGAGTGACGTATTTAACAACAGGTACCAAAAAGTCCAAAAATCTTTTCTTCCAGAGGGCCCTAAATTCAAGTGTCTTCTAGCTTGTTTTAGTATTCCACAGCTTAATATAGAAAAATAAAAGCCAAGTCAAACAGCTGCAAAAAGGATAATAAGCAAAAGCTCCATGTAAAAAAAAGGTTTTATTTATTTTGATCAAAAATAACAGCATTTTACATTTATTGTACAATTTGTTTTGATATGCAGAAAATACATGCAAAATATAATGCAGCTGCAGTTGTAATATGAGAGGTGAAACGGATGGTGAAAAGCAATGCTTCAGCAAGCGACTCGTTTCTGTTTCATTTGTAACCACATCCTGTGTACTGATATGTACTTTTAGTGAAAGTGAAAATTAAATTTGATTTGTTTAAAGTAGGAAACAACCTGATCAGAAGGAACTAGTCTAGACAAACATATTAAAGCATGACTTGAGCCTTGTCAAACCTCATGATTTTATTGATGCTTTCTGTTTTGAAGAAACTTTTCAAGTAAAAATACTATTACTAGTTTTCTTTTGGTCCTTCAGTTTCGGTTTTGTAATTCTCACAAATTTACCCTGTGTGTAAATAAATTTTCATCCATGTTGTTTTTTCAGAATGGGTCAGAATAATATTGGTGAAATAGGGTGGTCTTGGATGTCTCAACACCATGTGGTCAGCAAAGAAGATCCAGGAGCATTTTTAATTCCTGCAGAGGCTGAATAAAGCCAAACTCCCCTATCCCAGTGTGGTACAGTATGGGGTAAAATAAAAGTAAAGGGCTACTGGATTATTTTGGTCATTTTTAGGCATATATCAGTGTTTTAAATCTAATGTGTAAAGTTACAGGAAACTATAAATAATAAAGCAGACTATATGTAATACAGTGGAACCCGCTTATCTCGACCTCGGTTACCTCGACAACCCTATTAAGTCGACGTTTTGGAAGTGGAACCGCCGACTTCTCATCGGTTTTCTCGGTGCAGCCGCAGAAGAACTTGGGAAGTGGCGGAAAAATCAAGGCTTACAGCTGCTACAGGTGTTGTATTGTATACTGGTGAATCTCTGCTGTTAGTTAGTGCACATATGCCTTTTGTTGTTAAATGTTATGCGATGAACGGGAGACGAAAGCTGCGTTTGGCGGCACGGAACGTGTGACGACCAGGACTAGTTTTCCAAACGACGTTTGAGTTATAATTTTTTTTAGCTGACGTCTGTCATTTCATGTAGGGATTCGGACTGAACTAACATCTCCGTATTTATTGCGGAGGTAGGAGTGTCTGTGTTTTACATGTGGGCGTGGCACAAGACCTCTACATCCATTGTTGGTGCACAGAAAGCAGAAATTTGAATACCAGCACGCTAGGGTTAGTACGGTAGTTCACGTTGAACAAAACACCCAAGTAAACGCGTTTTGGAAAAAAAAAATTCGGCAAATACAGACATTCGCATTCGGACGGGATTAGATTTTTTAGAGGAGTGCCGAGTTTGCTTAAAAACAGTAGGTAATTTGCTCAGGAATTTTTACAGAGGTCGTGTGAGAAAAAGACAGACATGGCAGATTCGGATGAGATTAAAAGTACCTCTGTGAAACAGAAATTTCTCTATCGACCCCCTGTAAAACTAGTCCCGTCCAAATAAGGCTATAGAATGAACACCGGCAGGATCGGGGGGGAATCCGCGGTGCGCTTTGGGAAGAAAAGAGAAGCCGTTGAGAGAGTGCCGGTGGGAAGACACGTACCGGGATACGCATGAGCGATAACAACGACCGGCGTGAACCAAAATATACCAACAATAACGGACAGTGAGAGTGTGGAAGTTTAAATAGGAGCTGGTGATGATGATAAACGAGCACCATATGTGCGCGATTGAAGCCGGGAGCTTCAAAGAAAGCGGCAGAGAAAACACCTGACATGCTGAAGGGCGCCGAAGGGGGCGTGGCAGGTGGATTCCTGACAGATAAACATGTACTGTATGTATTTTTATAGCATGCCTTCATCAAACAAATCGCGGCAACGCTGTTGTGTAAAAAAAAACTTCAAAAACACGTGCATGCACATTCCCATTTATTAACGCACATCATGTACATAAAGAAATTTCAGAGAGAAGGTTGAATGATGTGGAGTTGGTGAAGCAGGATGTAGATAGGATTATTAAGGAAGAAGTGAGAGCAGCGATTAAGAGGATGAAGAGTGGAAAGTCGGTTGGACCAGATGACATACCGGTAGAAGCATGGAGATGTTTAGGAGAGATAGAAGTGGAGTTTTTGACCAGATTGTTTAACAGGATTTTGGAAGGTGAGAAGATGCCTGAGGAATGGAGAAGAAGTGTGCTGGTACCGATCTTTAAGCATAAGGGAGATGTGCAGACCTGCAGTAACTACAGGGGTATTAAGTTGATCAGTCACACCATGAAGTTATGGGAAAGAGTAGTGGAAGCCAGGCTGAGAGAAGAGGTGACCATCTGTGAGCAACAGTATGGTTTCATGCCGAGGAAGAGCACCACAGATGCCTTATTTGCTTTAAGAATGTTGATGGAGAAGTATAGAGAAGGACAGAAGCAATTGCATTGTGTATTTATGGATTTAGAGAAGGCGTACGACAGGGTGCCAAGAGAGGAGTTGTGGTACTGTATGAGGAAGTCAGGTGTGTCGGAGAAGTATGTAAGGGTGGTGCAGGACATGTATGAGGACAGTGTGACGGCAGTGAAGTGTGCAGTAGGTACGACAGACTGGTTTAGAGTGAAGGTTGGACTGCATCAAGGATCGGCCCTGAGCCCTTTCCTGTTTGCAGTGGTGATGGACAGGTTGACGGACGAGGTCAGACAGGAGTCTCCCTGGACTATGATGTTTGCGGATGATATTGTGATTTGTTGTGAGAGTAGGGAGCAGGTTGAGAAGAGCCTGGAGAGGTGGAGATATGCGCTGGAGAGAAGGGGAATGAAACTCAGTAGGAGTAAGACAGAATACATGTGTGTGAATGAGAGGGAGGGCAGTGGAGTGGTGCGGTTGCAGGGAGAAGAGCTTCAGAAGGTGGAGGAATTCAGGTACCTGGGGTCAACAGTGCAAAGTAATGGAGAGTGTGTTAGAGAAGTGAAGAAAAGAGTGCAGGCAGGGTGGAGTGGGTGGAGAAGAGTGACAGGAGTGATTTGTGATAGTAGGGTATCTGCAAAATTGAAAGGAAAAGTTTATTGGACTGTGGTGAGGCCTGCGATGTTGTATGGTTTAAAAACAGTGGCACTGAGTAAAAGACAGGAGGTGGAGCTGGAGGTAGCAGAGTTGAAGATGTTGAGGTTTTCGTTGGGAGTGATGAGGATGGATAAGATTAGAAATGAGTTTATTAGAGGGACAGCGCATGTAGGATGTTTTGGTGACAAGGTGAGGGAGGTGAGATTGAGATGGTTTGGACATGTGCAGAGGAGGGACATGAATTATATTGGTAGAAGAATGCTGAGGATGGAGCCACCAGGTAGGAGGAAAAGAGGAAGGCCAAGAAGGAGATTCATGGATGTGGTGAGGGAAGACATGCAGGTAGTTGGTGTAAAAGAGGCAGATGTAGAGGACAGGGTGGTATGGAGACGGATGATCCGCTGTGGCGACCCCTAATGGGAGCAGCCGAAAGAAGAAGAAGATGTACATAAAGAAATTTCAAGCACGTTAATATATTGCCGCCATTTTGATTTTCGTTTATCTCGATCATCGGTTACCTCGATGCTTTTTGGCGACCCCCTAGGACATCGACATAACCGGGTTCCACTGTACTGACAAAAATAGTCGTGTTAGCAATGAAGTCTCAGAGGTTTGGCCTGTTTCTGATTTTGCCAACAGCGTAACCAGTCGGTATGGTCCGTAAATTGGTGACCATAAGGGTACAGGTGCCATCTTTTGAAGGGCCAGATGCATGCTAGTTCTTCCCACTTCCCCACTGAGTACTGCTGCTCTGTCAGATTAAAGGCAGAGGATCAAAGGCTCCAATAGCTGTTGCGGGTGCGTTGCAGGTCACCAAAATCTCATTGGAGGTGCTGGAATTTGCCAGCTTTGTTGGCAATGTAAGAGTGCGCACAGCCTCTATGCATGCTTGTGTTCACACCCGTGGTTTGTCTTTTAGTAATAGTTGACGCAGGGGTGCTGTAATGGCTGAATACTGTGGGGAAGAAACTTTGAGAAATAACCCATCATCCTCAAAAAGTAAGCCACTTATGCTGTTAAAGTTGGTTCTGGATTGGACTGGATAGCGTCTACATTACAATGAAGTGGTGGGCCCTATGCCAACAATGGCAGGCATAGTGACTCTAATGTTACCCTTAGCAACAATCTATTAATAAAATGATATTAATGAGTTAAACACTGATTGATATCCAATAAATTATCATTAGTCCAAAACAAAAAAAAAAAAATCAGGCAAATTAGGCAACACTTGCTGTGGCAAGTTAAAGTCAGAAGTGCCTTCAATCATTTTTTTTTACTCTCCAAATGTTTTGCTTGATGTTAAACTGACACTGAACTGTATGTTGGTGATAAGTAGATCCCGCCATCCAGCAATAGCAATTCTAGTTTTAATGACACCCCATGGATGAACCACATCATGACCCAACGTCTTCCCACTGATTAGTTCCAGTTTTGAAAAGCTCCTCTCTGCTTCAGCTTCCGTAACTGGATGAGTAAGACATGTTCCCAGAGTAGTCCATAAACATAAATACATTTCTGCAAGCTTCCTTTCATGTAGAAATATCACCCAAATGCATTTATTGCACAATTAAATATATGTCATTGTGCACAATTTCTCAGAGGAACCTAACAACTCCTTGTCTAATTGTAGCCATAAGATACATACAACATCTGTATCCTTATGTCTTATAAATTAGCTTTTAAGCTGCACTGGAGATTTTCCTTATTGAGCTAATTTCAGGATCTTTTTAGTACAATCACACAAGACCTTTATGACATCACCCTCAATTAAAGGTAACAAATCTGTTAGATTTTTATCATGCCCAAACGAAACTTGATTCGTGGAGAGGTTTTCCATACAATCTGCGATACCCGTAGGCCTTTCTGATCAGGGAAGAATCACACCGCACACAGCAAATGCTTCCTCTTCTGTTTATTGCAGGCGGCAGAACGTATATATACACATACAGAGAAAAGGCTGTCCTAAACTTGTTTGTGTGAGTCCAGATAAGACTCCCTGTTTACCTTACAGACTAACATCGTAAATATTCTATAGACACTGAGCAGACAAAGGAATGTGTGTAAAACAGTGTGAAAACCATCCTAACACTAACAATGGCCACTTCAAATCATTTATGATTTAGCATCACACACCAAAACATAGAATGTTCATCCTGGGAACAGAAACGGTGAGACAAACTGCAAATGAAAAGATAAAGACAAACAAAACATAGAGATTCCATTTCATTCTTTCCCTACATGCATATAATCCTTCATCATCACCACTCCAATCGAGGCCTTTATGGCCTGTCTTACCATCATCATCAAACATGGCAACATACAAAGTATAATTCCAACAATCAATAAAAGAATCATTCCTAAAACAAAATAGTGTTCAACACTCGTAAACAAACTCTTAATCTTCTCAAAAAAACTTTGTTCAGCAGTTGTTTCACGTTCTCCAAGACATCATGAGACATTTGTTTCTCAGTGCTTATTCAATATGTCTATTAGCAGTATTATAAAGTATACAGGTACAGTCTCTTCTCACTGAATAATGTGTTCAAAGAGGTTAAACAACATTAGGAGTGTAATTTCAACTATGCACATATTTTTATAGAATTTAGACCTAGAGCAGGTATCAGGGTGAGCTAAACAAACAGTTAAGTGAGTCAGATCTTCACCCCGGAGGTGGCCCCCTTTCTACTATAAAGAAAGGATCTTTCCGTGGGCTCTCAACTGTTACAGCCCTGAATACTCACTTAGGCAGGCTTCTTAGGCCAACAGACCAATTAGTGCATAGGATAAGTGGGTGCTGATTTGATCCTGCTTGCGTGTATCCACTGTGGCTGATAATCAGTCAGAACTCCAGTTCTGGTTACAGCTAGAACAGTCGCTGGACCCAGATACTTCGGCTCACCGACCTTGGTAGTCTTCAGACTTCTTATCAGGACCTGCTGATTAGGCACAAAAGGGTTTGTTGGCTTATCTGTAGGCAGAGGAAGAGTTAGTGAGACATCAGCACTGATAGAAATCAATTTCTCAACCAGGGCAGAAACGTAGTCGTCCACCATCACTTCCAGTTTACCTAAGGAAGAAATGCCAGTGCGTCCCCTGACCCATGGGGTCGGGAAAGGCCGGCCCATTAGAATTTCAAAAGGTGACAGTTTGGTAGTTGAAGATGGGGTCATTCTCATTTCTGTGAGTACTGCCGGGAGAACAACAGTCCAATTTCGGCCTGTTTCAATGCAGGCTTTAGTAATACGTTCCTTAATGGTTCTGTTTGTTCTCTCTACCACTCCAGCTGACTGTGGGTGATAGGGAATATTAAAATGCCAATCAAATGCTAAGCTTTTAGCCAAAAGTTGTGTTACCTTCGAAGCAAAAGGTGTGCCATTATCACTTTCAATCACACTAGGAATACCGAACCTAGAAATGATCTCTTTTGTTAGTATTTTGACAACCGTTTTAGCGTTCTCTGTCGCACATGCAAATGCTTCTGGCCACTTACTGAATCTGTCAACTATAACCAACAGATATCTCAAATTTCCTACAGGTGGCATATGTGTAAAATCTATCTGTAGGTGTTGGAAAGGGGCTTCAGGAAAAGTAAGCGCAGTATGTTGTACAGGTCGATGTACGTTAGTTTTGGCACAAGTCAAACATGAATCCAACACTAGCTTGGTTGTTTTAGCTACATCAGCAATACAGTATAATGCATTTATAGCCTGTATGACTTTAGCTATGCTAATGTGTGACATCCCATGATAATGCTTCACCAACCCTATTAAGGCTAGTTTGGGAAGAGCAATTTTGCCATCTACATCTCTAATGATACCAGCAGAATCTGATTTACATTGTTTAGAAGCCCAATACTCAATGTCCTTCTCAGTAGGCTGACTTTGAAGTATTTTTAGGTCAATGTCTGATATATTGGAGATATGTGACATCATCGAGATCTCAGGATTTGTATGTACTGTATCCAAATCTACTGGTTGTTTTGCTGCTTCCTTAGCTACTTTATCCGCTAATGTATTTCCCTGAATTTCCTCTGAATCACCTACGGCATGTCCTTTAACCTTCACTATGGCCACTTTGGCAGGGAGCTGAACAGCTTTTAAAAGGTCACCTATGAGATTAAAATGTGCTATGGGCTTTCCATCAGCTGTTTTAAAGTCTCTTTGCTTTCATGTTTCGGCAAAATCATGCACAACACCATAAGCATATTTAGAATCCGTGTATATAGTCACTACTTTACCTTCAGACAACTGACAAGCTCTTGTAAGTGCGACCAACTCTGCAGCTTGTGCTGATGTGTATGGTAATGATTTAGCTTCAACTATTACATCAGGTAATCTTACAACTGCATATCCACATAAATACACACCATCAGAAGGTTTTGAACATGAACCATCTACATATAGACAATCCCCCTCTTCCAGGGCCGTATCCAAAAGATCGGGCCTACAAGAGGTCTCCCGTTCAATGTATTCAAGGCAATCATGTGTGTCATCAAAACCATTGAAGTCAATGTCGTCTAGCAGATCACGCAGAGCTACTACAGCTGAATGCGGCTGAGAAGAAGGCTTAATAGTTAAGTTTTCCGTTGCCAAGAGTGTGGTCTCATAACCAGATCTACGTTGTGCTGTCATATGTTGTGTGTTGAGGTTGTGTAAAATAGCTGTTACCTGATGTGAGGTGTACAGTACCAAAGGATGTGACAGCACCGTTTTCTCAGCATCCCGGACCATCAGAGCCGCAGCAGCCACTGCACGCAAGCACGAGGGCAACCCTTGTGCTATGTTGTCTAAAGATTTGGAAAGATACGCAACAGGGCGATATCTGTCACCGTGTTCCTGGGCTAGGATCCCCGCAGCCGTACCACCACGTTCGTGCACATATAGGTGAAAAGGCTTAGCATAATTCGGAAGACCTAGAGCTGGAGCAGACTGTATAGCATTCTTGAGGGCAGCAAAACTGTCAGTCATTTCGTGAGTCCACAGAATGAGATGTGATGGGGGAGCTTTGTGATCAATAGCACTACGCAAAACTTTATCATGCTGTGCGCAGTCAGGGATCCATGCTCGGCAGTAGTTCACCAGTCCCAAGAAGCTCTGCATCTGTTTCACAGTCTGAGGTCTTGAAAACCTAGTCACAAGCTGCACTCGGTCCTGCGATATCTTACGTTGGCCTTCTGAGATACTTTTTTTTTTTATTTTATTTATTTATTTTTTCTTAAAAACAATTCATTTTTCATTCATCTATTTTTTTCGGGCATATAAATAATCGTGGATTCTTTTGGATACTTCAGACAATATCGCCTATATAAGACAGACCGTAAAAAACGTCTTCTAATCTTGCATCTTACATCTAAGGTGAGGAAACCAATGTCGCGACGAAATCATCCCACCAAAGGAAATTATCATTAAACAATTAATGCATAACCAAGACACGAAAACATATGCAGCCCTATTGGCTGGCATACGGGACAATCCCCGCAAACAAGGAAGTACATTAAGCTCACCTTGATGCGTGATTTCCCTTTTTGGATATTGCTGAAAATATCCCACTTCTGACACCAAAACTGTTAGATTTTTATCATGCCCAAACGAAACTTAATTCGTGGAGAGGTTTTCCATACGATCTGCGATACCCGTAGGCCTTTCTGATCAGGGAAGAATCACACCGCACACAGCAAATGCTTCCTCTTCTGTTTATTGCAGGCGGCAGAACGTATATATACACATACAGAGAAAAGGCTGTCCTAAACTTGTCTCCTGTTTAGACAAGAGGATATACTAGCCGGAGATGTGTGAGTCCAGATAAGACTCCCTGTTTACCTTACAGACTAACATCGTAAATATTCTATAGACACTGAACAGACAAAGGAATGTGTGTGAAACAGTGTGAAAACCATCCTAACACTAACAAAATCAATAAGTGCTGTTTAACTACAATCCAACTAGACTAGTCACGCTGTATTTTTCTTTTGCTACACACATTGATAAACTACATACTATTAAGTATATTATGCAGCTAAAAGAAATATTTTTGCTGTATGTGTAAAAGCACAACAGGTAAAGTGATTTACAGTTATTAGTCTATTTCATTAAATGCATTAGCCTTTACTTTCCTCATAGAGAGGTGAGTGATAGAGCTGCATACACACCTTTATCTTCTCCTAGTTTCCTCCATACTTGTTTCCTCTTTTTCTCTGAATTGGGATCCTGAGGGTTAAGAACATGTCTCCACATTGGTGGTGGTTTGCAATGCACTTGACTGGTTAAGTTTTTATCCCCATAAATAAAAAGGAACAACCACTTTTCCAAAATGTAGTTGAGTAAAAAGTATAATATTTGGGATATCATACAGCACATTAAGGCCCCACAGTTCACTCTTGATTTCATCAGAGAATATTGCAAACAGTCTGAGAGTTCTTCAGTGGGCTTTCTTGGGTTTTGCACCAAATAAAGGCTTCTGTCTAGTCACTGTCGTAAATCCCAGCGAAATAGAGGGCTGCAGTGTAAGTTCTCCACACTAAATCTTAAGTGCTCAGTCAGACTGACTATCAGGTTCTTGGTCACCTGTCTTACTCAGGCCCTTTTCCCCTGATTGTTCAATTTGGCAATCAGATCTTGGAAGAGTCCTTGTTGTGCCACAACCTAATCCATTTAAGAATAACGGAGGTCACTGGTCTCTTTACCTTGTTCAACATTCTGATTACTCTATGTCTCCTATAGTGGCACAAGGTTGTGCTGGTGGAATGTAACTGATTAATATACTGATATTGGTAAATGTCATATCTGGATGTGCAGTTGTTTTACAGTATCACTTGGATTCCAGGCATTGATCTAATTTCCCCTGTAGAAGAACATAATGCCTATCACTATACATTTTTTTATTTCCAAGTAAACTGTCTTTCATTCAGAATTAAAAAACTATAGATAAAACTACTGAAAATTTACTAATATGTACATAAAATATACAAAATAGAAAACCTTATAAATAAGAATTCAACATTAAAACCTTGGCCAACATTTGTCTAGATATTTATGTTACACATTGTGGAAAGTTGTATTTTTCTTTGTAATTCAGAAGTTAGAACTAGAATTGTAAATTGTCATTTTTTTATCTAAAAAAAAAAATATGGGCACTTTTATAAAAAATGAATATTTTGAGTCAAGGTGTCCATGTGGTATCACGACCACTTTTATTCTTACTATAAATGCATGTTATGGAATGTGTCTATTATTTGGATAAAGAACCTTAAAAAATGGCCAATTAATATTGTATGAGCTGTGAGACTAATAAAAACAATATTAATTATTTGATTAATAGATAGTAAAATAAAAAATTAAAAAAATACTACCACTACTACTACTACTACTACTACTACTACTACTACTAATAATAATAATAATATTATGAAATATAAATTAACAAATACCCAGTCACATTTGATTTATGTACAGTAGGTTTGTCTCAAAATGCAACTACTTTTTTCCCACATTTCGAACCCCATGGCTTAAACAACGAAACGGCTAATTTATGGATTTTTCCTGGGTTTTTCCCGGTTTCACAAACTTCAAGTCAAAAAACTGAGTGACATAATGAACTTTAAATGAAATTTCCAAACAGAAACGAAAAACGCACCCCACCTGTGTTCTGAGCTGCATGGCATCGGGAGAAAAACTTTCACCAGTGGTGCACGATGATGACAAAAGATAAACTCCCCAGGGAAATACAGTGGTACCTTGACCTACAAGTTTAATTTGTTCTTTAAACAAACTCGTATCTCAATTTGCTCGCACATCAAATCAGTTTTCTATATTGAAAATACTTGAAATGGCATTAATCCGTTCCAACCCTCAAAATGTGTTCCCTCACCACATCCATAAACCTCCTTCTTGGTCTTCCTCATTTCCTCCTTCCTGGTGGCTGCATACTCAGCATTCTCCATAGTCCCTCCTCTGCACATGTCCAAATCATCTCAATCACACCTCCCTCATCTTGTCTCCAAAATGCGCTGTCCTTCTAATAAACACATTTCTAATCCTGTCCATCCTCGTCACTCCCAACGAAAACAGCTTTGCCACCTCCTGTCTTTTACTCAATGCCACTGTCTCTAATCCATACAACATAGCAGGTCTCACCACAGTCCTATAAACTTTCCCTTTCACTCTTTCAGATACCCTACTATCACAAATCACTCCTGTGATCACTCTTCTCCACCCACTCCACCCTGCCTCCACTTTTTTCTTCACTTCTCTAACACATTCTCATTACTTTGCACTGTTGACCCCAGATACCTGGACTCCTTCATCTTCTCCACCTCTTCTCCCTGCAACTGCACCACTCCACTGCTCTTTCTCTTATTCACACACATGTACTCTGTCTTATTCCTACTGACTTTCATTCCCCTTCTCTCCAGCACATACCTCCACCTCTCCAGGCTCTTCTCCACCTGCTCCCTACTTTCACCACAAATCAGAATATCATCTGCAAACATCATCGTCCACTGAGACCTCGTCTGTCAACCTGTCCATCACCCACTGCAAACAGGAAAGGGTTCAGAGCCGATCCTTGATGCAGTCTATCCTCCACCTTGAATCAGTCTGTTGTTTCTACTGCACACTTCACTGTTGTCACACTGTCCTCATAGATGTCCTGCACCACCCTCACATACTTCTCTGACACACCTGACTTCCTCATACAATACCACAACTCCTCTCTCTCCACCCTGTTGTAAGCTTTCTCTAAATCCACAAACACACAATGCAACTCCTTCTGGCCTTCTTTATACTACTTCATCAACATTCTCAAAGCAAATAATGCGTCTGTGGCGCTCTTCCACCATACTGTTGCTCACAGATGGTCACCTCTTCTCTTAGCCTGGCTTTCACTACTCTTTCTTATAACTTCATGGTGTGACTGATCAACTTTATTTCCCTGTAGTTACTTCAGCTCTGCACATCTCCCTTGTTCTTAAAGATTGGTACCAGCACACTCCTTCTCCATTCCTCAGGCATCTTCTCACCTTACAAAGTACTGTTAAACAATCTTGTTAAAAACTCAACTGGATCTCTCCTAAACATCTCCATGCTTCTAACGGTAGTTCATCTGGTTTAACCAACTTTACACTCATCATCCTCTTAATCGCTGCTCTCACTTCCTCCTTACTAATCCTATATACTTCCTGTTTCACCATCTCCCCACTATTCACATTTTTCTCTCTCTCTCTCTCTCTCTCTCTCTCTCTCTCTCTCTCTCTCTCTCTCTCTCTCTCACTCTCTCATTTTCCTTGTTTATAGGCTGCACAAAGTACTCCCTCCATCTTCTCAACACACTCTCCTCACTAGACAACACATTTCCATCTTTATCCTTTATTGCTCTAACTTGCAGCACATCCTTCCCAGCTTGGTCCCTCTGCCTGGCCAATCGATATAGATCTTTTTTTCCTTCCTTAGTGTTCAACTTTTCATACAGCTCATCGTATGCCTTTTCCTTGGCTTTCGCCACATCCCTCTTTACCTGTTCCTGCATCTCCTTGTACTCCTGCCTACTTTTCTCATTTCTCTGTCAATCCTTATTCTGTTTCTCCAACCTCTATCTCCCTGATGCTTTCCTGCATTCATTTCACCACCACATCTCTTTGTCCTCCTTTTTATTTCCAGATGTCACACCAAGTACCTTTCTAGCTGTCTCCCTGATCACTTCTGCAGTAGTTGCCCAATCATCCAGCACCTCCTCACCACCACCAAGCCTCTGTCTGACCTCTTCCCTGAACCTCACACTACAGCCTTCCTCCTTCAGTTTCCACCATCTTATTCTTCTTTCAGTCCTCACTATCCTCCTCTTCTTCACCTCCAAAACCATCCTACACCCCACCATCTGATGCTGTTTAGCTACACTGTCCCCTGCCAACAACTTACAGTCTCTAATCTTCTTTAGGTTGCATCTCCTACATAGAAAATAGTGCATCTGTGTGCACCTTCCTCCACTCTTATACGTCACCCTATGCTCCTCCTTCTTCTTAAAATAAGTGTTCACCACTGCCATTTCCATCCTTTTATCAAAATCTACCACCATCTGCCCTTCCACATTCCTCTCCTTAAAGCCATACCTACCATAACCTCAGCACCTCTGTTCCCTTCACCTACACGCCCATTAAAGTCTGCCCCAATCACTAATTGTTCATTACCCTATCAGAAACTCTCTTCACCTCCACTACACCTTTACTAAACTCTTCCTTTAGGATCACCCATACACTATAATCTCTCAATGTACAAAGTATATCAATACATTTTTGGGATCATTTGATTTTTGATTTTTTTAACTGTGGGTGAAACCATGTTTTGATTAACAATGGGTATACAAGACACGTTGTTTCACATTTGGTCTCAGAAGTGGGATGGCAAGACTGTGATGAGAGGCAGGAAGCTTGGGGTTGTGCTTCGATCCCTAGCCAAAGCAGTGGATAAAGAGGATGTGACCCGGGGCACTGCTGAGTCTACATAGAAGATAATAATTATTCATTCTGAGTCCACGTCACCTCAAACCAGACATGTTTATCCTGCTGCAACATCTGGAGGTATACTGTCATGCCTGATTTATGAGTGTAGAAAGAGCAGCATTACATTTTGGGGCTATGGGGTCTGCGAGAATTAGTTCTGTAAGCTGTTCAGCCGCTGGATGAGTCAAGTGATGTTAAGAGCTTACAGATGAAGTGCTTACAATGCCAGAAGTATAGCTCACCCAAAAGAGACCAAGACGCACTAACCGACATAGGGTCCAGCAGCCAGCCTATGCTACAAACTGAGCCAAAGCTACCAGTCTTCTAGCAGCCAACAACAGGCTTACAATGAAACAGGGTAAAATCTAATCTTTTTTCTTCTTCTAAATGTAATGTCCCTAGAGAGGAGGATCCTGATGTGAACAATACTTGCAAAACACAATATATTGAAGTGACAGTAAATGGACAAACTTCGAATTCTCTGGACACTGGTGTTTTTTTTTATTGATCAAAAGAAATCATGTCACATATTCCATTCACCATTTTGGTCAATGTACAATGTGTTAATGGGGATGTGAAGCAGTAGCCTCAAAAGAAAGTTCATGTTTGTGTACAAGACCAAACTAATTTACTGTATTTGACTGTTGTTGATAATATGACATGGTTTTGGGGAGAAACTTACCAGTGTTGACTAAACTTTTGCATTTTACTAAAGAGTGAAAATTCATGCTGATGTTGCTTGTCCTGTTTTAACATGAGCCCAAGTAAAAGCAGGGCTGTAGTCATTGCCATACTTACAACATAGTCTGTTGCAGGATGGGACTAAGAGCCTGAGAAAGACACATCACCAATGGCAATTTAAAAAGGGTCCTAATACTCCAGCCACTGAGATCCAAAGATCTGTCTTTTTCCACAGAGATACTGTATATAGAATGTCCAGAGCAGTGGGCCTCCAGGACCAGGATTAAAAACCAGTGGTATAGAATATACCCACATATGTAATATCTTGTTTCTTTCTTTTTTTTTCCCTCCACATGCCATTGCTGGTTTTACTGTCCTGCAACTGTTTTTCCCATTTGGCTCTACAGCCCCAAAGAAACAGCTCCTAATCAGTTTTGCTCTTTATCAAGAATCTGACAGTGAGTTTTTCTTAAGCAGTGTTAAATTATTAGCAGATGCCCGTACCCTCAATAGAATACTAGGTTTGAACCATTCTAATTTGGCTACATACTTTTGACCATCCAATGTAAAAAAATAACCTAAAGGGACAGGTCACAGAAAAAATAAAATACTGTCATCATATACTTACACTCATGTTGTTCCAAACCTGTATATTTTTTTCTTCTGTTGAACGCAAAGTGAGATATTTTGAAGAATGTTGATAACCCAACAGATCTGGTCACCATTTACTTCCATATGATTATTATTTTTTTTACAATGGAAGTCAAGGTTAACCAGATCTGTGTGAATTTTCATTTTTGGGTTAACTATCGTTTAAATGCAGTACATTCAGTAACTGCTGTAATTTTGGAGCATGTTCAATGAATGTTAATCAAAGCTGAGTATGTTGTTTGCTTCATTGAAATGTATATATTTATTTGTATCGCATACTGTTTATTTTAGTTTCATTTTAGGATTTTTATGTGATCTTCAAAAATTTGAAATAAATTAAATTTAAGTTTAATTGTTTTAGATTTGATGCAATATTCCCTAAAATGATTAATTATTTAGTGCTTATAAAAAGTGAACATTTGGTTTTAAGCATGTTTGTCTAGATGTAAGACACAAGTATTTTTTTACTGACTAGATTCAGATTCCGATATTCTAGTTTTTCACTAAGTTATTTTTCAATGCTTGTAAAAAGGTTTTATTAAGCATTTCCATCTAGATATATTTTTCAGTAGCATCTATCATTGAGTAGATATTTATTCTACTTTCAAGAATTCTTACCAAGTGGATTTTGCTTACCGTATTGGCAGATCATTTTGCTTGATTTTGGTATCCTTTAACTAGATTGAAGTGAATCTTGCTTGTTTCGAGAAGGGCATTTTTTGCAGTGTAGAAAGGAGAGTAGTGATATTTTTTATTAATGCTAATGCTAATATGTTACTGGGAATAGAACATGTTGGGTCTTTTAATAACAAATGATTTGTTTAAAAAATATATATATTATTGAAATTATAAATGGCTAAAGATTCAGTGTTATTTGATAAATGTGTCAAATTTCACTATTTTTGTCAAAAGAGGCAACACAGGCAAAATTCAGTAAGCAGATATTTAATGAGAAACTTGGAGTAGAGATAACAATCAATAAAAGAATGAATAATAAAAGTTAGTAACTATAACGAGGTAAAATAAGAAAACATCTATCCATGAACAGTATAGACTTACAATGCAAACACCAGATTTAAGGTTTTTTGTTTACAAAAACAAAGTTAAATTATACATCTTGAACAAAAGCATTAATTAATAAACTTATTGCATTTTAATTATTCTAAAAAATGATTCGGATCATATTGTTCAGATCAGATTTTTATAAATCTTATTTCATTATATGTTACATGTTTATATTTAAACCCCTGAAACTTTCCTGTTTGCCAAAACTGGGATTCAATTACAGCATCAACTCTCTCTTGTGATTCTGGTTGAATTTCCCTCAGCTCACTTAGATACTGAGCAGGATCTTTTCCAATAACCTTAGTTTGAAGAAAGTCCTGACACTTAACAATAATAGTCGAATCTGTCAGAAAAAAGACCCTGCATACTCCTTTACAGCATGAACTCTTTTCTCTGATTCAGGGTTAATTTTCCTCAGTTCTGTTAGTTTTTCAGCAAGATCTTCTTTTCCAGTTTCTTCAGCACGAGGGATCAAGAAGTCCAGACACTGAACAATGAAAGCTGAATCTGGCTTTAAAGCAATCTCACACAGTTTCATGATGACCTTACAGGCTTGTTCCACCAGTTTGGCTTTTTCTTCTTCATACCTGGCCAGTTCTTCTTTCAGGTTCTTCTCTATGCATATATTCTCCTCTTCCTGTTTCTGGTTTCTTTCAGTGTCTTCTTTGACATTTTCAAAGGTCTTTGAGTCAAACTTGATATCTGACGCTGAAGTATCTTTGCTTTCAAATTTACTTTTAGGATTTTTAAATGTCATGTCCTCGCTGCATGTAACATATTTCTTATTTTCTTTAACATGTTTAGTGTAGTGACATTTACCTGTACATACAGTACAGTGGAAATGTTTCATGACTTCACACCACCCAGCATTGGGGGCCAACCAGCAGTTATTCTCATGACAGTTCTCCTCACAGACAGAACAAGTGGTGGCCTTTCTGTCCCACCATGAAGCATTTTCAATGAGAACTTTTTCTTTGTAATTTTTGGTGACTTTAATATTAAAGTTTTCATTTCTCTTTATCTTTTCTTTGTTTTCCTTGTTTTCCGCTTTCTGAATCTGAACCAGTTCTTTACTTTTGCACTCTACAAACTCAATACGCTCTTGTAGTTTAGAAATACAGGCTTTTAGTTGTTTGGATTCATACAGAACACATTCTGTCTGCTCTAAACTTTTTCTGTTCTGTTCTTTCAGTGTTTGAAAAAAGGTTTTTAAACTCGTCTCTGTTTGTTCCCAATCTGTCTGTAGAGAGCTGTTATATTCCAGGCTCCTTTTCTCGGTTTGTCGATTGTTGAATAAAAAACACTCAGGTTCATTTTCTTCATTTGTCCCACAGGGAATCCCTGCTTTCTTAAATACATTAATTACATTTGTTGGAGGCAGTCCATCTGAGCGTGTGATAAAAATGACAATGTTGTTCTCTATGTCTTTACCAAAAGAGGACAAAACTGTATCAAAGATGTATTGCTGTCTGTCAGTGAGACGATTTTCAGAGGCACTTACTAGCAGACACACTGCATCAATTTCTTTCACTCCAGTTTCACTGTGGAACAGAGTGTACAGATTCTCAGCAATCTGTTTATCATGTTCTTTCCCCCTGGTGTCTCCATAACCTGGAGTGTCAATGATAGTTAGAGGATTATCTCCTACAAAGACCTCATACATGGTGATATTATTTGTTTGAGTTTTTGTCTGATCTGCCTTGTCATGATCTCCTCCCTCTTCTGTAATCTCAAACCACACTTCATCTGTAAACTTCACCCCGAGTATATAATTCACCATGGCATTGATCAGAGTAGTTTTGCCTGTTCCAGTTTCTCCTACCATCAGTACAATTTTGTTATGCATGTTATTGTCTTGCTCTCCAAATGTCCATTTTCTCACTGATCTATCATTTTGTATATTACTTTTGGCAGTGAGGAGACGATATCGTGCAGGAGGACCTTCACTGATTAATTTGCTCTTCTGGATTAAGTCACGCGCAGTCAGTGATGTCTCTTGAGATCTGTTTAAAAAAAAAAACATTTAAATAGGCTGCAAATATATTACTGAGAATGTAAAGGTGGGATTTTTAAAAAATGCTGTAATATTTAACATCTAACAGAGCAGAAAGCTGTTTTATCTGAAAGAAGCAAGTGATATTTTATAAAATAAGAATTTATCTGATCAAAAATAAAATTTGGTTCTCTGTAGCCATAATCCTGGTTATCTAGTGGTAGATTTTATACATGATTTTTTAGATTTTACTTCAGATTTTTCTTTTGATATTAAAACAGAGTTTCTTCACTTACCCTGTAGACATAATGCTGGTTTGTTAAAGAAGTTGATAAAGAACTTTTTGATACAATTCTCGTACAGCTGAGTGACCTGTTAAAAGGTATTTAGTTAAAAAAAGTTGTGGAGAGTCAATTGATGAAATGTTTATTAATACGTTTTATAAATAATAATAAATGGACATTTTAAAATCTATTCTTTTTTGTGGTCTTACAGCCACAAAATATCACTGCTTTCAGAAGTGATAATGAAGTTTGGACAAAATGTCTTCATTCACTTGGAAATAATGTGTATAATGAAAATTTTATAAACCATTAGTTTAATTCAATATGTGCAGCATTTAAATATTTAAAGTTACTGTAATCGTTATCATTCACACACATGGCTCAATATGTCATTGTCAGATGATGCAGACATGTTCAAATTATTTTAAAGGAAATCAGGAAGACAAATCTAGTATTTGCGACATAGGTAGGGCCAGGTGTTGTACAGATTAAATAGGATTAAGCAAAACCAACATAAATGATGGAAAATTGTCTATAACAAATTACAGGTGCACAGAACAAAAATTTAGCTTTTAATTTACAAATTGTATGGAGTCTACATGAAAGTTGGCATTGTGTGTCTGTGTGTTGAGTTTTTTTGGCCATTTTATTAACTGTTTGGTTTTAAAGCTTTGTGTAAAGGAGGGCAAATAAACATGGTGACTGCTGGGAACGTGAGGTTGTGGTTTTCTTTGATATTACAGAGGTCCTCAATAAAGCAATCGTTTAAATAATTCTTTTTTTCAGGGCATTTCTCTAAGCCTGGGCATTTGGGGTGGTAATTTTCCCACCAGGTTGGGTTTGAGGTTGTTGTGAGCCAATTCATATAAAAGGTAAGCCTATTGTTAGTAGGTATGTGTCCAGAAACTATTGGTTGGGGGGATGCCTCTCTATAAAACTTGCCTACACAACGTAGAAGAACTGTCAGCTGGGGTATCTTTGTCTTGCGTAGCAAAAAGGCAAAACTAAATGTATATTTTTAAACATATTTGGTCACTATTACTTTTCCACAGCAGGTGGTAAATGTGCTGGGTATCTGAATAAACAATTGCAAACGTGGTATGTTTAGGTGATGAGTTTGGCTTAAAAGATCTCAGGATATAAAGATTATTCGAGGTAAGTACTAGGAATTTGCTGCCATACTGTGTTTGCCAGGACTTGCCAGTTCCTGTTTGACTGCCCCCATGATGCATGAAAGGGAGAAATTACTTCCCTACTGTTCTCATGATGGTCTGTGGAATGCTTGCAAGAGAGTGTGCCAGTCTTGGTGTTTCTGTAGCATCAGCAGTTGAAGAGCATGTACTGGAGCGTGGAGATGAAAAGGGACCATTCAGCTTGCAAAGGATTCAGATGTTTGGTATTTACATATAACACCATTTTGAGGACATAATTTCTGTTCAAAGAAACCCCAGCTTCCCTGCAGTAGCCCTGACATTGGTTGTGAGAAAGAAGTGGAAGACTACATTGATTGCGAACTGCCAAATTTGCTCTAAGGATGATATCATCACACATCTTCTTTACACATCCTGAGCTGGACACTAGGGAATTGTTAAAAATAATTTTGTCAAGTACAATTCAGGATTTAACACCATAATTCTCTACAAATTGGACCCTGAGCACGTCTCTGTGTCAGTAGATCCCCAACTTTCTGACAGACACAAATCAGTGGATCTCAAAATAATGCACATTCATAATCCCAAATTACAAGGGATTAGTGAATGTTCCTACTTTAGCACCATTTGGTATACTCACCAGTAAACATTTTAAGTTGTTTGTAAATTGCTGGTTAAAACCTTAAATTTTACACTTCCTTTTAAAATAAACTCACCATGCAAAAATTTAATTAATAAACGTCTATCAAATTTTTTTCTTATTTAATACACTTACTTTTTTTTTAACAATATCTCTATAAATTAATTCATTGCATGGGTATGTCAAGTAGTTAGTTAAAATATAGATATATTTAATATGTATAAATTAGAGCTCAATGGTGACCAGATATTAGAAACATACTTTTTCATTGTTCAGCAATTTATTTTGAACAGTGACCACATATTGCATTTATCAGTAATAAAATATATATAATAAATTAATAAAAATAATAATTATATATAATTACATGCAGATGGTCCTCTTTGGCGACCCCTAATGGGTGAAGCCGAAAGAAAGTTTTTTTTATATATATACAGTATATATAAAATGTAATTTATTTAAGGATTTATGAAAAAACTTTTGTATATTTGTTTCACTCTTTCGCAAATTTAAAGACAGACTGGTAAAGGTTGAAAAATCTAGTAATTCTTTTTTTTTTTTTTTTTTTCTCCATTTCAAAATAGTTTGTACTAATAAATTACATAAAAATTTATTTTTTTCATTTTATTTATTGTATTACGCATTTCAAGTAGTAAATAAAACATTAATGACAAGTAATTCACAATTTTTGTTGAGTTTACATGTACAATTCCTATTGAAAAGAGATCTATTAAAAGGAGAGAGTCAAAACCTCGAGATTATTTGTTAATCGCAAGGGGTCATAGAACATAACCCCCACGAGTATCGAGATTGCACTGTGTATATATATATATATATATATATATATATACTCCATAAAATATACTGCAAAATTGTATATACACATTGAGTGGAGACACTGGGATGGTGCCAATTTAACAGCCCACCATTGCATGAGATGAAATATAATTTTATCACACTTCTTGGTTCAGTGCTGTCACTTGATTTTGTATTGCATCATCATGGCAACATTGAATGAGAAATAAACATACAATAGCATTATGGAACTTTTGGAGAAAATTGTATATGAATCAGATTAATCCTCTAGAAGTATTTAAAAGTGTGGTGTATAAGTTGCACTTTCTGTTGATTACAGAAAAATCACTTAGAGAAATCAATAAACAGCAGACACTATTTCATGTACATCAGTAAGATTGCCTCAATAAACCTGACTTAATAATACTGACTCCAGTTTAAAGTTTCTGTGAGTCTACATACATATGTTTAAACTTATTTATATTCTTTCTCCAAAAGTACTGTCACATCAATATACATTTTATCTACCTAATTCATTTTGTTCAATGTTTATCACCAAGAGCAAGATACTCCTTTACAGCATGAACTCTTTTCTCTGATTCAGGTTTAATTTTCCTCAGTTCTTTTAGTTTTTCAGCAAGATCATTTTTTCCAGTTTCTTCAGCACGAGGGATCAAGAAATCCAGACACTGAACAATGAAAGCAGAATCTGGCTTTAAAGCAATCTCACACAGTTTCATGATGACCTCACAGGCTTCTTCCACAAGTCTGCCTTTTTCCTCTTTATTCCTGGCCAATTCTTTTTTCAATCTCTTCTCTAAGCATATATTCTCCTCTTCCTGTTTCTTGTTTTTTTTAATGTCTTCTTTGACATTATCAAAGATCTTTGAGTCAAACTTGATATCTGATGCTGAAGTATCTTTGCTTTCAAATTTACTTTTAAGATCTTTAAATGTCATTGTTGTCTTCTTGCTGCGTGTCACATATTTCTTGTTCTCTCTGACATGTTTAGTGTAGTGACATTTACCTGTACATACAGTACAGTGGTTATTTCTCATGACTTCACACCATGCAACATTGGGGGCAAACCAGCAGTTATTCTCATGACAGTTCTCCTCACAGACAGAACAAGTGGTGGCTTTTCTGTCCCACCATGAAGCATTTTCAATGAGAACCTTTTCTATGTTATACTCAGTGACTGTAAAAGTAAAGTTTTCATTTATCTTTATCTTTTCTCGGTTTTCCTGAAGAGCTTTCTGAATCTGATCCAGTTCTTTTCTCTTGCACTCTACAAACTTAATACGGTTTTGTAGATTAGAAATACAGGCTTTTAGTTGTTTGGACTCAGACAGAACACATTCAGTCTGCTCTAAACTTTTTCTGTTCTGTTCTTTCAGTGAGGGAAAAAAATCATCTAAAATCACTTCTACTTGTTCCCAAGCTGTCTGTAGAGAGCTGTTATATTTCAGGCTCCTTTTCTTACTTTGGCAGTTGTTTAACAAGAAATGTTCAGGTTCATTTTCCTTATCTGTCCTACAGGGAATCCCTGCTTTCTTCACTGCATTTATTACGTTTTCTGGAGGCAATCCATGTGAGTGAGTGATAAAAATGACAATGTTGTTCTCGATGTCTTTACCAAAAGATGACAAAAGTGCATCAAAGATGTATTGCTGTCTGTCGGAGAGTCGATTATCAGATGCCTTTATTACCAGACACACTGCATCAATTTCTTTCACTCCAGTTTCACTGTGGAACAGATAGTAAAGATTCTCAGCAATCTGTTTATCATATTCTTTTCCCCTGGTGTCTCCATAACCTGGAGTGTCAATGATGGTAAGAGGATTATCTCCTACAAAGACCTCATACACAGTGATTTTAAATGTCTGAGTTTTTGACTGATCTGGATTGTCATGATCTCCTCCCTCTTCTGTAATCTCAAAACACACTTCATCTGTAAACTTCACCCCGAGGATATAATTCACCATGGCATTGATCAGAGTAGTTTTGCCTGTTCCAGTTTCTCCTACCATCAGTAGAATTTTGTTATGCATGTTATTGTCTTGCTCTCCAAATGTCCATTTTCTCACTGAGCCGTCTTTTTGTAGATTACTTCTGGTAGTGAGGAGACGATATCGTGCAGGAGGACCTTCACTGATTAATTTACTCTTCCGGATTAAATCACGTACAGTCAGTGATGTCTCTTGAGATCTGTTAATATCAATGGACAAATAAAAGGTCGCTCTGATGTTGTGATTTAAATGTTCTGTAATTGTTTAAAATAAGCTGCAAATAAACTGAGACAACAGTCTTAGGATTTTGTGAAAATTATGTAATATTTACCATACAACAAAGCAGAAAGCTGCTTTATTTAAAAGAAACAATTAACCATTTATAAAATAAGAAATTTGTTCACGTACCCTGTAGCCATAATCCTGGTTAGTTAAAGGGAGACTACAAACAAGTCTCAGATGTTTCCTGCAGAGCTGAATAACCTATTAATAAAATGTATAACTTTATTAAAGTAAGACTGCAAAGAATCTGTACATTCTTTAGTGTTACTACCTGGAACACTAGCTTTTATATTTAGATAGTTAACTCGTTATAGTAAGTTAACATTATATTTATATATTATGTTAATATATATTTTTTTAATGCATTGTGTCAATCTGTTGGCCTTCGCCACTGCTTTTGGGACAGTTCCTGCTTGACATCTGACTCATCGTTAAAAAATTACACACACAAAAAAAAAGTTTTCTTTTCTTGTGTTTCCTCTTTTGAACCAGCAGATGTCACCATTGCATTGCCGTGTCCCTCATTAGTAGCACATTGTTTCCACTTGTGTCCTACAGTTTCTTCTTTAGTGTATTCAAGGTTCTCTTTTGTGTCAGTTCTTTGAATATTGATATCATGTGGTCTGTCTTTTGCATTTTTTTCCCTTGTGTCTCCGGTCCTATGTCAAGATGCCCTGTGTAAGTTTTTATATTTGAATTTGTGATTTTCTTTTTTAAGTCGAGGACTGATTTTTGCTCTGCTGTTGTGTTGCATTTTTGTATCTTATTTTGTGGATTTGTAAACGTTGTCACTGTAAATTTTGGTTCTGTGGATTTTTTTTTTTTTTTACCTAAAAATGGAAAACTGCTAGAGTTCCTGTCTTTCACAAAGCCAAGCTCATGTTTGATTGATTCCCAGACCAATAATAAAGAATAGAATATATTTTTTGAGAAACCGCTCTATGGTATGGGGCAGATAATGAATAAAAAAAAAAAACAGCCCCTGCACATAAATGATGCCCATTTCAGTTGTACCATATTGGATTGAAAGCATGACGAATTAGGCAACAATGAATATATGAAACGGTCAATTGATAATAATATAAAATCAGTAATCTAGAAAACCAGTGGAATTTCAGCAACAAGATATTCTAAATCAGAGGTAAGCAAACAAATCAAAGAAATAAAGTGAAATGTTTGTAAAATGAAAAGTAAAATCTAAATAGGATCTACTGTTTTTAGATCTAATGATATTTAGGACTGTATCTAAGACACTGCACTCATTGTGGCATTAGACTTTAACAGTAAAAAACCTCAAAAGCAAAGTGGCAAACTGTCAGGGATCCACCAGCCACACCCTCACCAAACCCTCCAATCACTCCAAGCAGCTCGCCAACTTACTAATCATCCACACCTGGTCCAAATCAGTCACTACACTATAAAAACCCTGTTTATCCACAAGCTAATTGTCCGTTCTACAGCTTAGGCTAATGAATATTCCGGACTACCCAAGCTACGCCGTTTGGTTTTGCTTAGCATGCAAGATTCTGTGTGTTATCTGTTCTCACTCTGCCACAGTTATTCTCCTGGTTCAGTTTACCCTAGTTGGGTGCTTTTTTTTTTTCGTGCTTTCTGCCTTGCCCTTTTGTTTTCTCATTAAAAGGCCGTTGTTGAATTCACTTGGTTTCCAGTACGTTCTTTGCGCCTGACACAAACACACCCCTCACCTGCCCCACCACTTTACACTTTATTTCAAAGACACAAAGGCTCATCCATGGTATGAGAAATTGACTCATATTGCCATCTTCCTCATGCCTTAATATAAACATAAACACAAGGTTCATGTCTAATTATGATGTGTATGTTTGTATGTTGATGTATGTTTATGGAGGTGGATTTGGGATTTATCTGGAAACTGGCAGATAATATGGTTCACAAAACCACCAACGCCAGTTTGAGATCTTGCATGGCTTCATCCTACAACATGCACAGAGTAGTGAAGGATGCAGTGCTGTGGGAGTAAATTTGAGTCACATTGTCAATAATGGTAGGAACTGAGAATAATATCAGACTATCAAACACCATTTTTCAGGATAGTACATTTTGGTGCTTCTCTGGCAGAACTGAACATTACCTACACACGTTTTGGAGCTACAGCTAACAGAAATAATGGCTCTAGTGATGATAACAGAGCAGATTGCACTGTTGCATTTACACACAGAACATCAGTCTGGAACCACTTCTACTATTTCTGAGCATGATATCAAGAAAAATATCAAGAGTGAACACAACCAGTTGATAGAACAGTTAGCAATTCCCAAAATTCAATCTGTTATAGTTCCGTAAAAAAAAATACCCTGCCCAACTGCTTTAATGTCATACAATAGCCATGAAGAAAAAAACCCTCTAAGAAAAAAACAAGAAACATGCACAACCTGGTGTTTGGTGTAGGAACACAATGAAGATGGCAACATGCTATCAGGCAGCCTTACAGATTAAGAGGACAATAATGAAAACACCATAATCCCTACAACTCATTCCCAGATGTTGCTCTGATGGAAAAATCTTGCCTATTGCCAGTGAGACAGCTTATCCCAGCCATCTCAGTCCATATGGCCAAAACAAAGAAATTTTGGGATAAGTTCCATCCCACAGAGCTGTTGATGAAGTATTGGCCTGGCAGTAGTGTGAAAGAGATCATCATAACTGCACTTGTCTTTAATCTCTGAAAAAGAAATAGAGAGTATCTGGATGTTTCCCAGAAGGAAAAAAGCTGCATTTAGGAACAGGCTCATGCAAACTGTGTTCTGTGGGGAAATCTTTGTGCACAAAGGAAATCACCACTGGATGCCATTAACATTGGTTCTCTCAGGAGACACTGAAATGGCTCCATCAATGGGGAAATGTATATGCTGCATCTTATATATACTGCATCTTTTTCAGGGAATATATTATAGATTGCAGTATGTCAATGCTAAATCACATACTCTATCTATTACAATGACATGGTGTCAATGTTGAAATGACCTACGTCCATTTCATACCTTCACCAATTAAAACTTTTGGCATATCATAAAATGAAAAATACAACAAACAATAAAAAACAAGACGGTTGAGCAACTTGAATCCTGTATTAGACACAAATGGTAACAATATTCCTCTCTCAAAACTCCAGCACCTGGTCTCCATAGTTCCCAGAAAAAATGCAGGCTGTTGTTCAAAGAAGAGGAAATGCTACACAGTTAGCTACTGTATGTGTACAATTTACACAGAGCTGTGTCCCCTTCAGTCAATCTACAGCAAGCAGTATTGGAACAAGGTCAAGGTGACAGTGGAGCAGAGGTGGCAAAACTACACACATCCTTCACTTAAGCAGAAGTACAAATACTCATGTTTTAAAAGACTGTGGTTGAAGTTCTGACTTCACTTTTTCACTCAAGTTAAAGTAAAGAAATTTGGGCTCTGACATGTACTTAAGTAAAAAATAGTTTTTAACTACTACCTGTTTTAGTGTCATGCTGGTAACTGAACCTCACATCATATTAATATTAGGCTGTCAATCGATTCTAATATTAAATCGTGATTAATCGCATGATTTGTCACAAGCTAACTCACGAATAATCACAACTTAATCTCACATTTTTATTTGTTCTAAATGTACCTTAAATTAGTATTTTTTAAGTTTTTAATACTCTAATTAACATGCACATGAACAAATATGGATGCTTTATGCAAATGTATGTTTATTATTAGTGAAACCAAACTCAACATGTGTCTGTGAAGAGTGATGACAGAGACGGCAGAGACCGCCCCCTGTCTGTTTTCTTATTTTACAAAAGCACAGCATTGTTTTTATTATGAGTGTAAACAAATAAAAGTAAACCCTTTACAGATTGATGTATTGCTCTTATCTGTACTATCAGTTTTTCGGGGGAAAAAACGCCACAAAACCGCTTTGCCGACCTCAGAGGGTTAATTGTGTTGCAACATGTCGGATTTGGTGCTGACTCGAGACTTGGTGCATCAGTAAAACAAATGTTTGTTGATGACATTTTATTTTTTGGTGGAGTTTATTTATTTCGTATTATGTCTGAGTAAAGAGAGGACATTGTGAATAAACGTGTTGTGCTGAAGGTTTTAATTTTACAAGCAGTGAAAAGATGATGATGATGGTGATCAGGAATGTCTCTGTTCTCACTCATGTTTACATCACTGACACCCTCTGTCTCATCCACTTTAACCCCAGACTTCTTACTGCCTTCTGCCTGCTCATTGTAAGCTTCATCAACTAGTCTACGTCTGTGGTGCGAGAGAGACAGGAAATGATACACCAGTGGTAGGTTGAAAAAGCCGCGCAATGTCAAGAAATCGGTTGATAGACTGAAAATGGCACGTAATGAGAAGCTAAAATATTGATCATGTCACCAAATAGATTCAAACTAAAGTAACAAATCTGTTATCAAGCTGATCAGGAAGGCCAGCTCAGTCCTGGGGATTCCCCTGGACACTGTACAGGAGGTGGGATAAAGGAGGATCGTAGCAAAACTATCATCATTACTGCAGAACACCTCTCACCCCCTGTATGAAACTGTTACCTCGTTGAGCAGCTCCTTCAGTGACAGGCTGTTACATCCTAAGTCTCTGAAGGAGCGATACAGAAGGTCTTTTCTCCCTGCTGCTATCAGACTTTACAACCAAAGCTGCTCCCAGTGAACCAGTCACCAAAATACACACTGTTATTACTGTTTAACTGTGTAATAGTTACTGTTATTACTGTTTTACTGTGTAATAATACTACCTGTGTGCAATATTACCTGCAATACGTGCAATACTACCTGCAATATGTACTTTTACCTCAATTGTATTTATACATTGTGTTACTTTAGTATTTGTCTATTCGTCTATTCTTTCATATATTTGCATTTATTTTATTTTTTTTCATGCTGCTGTAACAAAGAACATTCCCCACTGTGGGACGAATAAAGGTGTGTGAAGTAAAGAACTGATATCAGAAAAATCTACTTAAGCGCAGTAACAAAGTATTTGTATTCGGTTACTTTCCACCTCTGAAGTGAAGTGCATCAGACATTCAACAATAAACTATGATCTATATTGTGGTGAAAGAGACACTTCTGCTCCATGCAGGCCAACACAGAGAGAATGTGAAGGAGCTTCTTTTCCCCCAGGCCATTGGGCACTGAACCAGGAGAACACCAAGCACTAGAGCCTGGACAACACCCACTACCTCAATCCAATTTTTGCACACATACTTATATTAAAGAAATTAAACATTTAAATTCGCTATTAAATTACAGACATGGTAAAATGCTAAAGTAAAAGATTTAAGTATGTAGCATGAAACACAACCTAATAAATAAATAGTCAGTTTGCTGTACAAAAGTATCTTACACAATATGGCACAATATTGCTATTTGCACTGCCATGCACTCTCACACTTTATGCACATTACTGATCTGTCACTCCTTATATTATGTTCTATTTAATACTCATATTGTCTTTTATTGTCTAAGCTGAATGTATAGTGTTATTTATGTCTGTATTTTTGAGAGTCACACACAGCTGGAACCAAATTCCTTCTGTGTCAACACACCTGGACAATAAACCTGATTCTTATTTTTGGTTAAGGTGCTTTCTTATTTATTACTTCTGTATGTGTTTGCAATTTCATAGTAATTTCAGGATTCACTGATGGCACTAAACATGTACACTAGATTTCATCTCAAAATGTTTCAAAGCACAGCATGATGTACAAATGTAAACCCTACTAGTGTATCAATGTAATTTTCCCCATGATTCACATTCTGGAAGTGTACCAGCAATTAACACGTCATATTCGTTATTTGATATTTACCTTTCACATTTACATGTAACAATTTACTAGAGTAACTAAATTTACTTACTCAAAACATGTGGCCTCAAGTGTATAATAAAGTCTGAGAGAAAAATACTTAAATGTTTACATATGGTTTCTTATAGTAAAAAATTAATATAGTCCTAAAATAATTCATCATTTTATTATTGAATAAAGCTGCAATGTTGAGGTAGGATTTGTTTGAAAGTCAACTCTGAGTACGAGAATGACTGTCAGTATTTGGGGGTCCTGTTAAGCCTTTTTCTTTTTTTTTTTTTTTGTTCTTGTGTTTCTTTTGTCTTTTCCACTAGATGTCGCTGTTGCGTCCGTCATTAGTCACATATTGATTTCACGTCTGTGTTTTATCTAACAGAGTGTATTAAAGTTCCTCCTTAGTGTCAGGTATTTGCTTGGTTGTTTATGTTATGTGGTCTGTCTCTCATGTCTCCAGTAGTACAATGTCTCATATAGCCACATATAGGTTCTTGCTTGCTTTGTTTACTCTGTTATTTTCTGAGAAGACTTTGTGTTTTTTTGCCACACCTTCAGATAAAGATATTGTTCATGTTTAAAAAAAAAATCAATTTGTGGACATATTTTTGCTCTGCAGTTGTGTTGTATATTTAAAATCAGATTTTGTGATTTTTTTCCTCTTTACCGAAATGGATACTTGTTCTGTCGATTCATGTGTTTTTTGTTTTGTTTTTTTTGGACTTGTAAATAAAAATTTAACTTTCAACTCATTTGAGTATGTCAAATAGAGTTCCTATGTCTCATGCAGCCAACCCAGTTTGAGCTCAGACCATGACAATAACCAATAGGATTACTGCAGAAGAAAAAGATGAAGAGGTGATTTTACCAGTTTAATTTATGGCGAGCTTGATTGATGGTAGATTGTGCCTTAGATGATTACTATTACACACTTTTGCTTTCACCTTCGGTGCTTCTGTCTGACATCAACACATGATTAAGCATAATAGTGAAAGATTGTGAAATGAATATAGTAGCTGAAACCTCATAGTGACTTTATTTTATATATTTACTTAATAACCCAAATTTTATTAATTAAATAATTAACTGCCAGCATCACTGGGATCATTCTAAACAAAAATGCATTTTATAAAATGTAACCATTTTACTTAATTTTTGTTCAACTTTTATATTTTTTGTAAAAATTACTTTTGATTATTTATAGGTTTAATTACAGTACCAATAGGTCTGCATGAAAGTAAAATGTAAATAAAAAGTGAATGATTTTCAGGTTACATACCTGAGTTGAAGCAAGGAATCAAATGAAGAAAAATGTGTGATGCCGTAATAACTGGTATAATGGAATTGGTTACTGTAGTATGACCATGTTATAAAGATGATTATTTGTCACCTGACCAGAGGGAGGGTTAAAACCCAACCAATGTAAATAACTTTGTAAGCTGTAGCTGGGCAAACATCATACGGAAAATTATGCCATTCCGTTTATTAAAAGTTAATTATCTGTAGTCTTTAAAATGGCTATTGGGTGATCTGTTAACACAATAAATAAAGTGGAGACCCCTTACTTTAGGAGAAGATATTTTTTAATTTAAAAGTTAAAAGGGGGTAGATTTTTTTTTTATTATTTTTTTTTTATTTATTTTTTTTGCTAATTTGGAATGAATATTTTTAAGCTGTAAGCATGCACCTTGTGAGAATTATAATGGGAAGCTAAAAAATCATGCTAATTTAAGATGAAGTGTATCCGATTTAAAGCATGACAAATTCGGCAAAAAAGAATATATAGAGAATACATGTAATCTCTTATTTATTGATAATAAATAAGTAACTACAAAATTGTTATATAGAAAAACAATTGAAATCATCTGCAAATCAAATTTATGACAATATCTCTGTCAGGATCTTGGAAAATGCTGGTGGTTGTGCATAATATGTTCTGCCGCCAGGTGCCGCCAGTGTGTGCAAACTCCCTACACCCTACTCCTTGGTCTGTGCCTAATGTTCCCACCTGCGTCTTGTCACCTCTCCTGCATTTACAATTTATTTAAAAAGTTCTCTCTTTAGTGTCTACTTTTGGCAGCTTGTTAATTTATCTTAAACAAATGTTACACGATTTCATGCTTTCCAGGCTTCTGTTATTCAGTCTCCACTATTTACCAAATTTTGCACATAAAATCCACAAAAGTAGCTGGCATTTTAAAGAAGCTGCACCATAGTTTTAAACTGTGCTCAATGATATGATAATTGTGTGTAATAATAAATTGAATTTAACCACAGTGTAGTCTTTGTAGTCTGTAGTAAAATTGTATATACTCCCCTTGTCCTCATGAGAAAAGATTCCCTGCATTCATGGAACTTAAATAAAGCAGCTACATTTAATTTAAATCATCAAATCTATTTTGGATGAAGTAACAACTGAACAAGCTCCCAGGCAAGCCAGAGCAAACCTTTCTCTGTAGAAATATATCCACTTTAAAACTTTCACCAGCTTAGTCACGTGTAATAGAAGAATCTTTTTTAGATACCTTTTGGATTTCTTTTAAAATCCTCTAAACATATTAATTCTTTATATTTTTTTATGTTTAGTGAATATTGCAGACACAGATTTTGAACATGACAGACTTTCTAAATCAAATGATTCAGCTTTTTTTTTTTTTTTTTTTTTTTAAGGAAATTGTGGTTTAAGTATATTTGTGGATTTTTTTGTCTACTGTTGCAAATGGAAACAATATTTTTGCAAAAAATGATCAGCAAGCAGCCAGAAATGGAACCAAACTCCTTTCATTTTTCCTTTCACTTATTAATAAGTAACGATTATTTAAAAGATATATTAATAGTTCCACAACGTTTATACATATTTTAAATACTGTGACAATGGTCTTCCACCCCAGGGTCCAAAAGGGGCAAGCGGTCCAAATGTAACCATCAGCAGGGTGCAGCTCATCACTGTCTTCAAAGCTGGTGAGGCACATAAAAGGCAGCTGGGAGGACATTGAGTTGGAGAGCTTTGGGCTCCCGTTTAATGGCGGCTCTCACCCCCTTTTTCTCTCACTACAGGCTGCAGACAGAGCATGCGGAAGAGGAATTCCTGCCGGACCCACACAACGCCTAGTCAGTGAGGGATGACTCCACGGCCACGTGTCAGGAAGACCCTGACCCTATATGAGCTGATGGTGATAGCGACAGATTCAGCCGCCTGACAGGACCTAAGGCGAGAACACTCTGCTCCTTCTTCCACTCCAGCCATTACTCAACTCCTTTCCCTGGGACCAGAACACTATTTCCCTTTTCCCTTTTCCCTCGCTTCTGGTTCTCAATAAAGACACTTTGATCCCCAATTTAACTTTCCCGTGTCTGTGTTCACCCTGACGCGGCGGCGAGTAAAGAGGAGGAAAGAGACGCAGGTAGTTGGTTTAAAAGAGGCAGATGTAGAGGACAGGGGGGGGGTGGAGACAGATGATCTGCTGTGGCGACCCCTAATGGGAGCAGCTGAAAGAAGAAGAATAATTAATTATATTAGTAGTCATATTTAAAGGTAAATTGTACTTAGATCTGTTTTGTGAGAATATTGTGTTGGGTTATATTATATTTCAAGCCAATAACTATCATGAATGGTAAAGGGAGACAGTCTTCAATGACAACAATGCAGTTAAAGTTAATGATGAGGAGCATTGCTTGCTGCTTACTACTCTATGTTTTCATAGACATTACACTGCAGAAGAAGCCCCTTGTCCGGCTGTGAGAAATGAAGGCAGAAGCCGTAGCAGGTAGCAGGGTGAGTGAGATGAACGTGAAACAGGTAGGTATATCTGTGGTACACCCTGAAGGGGCGAGGTCCACAATGTCCGAACCTGAACCCGAAGCGCTGAGAAGATACCTGTGGTACGCCTGGAAAGTGGCAAGGTCCACCAGTCCGAACCGGGGATGGTGGAGTTTGGAGGCCAAGCGATGCCCACAGTGCGGTACAGTAGCAGAGCGATGTCCTCAGTGGGGATTGAAGGCCAAGCAACATCCTCAGCGGAGGTCAGAGGCCGAGCGACATCCTCAGCGGAGGCCAGAGGCCGAACGATGCCCTCGGTGGAGTTCAGAGGCGGAACGATGCCCTTGGAGGAGTTTATGGGCTAAGTGGTGTCCTCGACAGAGTCCTGCGGCGGAGCGACATTCTTGATTACCGACTGTATGACCCCCTCGGTGGAGATCAAAGGCTGAGCGACATTCTCGGTGAAGTTCAGAGGCGGAGCAACGTCGTTAGAGGGACTTGGGACCACAACAACACTTTCTGATTAGCATGAAAGTGACCTGTCGCCTTAAGAGGTTTTTGGAGCGCAGCTTTACCCTCGGAAAGACCTGTCAGATTGATAGTGCTATTGCAAAGGCTTGGAAAGGTGCCGACAGCCTCAGAGGAACTGGAGACTGCCCTGTCCTGAAGCGTGAAGGCGCTCTCGGTGGAGTTTTGAGCCATGACGTAGCCTCCAGAGGACCTTGGAACCACAACATCATCTTTGAGGGGGCCTGGAAACACAATGGTGCTTTTTGAGTTTTGAAGTGCTAGGGAATGTGAAAACTCTCCGGAGGCAGGATGCGTTCCTTTTCATGGCCTGGCGGCAGTGTACCGTCCTCTTAGCAGCCAGACGGCATTACAAAGTCCCCTTTGCAGCCAGGCGGTGGTACAAAGTCTCCTTTGCGGCCAGGCGGCGGTTCAAAGTCCCCTTCGTGGCCAGGTGGCAGTACAAAGTCCCATTCGCGGCCGGGCAGCAGTATGACGTTCCCTTCACAGCCAGGGCGGCGGCGGTATGACGTTCCCCTTTACGGCCAGGGCGGCAGAAAAGAGAGAAAGTCTTGAGTCCTGCCAGCATAACGTGCAATAACGAACAGCGAGAGACTCTAGAACGGTTGTTTATAAAGGTGTGTGGCTAACGAGTCCCACGTGTTTGAGATCAAGGCCAGGAGTGGCAGAGATAGCGGCAGCATGACAGCCGTCAAATGGGGCGTGGCAGGGGAATCCCTGACACCTCTAAAGAGTTTAGGGGAAACATTAGGATCCACTGCAGTGCTCAGGATGATGGAGAAAAGTGTTATACAAAAAGATATGTTATACAAACAAATTCAAGATGTTTAAGGTTTTTTATGTGAGCATAATCTATGTAAGTACATTACACAATTATCAGTGACTAATTTTCTTTTCGACAATCAGAAGACACTCACAGTGGATATCAATATTATAGATTGAGTAGAAATTTTGATCTCTTGATAAAAAAAAAAGATCTCTTGAAACAAAATGTTGGAGTATTGGCTCTCTGCTGGCTCAGGTCTTATTTGACCATTTGTTTTCAATCTGTAGATAAAAATATTAACCTCTCTACATTTACTATGGTGAAGTTTGTTGTTGTGCATGGTTCTGTTTTAGGTCCAAAGATTTTTTTCTTTATAGACCTTTGGTTTATTTAATTGTAAATACTGTATTAGCTTTCATTGTTTAAAAAAACAACACACAGGTGTAGGTTCCAGCAAAATCTGATGAGATCCATCAACTTAGTAATGTTGAGGAATGTGTAAAGGATGTAAGACAATGGATACTTGCTCACTCTCCTAAACTAATGTCTAATAAGATGGAAATATTTTTTACTAGGACCATGAGCAGCTAAAAGTAAGCTTTCTGATTACATAGTATGTCTGGGTGGTCTGTCTGTTTCATTATGTGCAGAAACCTTGGTGTAATAACTGACTCCAGTCCTTCATTTGAAATTATTAATTATATAAATAATAAATGTAATATTTATAGATAATATTACTTGGCAAAGTTAAGAAATATGATAGCATTGCACAAGGCAGAAAACCTATATTATAATTTTTCATTAAGGGTAATGACCCCCCTCACCCCCAAACCTGCAAAATTACTTCCCATTAAAAATCTTTTTTTTTATTTATTTATTTATTTATTCATTTATTTATTTATTTATTTATTTATTTTATTGAAAACAGTAGTTCTTCATATTTTTTTATGTTGTTTCATGAATACTGCACATACAAAGATTAGGCAAATTACAGACTCTCTGTATCAGATGATGCAGCTATTTCTTTAGGAAAATTGTGGTTTGAGTCTATTTGTCTATTTTTTTGTTTACTGTTGCAAACATGAACGATACCTTTTGGAAAAAGATGAACACCAAGCAGCCACAATTGAAACAAAACTCCTTTCATTTCTCTCTTCTTTCACTTACCCTTCCCCTTATGTTAGCTTTCTGTTCCTATCTCTTATTTTAACGGGTTGGTTTTGACCCGTGTATTTACACAGCCATAAAATATCCTCAAAACAATTATTTATCATCCAATTTGTTTCATACCTCTTGGTTACCTTGTTAGGTTTCCTTATTTATGAAAAGATTGGTTTCTCACAGACCGACCACAGTATGTGAGGACTTGTGACTGTTAGTCTGCCATGATTGGCAACACTGGAGCCCCGCAGGGAACAGTTCTAGCTCTGTTTCTCTTCACCGTCTACTGTACTCCAGGTTTGGGTCTCCAATTTCAAGTGAAGGAAAAGTTGTTACAGCATCCAATATGATTGTGTGCCTCCGAATTTGTGGTAACAGTTTGGAGCAGAACCACATATGGCTGGAAAAGTCTGGCGTTCCAATACTTTTGTCCATATACAGGAAAATAAGTATTTGAACACCCTACTATTTCGCAAGTTCTTCCACTTAGAAATCATCGTAGGTGCATGTCCACTGTGAGAGACATAATCTAAAAAAAAAAAATCCAGAAATCACAATGTATGATTTTTTAACTATTTACTTGTATTATACAGCTGCAAATAAGTATTTGAGAAAGTCAATGTTAATATTTGGTACAGTAGCCTTTGTTTGCAATTACAGAGGTCAAACGTTTCCCGTAGTTTTTCACCAGGTTTGCACAGACTGCAGGAGGGATTTTGGCCCACTCCTCCACACAGATCTTCTCTAGTTCAGTCAGGTTTCTGGCCTGTCACTGAGAAACACGGAGTTTGACCTCCCTCCAAAGATTCTCTATTGGGTTTAGGTCTGGAGACTGGCTGGGCCATGCCAGAACCTTGATATGCTTCTTACAGAGCCACTCTTTGGTTATCCTGGCTGTGTGCTTCGGGTGAGTGTCATGTTGGAAGACCCAGCTTCGAGTTATCTTCAATGCTCTAACTGAGGGAAGGAGGTTGCTCCCCAAAATCTCGCAATACATGGCCCTGGTCATTCTATCCTTAATACAGTGCAGTCGCCCTGTCCTATGTGCAGAAAAACACCCCCAAAGCATGATGCTACCAACCCCATGCTTCACAGTAGGAATGGTGTTCTTGGGATGGTTATCATCATTCTTCTTCCTCCAAACACGTTTAGTGGAATTATGACCCAAAAGTTATATTTTGGTCTCATCTGACCACATGACTTTATCCCATGACTCCTCTGGATCATCCAAATGGTCATTGGCAAACTTAAGACGTGCCTGGACATGTGCTGGTTTAAGCAGGAAAACCTTCTGTGCCATGGATGATTTCAAACCATGATGTCTTAGTGTATTACCAACAGTAACCTTGGAAACAGTGGTCCCAGCTCTTGTCAGGTCACTGAGCAGGTCCTCCCGTGTAATTCTGGGCGGATTTCGCACCTTGCTTAGGATCATTGAGACCCCACGAGGTGTGATCTTGCATGGAGCCCCAGTCTGATGGAGATTGGCAGTCATGTTTAGCTACTTCTATTTTCCATTGCTCCAACAGTGGACCTTTTTTCACCAAGCTGCTTGGCAATTTCCCTGTAGCCCTTTCCAGCCTCGTGGAGGTGTACAATTTTGTCTCTAGTGTCTTTGGACAGCTCTTTGGTCTTGGCCATGTTAGTAGTTGGATTCTTACTGATTGTATGGGGTGAACAGGTGTCTTTATGCAACTAACGACCTCAAACAGGTGCATCTAATTTAGGATAATAAATGTAGTGTAGGTGGACATTTTAAAGGCAGACTAACAGATATTTGAGGGTCAGAATTCTAGCTGATAGACAGGTGTTCAAATACTTATTTGCAGCTGTATCATACAAATAAATAGTTTAAAAATCATATATTGTGATTTCTGGATTTTTTTTTTAGATTATGTCTCTCACAGTGGACATGCACCTACGATGACAATTTCAGACCCCTCCATGATTTCTAAGTGGGAGAACTTGCAAAATAGTAGGGTGTTCAAATACTTATTTTCCTCACTGTATAGTATGTGATACACAATGTATGGAACAGTTCAGCTCTTAAATCAGAGGATATTTTGCTGATAAGATTGAGCTTGACCTTGAACATTGTGAATCTGATCTTTCCTTATCTTTCTGTAGTGTAAGAAAAATGGCGAGTCCATACAGGTACTGCAAAAACAGATGGAGAACATCACTCAGCTCGTTCTTAACCTGTCACTGCAAGTCAGCAATCTACAGAGAGAGGTATCCACTTCCTGTCCTTGCCAAATCTACCGTAAACATACCTGGTTCAAACACTACATATTTTTAGTGCTGCTTTCTTGTGCAGGTTTTGGTCCTCCAAAACTACGTACTACTTTTGGTGGTCCTCAGCATTCTCAGCATTCTCATCGTCATCTATCTTCATTACTGTGGCATGTCGGATTCAAATCCCTCATCAGAACCTGAAACGTTCAAAACAAAATCCTACAGCTGCTGCTGCACTGACAGGTTAGGGCCTTCGGGACTCAAACATGATTTACTAATATGTTTCGATGGGTTTTATTTTAGCTGCTTTTGCTTTAATCCTGACATGTTGGTTTTCAGGGATTCCCCTAAGAATGAGGACGTGAACCCAAAGCGGAGAGCGTCGTATCCTTTTTCACACTCGGCCATGCGGATTGCGACTACTGAAGGTAGAACCGAGATGCACTTTCAAACAAGATAGCATTACCAGTGCCAAATGTGTTGGTGCAATTCTTCAGTAAACAGGGGGCACCCTTCAGAAACAGATTTTATTTGAATGATAATTCAATAGAAAAGCAGATTAAATGGCAAAAAAAAAAAATCCCAAAACACGTTTTTATTTATATTGAAACATAAATGTAGGATATCGGTAGCATTTTTGGCAATCCGCCACCTGCCGCACTCAATTCCTCCTGTCTTACATGCAGTCATTGTTTCATTGCCCTGAGCAAGGCCCTTAACCCAGTAGCTGCTCGGTTAAATAAATGAGATAAACGTAAGTCGCTCTGAATAAGGAGTCTGATGAATGCTGTAAATGTAAATGTCTGCAAAACCCGCAATAGAGGGTCATGGATCAAATTTCAAAATGATAAAATCAGCATATGAGCCCAATTAGTAGACATTGTTTTTACTTCTGGACCTGATTATGTGACTGCTGCAGATTCGTTCATTTATTTACCCAAATTGTTCATTCGTTTATTATGTTTTTACATTTTATTTACAGGTCCAAGTGAAGCATGTAATGTAATCAACCGGGATTAAAAAGGCACACACACACAAACACACACACACACACACACACACACACACACACACACACACTTTCAATTCCTAATGTAATAATAAATGCTCATATATTGTTACACCCATAATATTTGTCCTTTTTTTCCTCTCTTCCAGAAAAAGCACTGTAAATTGAAATCCAGCACAAAGCCTGAGACGATCACTCCCACATTACTCTCCACAGTCATCACAATCTGGATGCCTCCTCATAGCACCGCTTTTACTGCCTTCTCTTTCAGAGACTCTCCACCAGAGGGAAGCTCTGAAGACTCTTCGCAGTCAGACAAGCCTTCGACTAAAACAAACTAATAATCTTGACTCAAACATTATCATAATATTGTCCTATTAAGCTGCAGTTTTAGTTTGAGTTTACAGTTTTTACCAATTGCTTACACACAAAATCTTTTCATGTCACACGATTTTTGAAACCTCTCACTCAAAGTGCAAAACTACATGTCAAATCTCCATAGGCTATTTCTCAGACTTTGACTCTTCAATTGCATAAAACACTTTTTTCAAAACACTACACACAATTCTCTACCTAAAACACAAAGATCTATCAGAAAGTAACTTGCATTCCTTTTCCAAACACAACTGATCAAAATGCTACACTTAGTCACCAGGTCACACAGACACATCTGCAAAAACTAATTGCTTAATTGATCACTAACCAATCACTGCATTACTTTACAGTGGTAGAGATAGGCCTATAAATAGGTCAAAGATTACCTGTTTTGAACAATGGTTGCTAACAATGAACAGAGAGCAAGATGAGGAGGAGGAGGAAAAGTAAGGGGAAAAGGAAGAAGAGGACGAGGGCAAATAAGAGAAGAACAGCGAGCCATCTCTGATGAGATTAGGGCAACACTTTTTGATCATGTAATCAACCATGGTTTGGGATGGACTGAGAGTCCAGCCCAACTTGAGTCGATTTACAGTGGCGTCCATAATTCGAACCTTCAGAAATGAGAACAGGTATGCAACTATGTAATGACTATGTTAGCATTATAGTAATGTACTGTAAATACTTATGACTGCATAGTATTGCATTAACATTTGTAACTGTAAGCCATCTATTTACTACACTGCATTGAATGGATGCCCATGTAATTCGTCATGAATTTATTTATGTGGATGAAGTTGGCTTTAACCTCACCAAAACCAGGCGCCGTGGACGAAATGTAATAGGACAGAGTTCAATTACCAATGTCCCTGGACAGCATGGGGGTAATATAACCATGTGTGCTGACATCATTCAAAACGGGGTCCTCCATCACAATGCAACACTGGGTCCATACAACACCGGCCATATACTCACTTTTCTGGATGCAATTCACACAATGCTTGTCCCTGATCCAAATCAGGTGCCTGCTAGGTTTGTGCTTATATGGGACAATGTTAGTTTTCAACGGGATGTTCTGGTGCAAAACTGGTTTGCCACCCATTCACAATTTGTAGTTTTGTACCTACCCCCATATTCACCTTTTCTAAATCCCATAGGGGAATTCTTCTCAGCCTGGTGCTGGAAAGTGTATGATTGCCAACCCTTGGCCCGCATGCCACTTCTCCATGCAATGGAGGACGCATGTGGGGACAGAGAGAAAACGTAGTTTGTGATGTGGACGAGTATTGTGGCCAGACCCAGCTTGAAGAAGAGATGAAGCTTAGCACTGGGGACTGCACCCCCCCTCCCCCCTGCCAATTCCTGACTGGGACCCCACACACAATTTACTGTATTCTACTGTAAGGAATATACCTTTGGTTTTTGTTTATTGTTTTGTTATATGCTAATGTATACAACAGGAATTTTTGGCCTAATACATATTTTCTGTTTCTACATTGCATTGGCGTTTCCGGTGTACTTGTTACCCCTCTCAGCAAGTTACTTTCACTGTAGAACATATTGAAATAAAGATACAGTGCCCTCCACAATTATTGGCACCCTTGTTTAAGATGTGGTCGTGGACTTCAAAAAATTCTCCTTTTTTTTTTAACAACATAGAACCCTAATGCAAAAAAAGAGAAAAATCCAACCTTTTATTTAAGTACATTACTTTGGTGGTAAAAAAATCACACATTTAGAGAAAAAAAAAAAAAAACTTGAAATCATGTGTGCCACAATAATTGGCACCCCTAATGTTAATACTTTGTACAACCTCCTTTTGCCAACAAGACAGCACTTAATCTCCTCCTATAACATTTCACAAGATTGGAGAACACAGAGAGAGGGATTTTTGACCATTCTTCTTTGCACAATCTTTCTAGATCATCCAGTGTCCTGGGTCCTCTCTTATGCACTCTTCTCTTTAGCTCGCCCCACAGGTTTTCAATTGGGTTGAGGTCTGGGGACTGAGATGGCCATGGGAGGACCTTGAGTTTGTGACTGCTGAACCACTTTTGTGTAGATTTTGCCACATGTTTTGGATCATTATCCTGCTGAAAGACCCAATGACGACCCATCTTCAGCTTTCTGGCAGAGGCCATCAGGTTTTTATTTAAAATATCCTGGTACTTCAAAGCGTTCATAATGCCATGCACCCTAACAAGGTTCCCAGGGCCTTTGGAAGAGAAACAGGCCCACAGCATCACAGATCCTCCACCATACTTCACGGTGGGCATGAGGTGCTTTTCGGCATACTCATCTTTTGTTTTACGCCAGACCCACTTAGAGTGTTTGTTGCCAAAAAGCTCAATCTTAGTCTCATCTGACCAAAGCACACGATCCCAGTTGAAGTCCCAGTACCGCTTAGCAAACTCCAGACGTTTACGTTTGTGAGTGTTAGTGAGAAAAGGCTTTTTCCTTGCATGCCTCCCAAACAGCTTGTTGGCATGTAGAGAGCGTCTGATGGTTGTTTTGGAGACTCTGTGACCCCAAGATGCCACTCTTTGATGCAATTCTGTGACGGTGAGCTTGGGAAATTTTTTTACTTCTCTTACCATCCTCCTCACTGTGCGTTGTGGCAAGATAAACTTGGGACCTCTTCCAGCCTTGTTTGTCACTGTTCCAGTTGTTTTAAACTTCTTAATGATTCCTCTGACTGTAGATACCGGCAAGTTAAGGCGAGTGGCTATTTTCTTGTAGCCATTGCCTGACTTATGAAGGTCGACACACATCTGCCTTACTTGAATGGTGTGTTCTCTTGTCTTTGCCATGTTGACAAATGGGTAAGAGAATTAGGCCTCTGTGTCACGTCATATTTATACCCCAGGGAAACAGGAAATCATGAATTACTAATTAAAAGTCCCTAAATACCCTGACCAACCTTAGCAACTAAAAAAAAAAAAATTTAAAAAAAAAAACCAATTAAATTTTTCAGAGGAATT
>MU551722.1:121137-139870 GCA_024362625.1 Silurus asotus
GTTTATTAGAGCATGGCGCGCGATCTCTTTCGGACATGCTCTAACGCATTTTGTGAATGTTGCCGCCAGGATATTGCGTCACGGCAAATTTCCGCTTCCTTTAAGAGTGTTGTTTATTTTCGAGATGATGATGATTTTCAATGTCGACTTTTTAAAACATTATTTGTATCCGTCCGATTGATTAGGCGTGTAATGTCAGAAGACAGCATCCAATTATGCGACTAGTTTCTTCTTTCTAAATAAAAGTAAATTCAATTAAAAGCTACAGTTCGTGTGAATTTGTTTATTTTACGTGTATTCTTTTTCAAAATCTAGAAAGTAAACATTAGTCATTTTTTTCTTAAATTTTTCATGTAGCATTGCACTTTACAACAATAAATGTTAAATATTTATATATAACAGTTTGACTGAGCTACTTGACTGAAACATGTACTTTTAAAATGAAAACTTCAAGTTAAGCCAAAGAGTAACAATTTCAAATCAGATTAACATAATGCAATCGTGTTAAGAGGAGAAATAGCTGCAATGACATTAATTCAACATGAATTGTTTATGTAAAGTGAACAGAACTGAAAAATCATTTTTTTGAGTGTACTTAAATGGTGTGTTCTCGTGTCTTTGCCATGTTGACAAATGGGTAAGAGAATTAGGCCTCTGTGTCACGTCATATTTATACCCCAGGGAAACAGGAAATCATGAATTACTAATTAAAAGTCCCTAGATACCCTGACCAACCTTAGCAACTACAGAAAAATATATATATATAAAAAAAATGTAAATTTTTTAGAGGAATTGTTAGGGGTGCCAATAATTTTGAGACACATGATTTCAAGTTTTTTTTTTTTTTTCTAAATGTATGATTTTTTTTTACCACCAAAGTTATGTACTTAAATGAAAGGTTGGATTTTTCTCTTTGAAGAAAAGAGTGCAGGCAGGGTGGAGTGGGTGGAGAAGAGTGATAGCAGGAGTGATTTGTGATAGAAGAGTATCTGTGAGAGTGAAAGGGAAAGTGTATAGGACTGTGGTGAGACCTGAGATGTTGTATGGATTAGAGACAGTGGCATTGAGTAAAAGACAGGAGGTGCAGCTGAAGGTAGCAGAGCTGAAGATGTTGAGATATTTATTGGGAATAACAATGGGACATGGATTAGAAATGTGTTAATTAGAGGGAAAGTGCATGTAGGACGTTTTGGAGACAAGGTGAGGAAGGTGAGTTTGAGATTGTTTGGACATGTGCAGAGAAGGGACATGGGGTATATCAGTAGGAGAATGCTGAGGATGGAGCCACGAGAAAGGAGAAAAAAAGGAGGCCAACAAGGAGGTTTATGGATGTGGTGAAGGAACACATGCAAGTAGCTTGTTTGAAAGAGGACATGGGGGTATGGAGATGAATGATCCACTTTGGTGACCCCTAAAGGGAGAAGCTGAAAGAAGATGATTTTCCTGTATTACTGTTTGATCTTTACTTTGGTGCGAATTAGCTGTAATACTCTACAAGCTGAGACAGTTCTTCAAGAACACAGGCAGCAGTTGCCCACATTTTTATCCCATCATAAAGCATTTTCAATGGTAATTTTAGTGACTGTAAATATAATGGTCTAGTTTGCTTTACCATTCAATTTTCTCCCAGGGCTTTTGGAACCTGAACCAGTTTTTACCTTGTACACATTACAAAGTAAACTTTTTACAGATTAAAAACATATTCTTTAAGGCATCTACAATAAATGAGAACACCTGGAGACTGCTCTAAATGTTTTCTGTTTAGTTTTTAATGAGGCAAAGAAAAGATTTTGTGCTCTCTGTTTGTGCCCAAGTGATTAAAGTTTTGTTCTCTACTGCATGTCTTCGCCAAACAAGGACAAAACTGCACCAGCAGTGTATTGATTCCTGCCAGAGAGTTGATTCTCAGATGCTTTTACGATCAGACATACTGCATTCGATTCTTCATAACCAACCAACTGTCAGTGGTGGTAAAAACAGATTGGGTATTTTTGCACAAGGCTCTCATCAACAGTGTATTCAGGTGTTTTAATTTATTTACTGATCTGACATGTGATTATCTCCTCCTGTATTCTGTAATCTTAAATGACACTTTATCTCTAAACTTTATGCCAAGTATATAATTATCCATGGCATTGATACTTAATGATTTTTTTTCCAATTGTGCATTTAACCTACCATTTATTCTTCTTTTTCTTCTTCCTCTTCTTTTTATTATTTATTCCACTTTCTGACTTTCTTTATTAGATTTGGCTTTCAGCATCATGTGACATGTCTGAGTCAAACCATTCTCACATAACACACTAATAATTGCATAGAACTGTAAGGGTGTGATCTATCTTAATTAATTATTAAGTTAATTATTTTCAGGACCAAATATCTTTGAACAGGAGTATTTGTTTTAAATACTCCAAATGGTTTGTATGTAATGTGAATCTGGTAGCAAAGACGCCATACCGCAACGGCATTGCACACTCACACTCGTAGTTGTCATCTTGAGTTCAATGAACCGAGACAACAAAATAATGTTGTTCCAGTGCCATCTAGTGGTCAAAAGTTGCATGTTAAAATCCTATAAATGTTTACATCTGACTACTTTTATTTTTAATGCAACTATAGATGTTGTGCTTTCACTTAACTTGGCTCAGATCATTTCGAATGTGTGGCTCAGTAATTATTATTATTATTATTATTATTATTATTATTATTATTAATGCTTCTTTTGTTGCTGTTGATATTTGATCAATTTGCAAATTATTCTTATTCTTATTAATGAATAAGAAATGCTAATGATTGTGTCTTATTTGATAAAGTAAATGTAAGTTTCTCTCAGAAGGAGGCGACTCTGCAAACTGCAGTAAGCAGATATTTAATGAGAAAGTAAAAAAAAAGAGATCACTGGTAATACTTGAATTAACATTGGTAGATATTGAACTATAACAAGTTGTAAAAAAGGATAAACATTATACACAAACTGTGGCACTTCACAAATCATATCTAAGATTTAAAAAAAATTCACTGCTGTACATTAAAATCTAAATATTTTAATGGCTACCAAAAAAATAAAAAAAGTTAAAATCTTAACAGCATTGATTAATAATCACAATACATTTAATCAATTGAACAAAATGTGTGCTCTTGGTTTTGACATTTATAATTCTCTTCCTAATTAGACATTACATGGCTATGTTTAACTTTTTAAATGAATATTTTTCAAGGAATAAAATGTTTTCTTTTATTCCAACCTGCTTTTACATACCCCACTACAGCAGTAACTCTTTCATCTGTTTTGGGTTCTATTTTCCTCATCTTTATTAGTTTCTGAGCAAGAGCAGGTTTTGTAGTTTCTTCAGCTCGAGGGATCAAGAAGTCAAGCGCCTGAACAATGAAAGCAGAATCTGACTTTAAAGCAATCTCATACAGTGTAATGATGATGGTGCAGGCTTCTTCTACCAGTTCAGCTTTTTCCTTTTCTTTTTTGTCCAGTTCTTCTATCAGTCTCTTCTCTATGCTTGTCTTCTCCCTTTCCTGTTCCTTGTTGCATTCAAGGTCCTTTTTGACATTTATAAAGGATTCTGTATCAAACTTGATACCTGCTGAATTATCATATGTTTCATATTGTTTTGTGATATCATCAAATATCATTTTGGTCTCCTCGCTGCGTGTAACATATTTCTTGTTCTCTCTGACATGTTTAGTGTAGTGACATTTACCTGTACATACAGTACAGTGCTCATTTCTCATGACTTCACACCCCGCAGCATTGGGGGCCAACCAGCAGTTATTCTCATGACAGTTCTCCTCACAGACAGAACAAGTGGTGGCCTTTCTGTCCCACCATGAAGCATTTTCAATGAGAACTTTTTCTTTGTAATTCTTGGTGACTGTAAAAGTCAATTCTTCATTTCTCTTTATCTTTTCTTTGTTTTCCTCAAGCGCTTTCTGAATCTGAACCAGTTCTTGACTTTTGCTTTCTACAAACTCAATACGGTTTTGTAGATTAGAAATACAGGCTTTTAGTCGTTTGGACTCAGTAAGGACACTTTCAGTCTGCTTTAAACTTTTTTTGTTCTGTTCTTCTAGTGAGGAAAATAGTTTTTTTAAACTTTCCTCTGTTCGTTTCCAAGCTATCAGGTGAGGATTGTTGGTGAATGGATCATCTGGGCTCCTTTCCTCAGCTTGAATATTGTCAAATAAGAAATGCTCAGGGTTATTTTTTTCATCTTTCCTGCTGGGAATCTCTGCTTTCTTGATGGCATTAAGTGCAGCTTTTGGAAAAAGACCATTTGAGTAAGTAAAAAAAATGACAATGTTGTTCTCGATGTCTTTACCAAACAAAGACAAAACTGCATCAAAGATGTATTGCTGTCTGTCAGAAAGTCGATTTACAGATGCCTTCACTACCAGACACACTGCATCAATTTCTTTCACTCCAGTGTTACTGTGAAACAGATTGTACAGATTCTCAGCAATCTGTTTATCCAGATCTGTTCCTCTGGTGTTTCCATAACCTGGAGTGTCAATGATGGTGAGACAGATTGGGTTGTCATGAGCAAAGACTTCATACACTGTGACTTCATCCGTCTGAGATATTGACTGATCTGGATTGTCATTATCTTCTCCCTCTTCTGTAATCTCAAACCACACTTCATCTTCAAACTTCACCCCGAGTATATAATTCACCATGGCATTGATCAGAGTAGTTTTGCCTGTTCCAGTTTCTCCTACCATCAGTAGAATTTTGTTTTGCATGTTTATGGCTCGCTGACCAAATGTCCATTTTCTCCCAGACTCATTTTTATCAATATAACTTCGGGTGGTGAGGAGACGATATCGTGCAGGAGGACCTTCACTGATTAATGTACTCTTCTGGTTTAAATAACTTAAAGCTGATGATGTCTCTTGAAATCTGTTGAATCTAATCGGCAATAAAAAATAAGTTACCTCGATGTCATGATGTTTGTTAATTGTTTAAAACTTAAAAAAATATTTCCCAATATAATACTGAGAGTGCAGTGGTGGGATTTTGTGAAAGTCCTGTAAGATTCAGCATCTAACAAAGCGGAAATCTGCATATCAAAGAAGAAGCAAATGACCATTTATAAAATGAGAACTTTTCTAGTGCAAAAAAAAAAAAGTTTGTTCACATACCCTGTAGCCATAATCCTGGTTAGCTAGTGGAAGATTACATACATGTCTCTGTTTCTTGTGCAGCTTAATGACCTATTAAAGAAATATATACATGTTATTATAGGAAGAATGAAAAGAATCACTACATTCTTTAATGTTACAAACTGGAACACTAGCTTTTTATAGTTAGTTAGTTAGTTAGTTAGTTAGTTAGTTAGTTAGTTAGTTAGTTAGTTAGTTAGTTAGTTAGTTAACCAGTTATAGAGAATCAGAATCAGAGCCCAAACCAGTCAGCTGGTGATCCACTGACAGGTAGACATAGGAACAGAGAGCTAGCCAATATTATATATTATATATAGCTTATATATAGCTTATATTTATGCTTTGTGTTAATATATAATTCAGGTTTATGAAATGCTTGCTATGATTTACCAATCTAGAATGTTGAGTGAGACGTGAGTTATCGGTAAAAAATCCCCCCCCCCCCATTTTTTCTGTTTTCTTAGTTTAGCCACCAGATGTCGCCATTGTTTTGCTGTTTTCCTCATTAGTCACATGTTGTTTCCACTTGCGTCCTATCTACCCCACTGTATTTAAGTTTCTATTTTTTGCCAGTTTTTTGGATTGGTTATTGATGTTATGTTCAATAAACAATATCTGTCTCTTGTGTTTTGTTCCCCTGTGTCTACAGTCCTATCTCAAGTAGCCCCATGTAAACAATTCTTTCGAATAATATAAATATAACATTGGTTTGAATGTCAGCCTGGAAAAGATTTGAACTTGAACTTGAACTTCTTGTTCCGTGGTGAAATACTAAATTTATGTTAGTAAGCAACATTTTGGCTTACAATCCTAACCCTAGTTTCTGATAACATGCAGTGAGGCACTTTGACAACACTGCCATCCTTGTAGTTTGAACAAAGAAGAAATATGTGTCATGATCAGTTCAGGAATTTTACTGTCAGACAGTATTTATGTAATTGGTGCTTTTGCAATCTCTTATGCCTGGGATCTTGAGATACTTTACTTCATAAGAGAACTTTGGTTATTAATATAGCAAGTATGATTTAAGGTAGATTATGCATTACATTATTAAAATTCCTCACTTTTGGTTTCAATTTCGATAATACTCTCTAACATCAACCTAGAATGCAGAGTAATACTGAAACATGATTTTGAAATTAATGTAAATAGTTTTATTCTCATAATTACTGTTATATATGTTATATATTTCCTTAACACCCACAAAATTAATCACTGGCTTCATCACCAAAAACTCATCTTAAGCAATACAACAACAGCAATAACAACTACAATGATAATAATATATTTTTTTATGCATTGGACCCACTTTCACTTAAGTCATTCAATTCAATCAAAATTTCTAAAGTCAACAAAACCTTTTATCCACTAATGCAATACTTTAGCTTATTTATAGTTTTTAATTACTCTAATAATAGTTCTACATGAAAATAACATTTTAGTTAAAGTTTTCACTTAATCATACCTGAGTTGCAGAAACGAGTCGAATGAAGATAAACTTGTGATGCTGTAATGAATGTGTTATAACGGTGTTAACAGGAAGAGTTTCACTATCACCAGATCAAAGTCATAAGTGAGGTTTAAAACCCAGCCAATGAAAATCACTGAGTAAGCTGTAGCTGGGTATAACTTTATTTAAAAGGTTTTTTAATTATTTCTTCTGAGGACTTTTGATTCTCTGCAGTCTAGGAATGAATCTCAGCCTCAGCTTGCATATGTTGCTGGTAGATTCTAAACCGGCTGTGACATTCAACTTTGAGAAACCTGTGGCCCAATTTTAAGTGAATGATAACAAAAGGCCATATGACTAATGCACTAGTTAGTAGTCATGATCTCTCACAGTGCAGAGACTTTAAATAGAACTTAAATTACGTTATTGGATTTTGTCTACAGATTCTACAAAAGCAATGGATAAGCAAGACCTACTGAAGACTGAGGACATTTTGAGTTTGAAATCATAAAATAATTTTTAAGTTAATTTATTTTTGATATTTTTATCTAGAAGTGTTAACTTTAAGATACAGGCAATTTTCCAGGTAATGTGTTTGTGTTTTTGGTTCCTGCCACTAGTTAGCACCTGGGCTCCCCAATGTAACTGTTATACCTGGGCCTTGTATAAATATTTCCAGTTGTGTGTCTAGGGTCTTTCTTGTCTTGTATCGGTTATCTATGCCCAAGTTCTGTTTGTTGTGTTGTTTTCCCTAGCTTTAAGCAATTCAAGTTCTTCTTAACTTCTGAGATTCATTTTTGCTTCACCTTGACATCCTGTGTATGCTTTCTACAGTGCACTTTCTTATTCATTATTTGTGTTGCCTTTCCATTTTGTTACCTGCATTTTTATTGCTGGGATTTTGCCCTTTTTGTTGAACTCTTTTGCAGAATGAACTTGCCACCCTATGCTTTTTGGAAGTAGAAATCAGGATGGATCAGACAGGTCTAAAGAGCATGACAGGATCACAGGTAAATCAGGAGCATATGAGAAAGAGAGAGTGAAAAAGAAAGAGAGTATATTGTATGCTAATTCTCATTTAATGATTAGGGACGATGTATAAAGTGATGAGTGTAAACAAGTGGAACAACAAAACTAAAGTGAGAGCCAAGAGGTAACACAAGGAGTTCTGGCATCTAACTCCACTCCTCCACTCTACCATCAACATGAGTAAGAAGGGTGACAGTATATAAACATCTCAGTTCATCACAACATGCTGTATAACCACAATCTCTCCAGATCTGCACCTTTAGCTAAGGAAATCCTATTTACAAAACAGGCTTGAGTAATAATTTCAAATAATATAAAAAAATATAAAGATGGTAAATATAATGTGCACATTTAAATTTTTATTGAACCATGTGAAGTTGTTGAACAGATCATGAGAGATGCAGTACAGGCTGAAGTGCCGTGTTGAAAAAAAAACACATCCTGTAATTTTATCAGCAACCACATCAGATAAAAAAATTTTTTCACATGTATAAACAAGGAAGGCTTAATCAGATTATCTTCGGTATCTAAGTCTCTTTCGGCTTCTCCCATTAGGGGTCGCCACAGCGGATCCTCCGCACGTTTGATTCGGCACATGTTTTACGCTGGATGCCCTTCCTAACGCAACCCTCCCCAATTTATCCGGGCTTGGGACCGGCACTGAGAGTGGCTGGGGATGGTCCCCTGACCCGGGAATCAAACCCGGGTCGCAGCGGTGGGAGCGCTGCGTCTTAACCACTAGACCACCAGGGGACCTTCGGTATCTAACTAGTAATATTTATACTCTTTCAAGATCATTTCATGTTTGATTTGTTCGCTTTACTCTGAGGACACAGACTTGGTTTGGATGAGGTTTTATCGCTTTCTTTATGATCAGAAACACAGGAACTCAAGGCCAAAGGGGGCAAAACAGTGTAAAATGAACCATGCAGTTCTGCTTTGAAATGTATCCAAATGTTGAAAATGTTTCTAAACATTAAGTCTACTTAACTTCTTAAATATGTAAAATGTCTTTATGAAGACAAAATAGTTAATTATGGCTAGTGAATTATGGCGTTCCACAAGGTTCAGTTCTAGGACCCCTGTTCTTCAAATATACATTCTTCCCTTAGGAAATATTATTAGAAGGCATAGAATTAGCTTCCATTTTATGCTGATAATACCCAGCTATATATCTAATCTAAACCAGGCAATACAACTCTATTAACTCGGATAACTGAGTGTGGTAACCAAATAAGAGATTGGATGACCCATAACTTTCTACTTTTAAATTCTGATAAGATGCAGATTTGGCTCATTGGCCCAAAAACTAGTATACAGAAGCTGCAGCATCTCAACCTGCATTTAGACGGATGTTCTGTAACCACTAGTTCAACAGTAAAATGCCTGGTAGTTATTTTAGACAGCAACTTATCTTTAAAAAAATCATATCAACCAAGTTACAAAAACAGCCTACTTTCACCTTAGAAATATTCCTTAAATAAGAAATATGGTGTCTATATACGATGCAGAGAAGTTAGTCCATGCGTTCATAAACTCCAGAATAGACTATTGTAATGCATTACTAGGTGGATGTCCTGCATCATTAATAAACAAGCTTCAGTTAGTTCAGCAAGAGTTTAGCAAGAGTTCTTACTAGGTCAAGAAAATATGATCATATAACCCCAATCTTCAATCTACATTGGCTTCCAGTTAAGTTTCAAATAGACTACAAACTACTACTTCTTTCTTATAAAGCACTAAATGGTTTGGCTACCATGTATCTCTCCAGTCTTTTAACATGTTACAATCCACACGCTCCCTGAGATCTCAAAACTCTGGACTTCTAGTAGTTCCTAAAATAGCAAAGTCCACTAAAGGCAGTAAATCATTCTCACATTTAGCTCTTAAACTCTGGAATAGTCTTCCTGACAGTGTTCGGGACTCAGACACACTCATCCAGTTTAAGTGCAGATTAAAAACATATATTTTTACTCTGATGTAGGTGGGGCAGATTTTAATAGACCAATAATGTTGCTTTAGTACTGTGGTGCGGGACGCTTCAGCGAGTCGGGACACTTACATGCCTACTACTGTACATGAAGTTCAACTGATCATGAGAGGTGCAGTACAGACTGAAGTGTCGTGTTGAGACAAACCACATTTTATGAACATTAGAAAGAAAAAAATACTATGTATACATGTTCAGACTATATATGATCAGCTAAATCAGAGTATTTGTAGGGTTTAACTTGTTTATAAAGGTTCATTTATGCTTACTGTATACTCAGCATGAAGAGTAATGAGATCATTTGATCTCTTTCAGGATTGTCTTATGTTAAATTTATTCTCCTAACTCTAGTTCACTAGGTTTATAGCTTTTTTTACGATCACTCGAATGCAACAGTAATACAGGTGATTGCAAAGAAGCCTACACAGCATAATTTAGCACACATTGTGGTTACAACAGCTGCATTTACATATTCAGTAGTACACAGTATGTTATACACTTTCAACAAATACTGAATGCAAAATATAAAGAGTGCTTTTTAGTTTTTGAACACATTTATATATTTTCTTGCATCGAGTTTCAAGTAAGAAAATTACTTTGCATATTGTTGTTTATAGATCAAAGTGTGATATGAGAGGTGCAACAGTGAGTGGAGTGCACATCTGCAAGTTACTTTGTTTGTTTCATTTTCTACCCACATCCTGTAAACGCAATATTTCAGCTCAAACTGTAAAAAGTTAGGTTTTACTATCTCCAAGTGTTAATTTAGTTAATTTAAATTAGTTCATTTGTATTAAAAAAAAAAAAAAATTTTAATTTTTTCCATAAAATAGAAAAATCGGAAATCTATTGGTATGTTTTTTTTTTTTATTCCCAGCGATCTACTATCAGGTGATTTATCGGCAAAAGTGATGACTCGGTCGACATCTAGTGTACATGTGTTTTAAATCCAATGGAAGGAGTGTAGCAGTGGGGTTTGTGGAAGAACCTGAAACCAATTATTTATTGTACATGTTGGTGTATCTAAAGAAATATAAATTACTTACTTTATTTACTGCTGTGCATTTCTACTTCTTTCAGTCTTTGTAAAGACGTTATTTATACATTTTCTGAGGTACTCCATTGACATAAAATGCTGTTCATTTTTATTAAAAAAGAGAACCTTTGTAACATTAAAATACTGGATATTTTTGGTCTGAAATTCTACAAATCTGCAGGTAGATTCAACTGCTTTACTCAATACTCCAATGTGGTCTGACCAGTGTCTTCTAGTCAATGGCAGACAGAAATTAAGTAAATGTTATTCATTATTGTACTTAAGTAGCTTTTTTATGTATCTGTACTTTACTGAAGGATTTCTATTTGGGAAGATTCTATTTACTTTTTACTCAACTACATTTCAAAATCAGTCGTTTCTCTTTATTTATGAAGACAAAATAGTTAATTATGGCTAGTGAATTATGGCGTTCCACAAGGTTCAGTTCTAGGACCCCTGTTCTTCACAATATACATGCTTCCCTTGGGAAATATTATTAGAAGGCATGGAATTAGCTTCCATTGTTATGCTGATGATACCCAGCTATATATCTAATCTAAACCAGGCGATACAACTCTATTAATTCGGATAACTGAGTGTGGTAAGCAAATAAGAGATTAGATGACCCATAACTTTCTCCTTTTAAATTCTGATAAGACACAGATTTGGCTCATTGGCCCAAAAATTAGTATACAGAAGCTCCAGCATCTCAACCTGCATTTAGAAGGATGTTCTGTAACCACTAGTTCAACAGTAAAATGCCTGGTAGTTATTTTAGACAGCAACTTATCTTTTAAAAAATCATATCAACCAAGTTACAAAAACAGCGTGGAAGCTTGGCGATACCGGGGCTCGAACCCCCGACCTTCCAATTGGTAACCCAGTGCCTTAACCGCTGGAGCTAATCAGTTAGGCTCTTCATCAAAAATCTCATAGTGAGTTTTTCTTAAGCAGTGTTAAATTATTAGCAGATGCCTATACCCTCAATAAAATACTGGGTTTGAACCATTCTAATTGGGCTAGATACTTTTGGCGAGCCAATGTAAAAAAATAACTTAAAGGGACAGGTCACAGAAAAAATAAAATACTGTCATCATTTACTCACCTTCATGTTGTTCCTAACCTGTATATTTTTTTTTTTTTGTTGAACACAAAGTAAGATATTTTAAAGAATGTTGATAACCCAACTGATCTGGTCACCATTTACTTCCATATGATTATTTTTATATTCTTCAATGGAAGTCAAGGTTAACCAGATCTTTTGAATCTGTGTGAATTTTCATTTCTGGGTTAACTATCGTTTTAATGCAGTACATTCAGTAACTGTTGTAATTTTGGAGCATGTTCAATAAAAGTTAATCAAAGATGAGTATGTTGTTTATTTCTTCATTTAAATGTATATATTTATTTGTCTAGCATATTATTTATTTATTTTCATTTGAGGTTTTTGTGTGACCTTAAAAAAATTTGAAATAAATTGACTTTAAGGTTTATTGTTTTAGATTTGATGCAATATTCCCTAAAATTAATAATTATTTAGTGCTTATAAAAAGTAAACATTTAGTTTTAAGCATGTTTGTCTAGATGTAAGACACAAACGTATTTTTACTGACTAGATTCAGATTCCGATATTCTAGTTTAAAAGCAGTTTTCACTAAGTTATATTTCAATGCTTGTAAAAAGGTTTTATTAAGCATTTCCATCTAGATATACTTTTCATTAGCATCTATCATTGAGTAGATATTTATTCTACTTTCAAGAATTCTTACCAAGTCGATTTTGCTTACCTTATTGGCAGAATATTTTGCTTGATTTTGGTTTTCCTTTAACTATTGAAGTTAATCTTGCTTGTTTCGAGAAGGGCATTTTTTGCAGTGTAGAGATATTAATTATATAGTGGGGTTTATTGCCTTGCTTATGAAGGATTTTGGTTAAGAGGAGCAAAGAAGTGATCTAATTGATTAACGCACAATGCAAATATGTTACTGGGAATTAAACATGTTGGTCTTTTAATAACAAATGATTTGTTTTGAAATAAAATATAATTATTGGAATTATACATGGCTAAAGATTCAGTGTTATTTGATATGTGTCAAATTTCAGTTTTTTTGGCAAAAGAGGCCACACAGACAAAATATAGTAAGCAGATATTTAATGAGAAATTTAGAGTAGAGATAACAATCAATAAAAGAATTAATAATAAAAGTTAGTAAATATAACAAGGTTAAAATAAGAAAACATCTATCCATAAACTGTATAGATTTACAATGCAAACACCAGATTGAAAGTTAAATTATAAATCTTGAACAAAAGCATTAATTAATAAACATATTGCATTTTAATTATTCTATGTTTATTTATGTTTATAAATCTTTTTTCTTTATATTTTACGTGCTCATATTTAAACCCCTGAAATTTTCCTGTTTGGTAAAACTGGGATTCAATTACAGCATCAACTCTCTCTTGTGTTTCTGGTTGAATTTCCCTCAGCTCACTTAGATTCTGAGCAAGAAGGTCTTTTCCAATAACCTCAGCTTAAAGAAAGTCCAGACACTTAACAATAATAGCTGAATCTGTCAGAAATAAACCCTAACCCTGCATACCCCATTACAGCATGAACTCTTTTCTCTGATTCAGGTTTAATTTTCCTCAGTTCTGTTAATTTTTCAGCAAGAGCTTCTTTTCCAGTTTCTTCAGCTCGAGGGATCAAGAAGTCCAGACACTGAACAATGAAAGCAGAATCTGGCTTTAAAGCAATCTCACACAGTTTCACGATGACCTCACAGGCTTCTTCCACCAGTCTGGCTTTTTCTTTTTCATTCCTGGCCAATTCTTCTTTCAGTTTCTTCTTTATGCATATATTCTCCTCTTTCTGTTTCTTCTTTCTTTCAATATCGTCTTTGACATTATCAAAGGTCTTTGAGTCAAACTTTATATTTGATGCTAAAGTATCTTTGCCTTTAAATTTACTTTTAAGATCATTAAATGTCATTGTGGTCTCCTCACTGCGTGTAACATATTTCTTATTCTCTTGAACATGTTTACTGTAGTGACATTTACCTGTACATACGGTACAGTGGTTATTTACCATGACTTCACACCGCGCAGCATTGGGGGGAAACCAGCAGTTATTCTCGTGACAGTTCTCCTCACATACAGAACAAGTGGTGGCCTTTCTGTCCCACCATGATGCATTTTCAATGATAACTTTTTCTTTGTAATATGTGGTGACTGTAAAATAACAGTTTTCATTTCTCTTTGTCTTTTCTCGGTTTTCCTCAAGAGCTTTTTGAGTCTGAACCAGTTCTTTACTTTTGCACGCTTCAAAATAAATATGCTTTTGTAGATTAAAAATACAGGCTTTAAGTCTTTTGGACTCAGACAAAACACATTTAGTCTGCTCTAAACTTTTTTTGTTCTGTTCTTTTAATGAGTGAAAAAAATCAGCGAAAGTTTTCTCTACTTGTTCCCAAACTGTCTGAAGAGTTTTCTTATATTTCAGGCTCCTTTCCTCACTTTGGCAGTTGTTTAACAAGAAATGCACAGGTTCATTTTTTTCATCTGTCTTACAGGGAATCCCTGCTTTCTTAACTGCATTTATAACATTTGTTCGAGGAAGTCCATATGAGTGAGTGATAAAAATGACAATGTTGTTCTCGATGTCTTTACCAAAAGAGGACAAAAGTGCATCAAAGATGTATTCCTGTCTGTCAGATAGTCGATTTTCATAGGGACTTACTAGGAGACACACTGCATCAATTTCTTTCACTCCAAAATCACTGTCAAACAGAGTGTACAGATTCTCAGCAATCTGTTTATCATATTCTATTCCTCTGGTGTCTCCATAACCTGAAGTGTCAATTATAGTAAAAGGATTATCTCGTACAAAGACCTCATACATAGTGATATTTAATGTCTGAGTTTTTGACTGATCTGACATGTCATTATCTCCTCCCTCTTCTGTAATCTCAAACCACACTTCATCTGTAAACTTCACCCCGAGTATATAATTCACCATGGCATTGATCAAAGTAGTTTTGCCTGTTCCAGTTTCTCCTACCATCAGTAGAATTTTGTTATACATGGTGTTGTCTTGCTGCCCAAAAGTCCATTTTCTCACTAAGCCATCATTTTGTAGATTACTTCTGGTGGTGAGGAGACGATATCGTGCAGGAGGACCTTCACTGATTAATTTACTCTTCTGGATTAAATCTTTTACAGTCAGTGATGTCTCTTGTGATCTGTTAATATCGATAGACAAATAAAAAAATCACTTTAAAAGCTGATTTGTCAGAAAGATGCAGCTGTCCATTTTTAAAATAATAATGTTTAGTGCAAAGTTTGTTTACGTACCCTGTAGCCATAATCCTGATTAGTTACTGGTAGATTACATGCATGTCTCCGAAGTTTTTTGCACAGCTGAATATCCTATTAATAAAATGTATAGATTATAAAGTTTTTTTAGAATAAGAATGCAATGAACCTGTACATTCGTTAGTGTTTTAACCTAGAGCATAAAACAACATAACTGAATTATACTTCCTGTTTTTGTATTTAGTGTAACAATACTTGACTTCAAAATGCATTTTGTTAATATCTAATTCAGATTTATGAAATGCCTCCTAGGATTGACCAATCTATAATGCTGAGTGAGGCATGTGACTCATCTGAAAAAATCCAGGAAACTTTTGTTGCTTTGAATGCATGCCAAAATTATTATTATTATTATTATTATTATTATTATTATTATTATTATTATTACAGTCCCTGACAAAAGTCTTGTTGCTTATGAATTTTGTAGAAACACCTGCTATTAACCTGACTTTTAATTAATTAATTGGTGTTAGAAATAGCTCATATGAAAAGCTAAAACCCTCCCAAATGATGTTTAATGAACTGAAATAAATTAGTTTCAAAAATATTTATCGTTTAATCAAGACTGAACTGTCAAATTTTGGCAAGACAAAAGTTTTGTCGCTCATACAGATATTAAACAAATTTACTGCAAATACAAATATATGTCAGAAAAATAAGTAGTGGTGCTGTGAGATCCAAATGTAATATCTTGTATGACTTTCATTAGCTTGAAGAACTGCATCCATGCAGTTTGGCAAGGATTTATACAATTTATTGATGAAGTCATCAGAAATAGCAAAGAAAGCAGTCTTGCCTGCCTCCCAGAGTTGATCAATATTCTTTGGTTTCGTCTTCCATGCTTCCTCTTTCATCCTACCCAACATATGCTCAAAGATGTTCATATCTGAACTGGGCTGGGCAATCCTGGAGCATCTTGATCTTCTTCGCCTTGAGGAACTTTGATGTGGAGATGGAAGTATGCGATGGAGCACCATCCTGCTGCAGATGGTTGGGAATATAAGAGGTAGCTAAGATTTCTTGGTATTTTAGACTATTGATGTTGCCTTCCACCCTGCAGATCTCTAACACACCCCCATACTGGATGTAACCACAGACCATGATTTTTCCACCACAAACTTCAAACCACCACAAACTTCAAACTACACACACTGTTTCCTGGGTGAATCTCAAATCCATGCGGGCTCCAGTAGGTCTCGTGCAATATTTGCATCCTTTTAGCAGGCTGTGGGCCTTGGCAAATGCCACACAGTTTTTCATTTGTCTTTTGTTTAGTGCTGGCTTCTGGGCACTGATTCGACCATGGAGGCCATTTCGAGACAGAATCCGACAAACTGTTCTGGTTGACACAGGGACTGCAGTGGAAAATGGGCAGGCCTTGAAACTTGGTTAAGAAGTACAGAATGGTTCTAAGGCTTTAGCATTGAAGAGGAATGTGCAGAAGTGAAGATTACCGGATTATGGCATTTAAGAATTAGCAAGCTAAATACCCAGTCTACTATATATATATATAAATATGTAAGCCAGTGGCGGCTGGCCAATAGAGGGCGCTAGGGCGCAGCCCTCACTGAACCACACACGCAAAATTATAATCATAAAAATTTTTTCAATGTATATTTGTATGATGTAATATATTAGAAAATCATCTGTGGAAAATATTTTTTTTTCACAATCACCATATGTCCTCTCTGTGTGCACCACTCAATTTCAGCTAAGGGGCAATCGAGAAATCGCCCAAAGGAGGCGGGTCTTTGTAGAATTTAGTCAAATGCCTATTTAATATATAAATATATTCAAGATGTGACATAAAATTTTGCCAATCAGCGTCCTTAACACTTATCTGCAATGGGCGATTTTTTTGTCGCCCCAAACTGCTCAAATGAGGGCTTGGCCAGTAGTGGCGCGATTTTCAATGAATGTTATGTGACAATGGCGGACTCAGGTGTAATTAGTTCCGGACACGAAAACTTTGTCAGAGACATTCCTGACTTCAATAAGAAAGTCATTAAAAAATTTGTCAATCAGAAGGAGAGGAGAGCAAAATTCCTGTACAAATAAGTAAATGCAGGTTTTTTCACTACATTGATTTTTTTGTACATGGTTATTCTCAGAGTCATGGAAGTATCCAGAATTTAACTGCGACTTGTAAATTAACTGTTCGGAGATGCTTTAACGAATAAACATGTGACCAGATGTTCTTAAACTGTGTCTGCATTTCAATAAATCCTATTGCAGCGCTTGCTGAAATTGTTTGCTGTGCCACAGCCCCACCAAATTTTCACCAGCCGCCACTGATGTAAGCATATGTACAGTGTATAAATATAAAGGCAGTAACAGTGCAGAGATGTGTGGACATCATTAAGAAGTACAGAAATGGTTCTATTGTTATGGCATTGAAGAGGAATGTGCAAAAGTGAAAGGTAAGAGTATGGCATTTTAGAAGTTAGCAATAGTTACTCACTTATTGGGTCAGTTATGTTTCAAAAAGCAATGTTTACTAACAATATTAGCTGTTTAATCATTACTGCTAATTAATTTTTTACATGTAGGCCAGAGTGTTTCTATAAAATATTCAATGTAGAAGTAAAATGTTTTACTCTCCCTTCACTGGAAATATGACACCACTATCTAATTAGCAAATTTTTTTCACACTTTTTTATTTCATTATGTATATGATAAGTCTTGGCTCTGACATGTACTTATGTAAAAAGTAGTTATTACTTCTACCCATTTTAGCTGTTAACTGGACCTCATATCATATTAATATATGACAGACAGACAGACAGACAGACAGACAGATAGATAGATAGATAGATAGATAGATAGATAGATAGATAGATAGATAGATAGATAGATAGATAGATAGATAGAACATTGTCATTGCATAGTACAGGTACACAGCAACAAAATGCAGTTTGGCATTTACCAGAAGTGCAAAAAGTAAAAATCGTGCAAATAGTGCAGATAAATATGTAGCATATGTACAGTGATTAAATATAAAGGCTATAACAGTGCAGAGACGTGTGGACATCATTAAGAGCCTTTGCTATGTTTCCACACGGACAGTTAATGAGGTGATTCCAGGGAAAGTGCACCTCTTCAAGTCAAGAAGCTTTTTATATATATATATAATATTCATAGAAATTATGTTCGTAATTTATGAGGGAAAAACCCACAAAACGCCACCTAGAGGGTAAATTGTGTAAAACATGGCGGATTTGGTGTTTGATTTGAGACTTGGCGCAGAATTAAAACAAAAGTTTTCTGAATACAATTATTTTTCGGTGGAGTTTATTTATTTATTATATATCTAAGTAAAGAAGGGACGTCGTTTTGCTGGAGGTTTTTATTTCACTTCTTTTATAGTTAGTCATTTGTTACCCCTGGTGGTCTAGTGGTTAGGATGCAGCGCTCTCACCACTGCAACCCGGGTTCGATCCCAGGTCAGAGCCAACCCCAGCCACTTTCAGTGGCGGTCCCAAGACTGGATAAATTGGGGAGGGTTGCGTTAGGAAGGGCATCCAGCGTAAAAACGTGTGCCAAATCAAACATACGGAGGAGAACCCGAAAGAAAGTTTTTATTTATGTATTTAATTTTTTATGAAAATGGTAAAAACAGAAATGCGCGATGAATTGATGGCACGTTAATAACATCTAGTGCCGTTTAAAATAATTTAAATTT
>MU551723.1:0-57583 GCA_024362625.1 Silurus asotus
GTACCGTAAGTCGCAGGTTACAACTGCTGCTGTTTATCAACATTACAAAATAACAAATGCTTTTAAATTAAGTTTGTAACTTTTTATATGTGTATTATGACACATTATACAGTACATTTGGTGTTATACTCTTGCTGCTTTTCGACCTGCTCTAACCACCAAAATTTATGTAAAAAAAATCTATGGCATCTATTTTAACTTTGACCATTGTTAGCTGGAGTAGCGTTTTCCACCAGTCTTCTTCTTCTTCTTTCGGCTGCTTCAATTAGGGGGCGCCACAGCGGATCATCCTTCTCCATACCCCCCTGTCCTCTACATCTGCCTCTTTCAAAACTGCATGAATCCCCTCATCACATCCATAAACCTCCTCCTTGGTCTTCCTCTTTTCCTTCTTACTGGTGGCTCCATCCTCAGCATTCTCCTACTGATATATCTTATACTAAACTCCTCCACCTTCTGAAGCTCTTCTCCCTGCAACCGCACCACTTCACTGCCCTCACGCTTATTCACACACATGTACTCTGTCTTACTCCTACTGACTTTCATTCCCCTTCTCTCCAGCGTGTACCTCCACCTCCCCAGGCTCTTCTGAACCTGCTCCCTACTCTCACCACAAATAACAATATCATCCATGAACATAGTCCACGGAAATGTCTGTCTGACCTCGTCCGTCAACCTGTCCATCAGGAAACAGGAAAGGGCTCAGAGCCGATCCTTGATGCAGTCCAACCTCCACCTTGAACCAGTCTGTTGTTTCTACTGCACACTTCACTGTCTCAATCACCTCATACATGTCTTGCAACACCCTCACATACTTCTCTGACACACCAGACTTCCTCATACAATACCACAACTCCTCTCTCCACCCTGTCGTATGCTTTCTCTAAATCCACAAACACACAATGCAACTCCTTCTGACCTTCTCTATACTTCTCCATCAACATTCTACAAGCAAATAATGCATCTGTGGTGCTTTTCCTCTGCATGAAACCATACTGCTGGTCACAGATGGTCACCTCTTCTCTCAGCCTGGCTTTCACTACTCTTTCCCATAACTACATTGTGTGACTGATCAACTTAATTCCCCTGTAGTTACTGCAGGTTTGCACATCTCCCTTATTTTTAAAGATTGGTACCAGCTCTTTTTTCTGACGCTCTCCTGCACTTCCTCATTCCACCACCACCATGTCTCTTTGTCTTTCTTTTCTATTTCCAGATGTCACACCAAGTACCTTTCTAGCTGTCTCCTGAATCACTTCTGCAGTAGTTGCCCAATCATTCAGCACCTCTTCACCACCACCGATCCTCTGTCTGTCCTCTTCACTGAATCTCATACTACAGTCTTCCTCCTTCAGTCTCTTATTCTTTTTTCAGTCTTCACTCTAAGGCTGTCCTACAGACCACCATCCTAGTCTGCCTAGCTACACTGTCCCCTGCCAACACCTTACAGTCTACAACCTCCTTCAGGTTGCATCTCCTACATAGAAAATACCTACATAGTAGCATATTCCACCAGTAGGGGGAGTGAAATCTTTTAGAAACACAATTTAACACAGACTACATTTGCCATCAGCCACTTCATGTTTATTTTTTCTTACCTGGTAATTTAACATGTAACATGTACTTCCCTCTAATCACACAGATTAATATGATAATTCTGTTGGTTCAGTTCTTTCTCAGAAACATACGGAGCAGTTCTTGATGGACTGTGAAAATTACACGCTGGCCAAATACAATGTACTTAATGAGGAGAAAAGACAGTTAGACATCAACTACCTCAGCCTGGGTAAAGTGAGAGATCAGCTACAGCAGGAGAAAGATCAACTCCAGAGAAGATATTCCAACTTTGGTCAGTGATTTCATTTCGTTTTTATTTTTATTTGTGATAGAATTAATGTATATACAACTAAAAATAAAAACCAAATGCTAGTGAACCTCATTACTAATTGAAATGAAAATAAATGACATTTGCTTAGTTGCTATTAAACCTGTCTGATGATTTCAACAACACACACTGATCAGGCATAACATTATGATGGTATAACATTATGAGCGGTGAAGTGAAGATCACTGATGAGCTCTTCATCCTGGCTCCTGTTAGTGGGTGGGATATTATTATTTATTTGGCAGCAAGTGAACATTTTGTCCTCAAAGCAGGAAAAATGGGCGAGTTTGACTAATTGTGACATCTAGATGTCTGGGTTAGAACATCTCCTGTAGCTCAAACTGCTGAAGAAGTTAATGTTGTTGATGTTCGATGGGTCAGGACTGCTTTAGCAGCAAAAGGGGACAAACACGGTATCAGGCAGGTGATCATAATGTAATGCCTGATCTTTATTAGCTTTGAAGCTCTCAGATTTAAAGTTAGACTAAAATACGTAGCATACGATAAACTTCCTTTTTCACAGACCTGATTGGCTACAAACATAAAGGTAACCTTACGTACTGTAGATGTTTTCATGGAATTTCATCAGGTCTAAATGAACAAATCCTAATCTCTTCTAAGAACAGCTGAGGATCTCAGGATGGGGTGGATCTCCTTTAGGTCCAGTCTTTACTACATGTCTAAGGAGAACAAGAGCTGGATTCAGAGCCAAGACGACTGCATTAAGAAAAGTGCAAACCTCGTGATCATAAAGAGCAGAGAAGAACAGGTAAGACAGAAAGAGAAAAATGTTTTGATGGAATAGTGATGTTAAACTGTGCATTCTAAATGAATCTACATGCACAGGATTTCATTGAGTTGTTAAGAAGAGGAAAGTCGGCTTGGATTGGTTTGACTAACCAAATCAAGGAGGGCTTGTGGACATGGGTGGACGGCACACCACTGCAAACTCCGTAAGAACTTAGTCATCTCATTGAACTCATTGATCTGCTCGTGAATAACTTTTTCCCTGAAGAGCTTAAATGTGCTGATCCTTTATGTGTGTTTTCAGTTTCTGGTGGACTCGAGAGCCAAACAATCAGAATGGAGATGAAAATTGTGTTGAAACTGGTTACCGTCCCGACGATGGAAGACCAGTGGTTGATGTCCTTAACACATGGAACGATAATACATGCAGTGCCAAGATATTTTACATATGTGAGAAAACCATTTCCATTTAAATCTCTGTGAAGAGAAATGGATTGTAGACCAGTAGAGCAAAAACACATTCCAAATGCTTTAACATCAGTGTGTCATTTTTTTATTAGCTTCATCCATTAGTGTTTGTGTATTACTAGCATTTTTCATAAGCGTTGTTATATTTTCTTAAAGGTGTTTTGACTTGTATTTTTCCATGTCTGATTCTGTATGGAGATGTTTTTTCTTTTATTCTTGCTTTCAAATAAATGCATTTGATGTCTTAGTTGAGAGGATAGATCAGTCGTTCCTGTTTATTTATGAGTGGATAAAAAACGTAACTCACACCACTGGGTGTGGTGCTACACACACAGGGTACTACTTACCAACATACAGTTCAGCATCAGTTCAACAACAAGCAGAATTATAGAAGGATCTGCAGACTCGACCTCGCCACAACACCCGTGGCCTCACTTGCGTGAGTTTTTGAAAAGCAAGTAGTTGAAAAGAAGGTTTTTGGCTCATGACAATTGCAGTAGAAATTACTCAGTGTTTGACTCATGAATATCATTCTAATAATAGATCAGTGTGTTAAGATTAACATTAGAGTCTATCCACATAAACTGAGTTGATTAAGCAAAGTCTTTGAACAAACTTACAGTACTTAAGTTTCATTTTATGGAATATAGTTAAAATCTGAGTTTCCTCAGGAACGTTTTAAGTGGCGGACCATGACTTTTGTTTAGGTTTGTTTAGTCTCCGCCTCACACTTTAAACGCATTTTAAAAAGTTATTATTAAACTTGAAAACATACACAAAAATGCCAGAGGTCTAAAAAAGAAACTTAGCGCAGTGTCACTGTGGCGACTCGCTTCGTACTGGAAATACGATCAAGAATCAATAGCGCTAGCGTAGCCGCTAACCAGGAAGTGATATGGATTCTTTAGTGTTTTATATTCAGCTTCAAAAAATTTTTAATGAATGAATAAAGGAAGTAATGAAGATGTTTGTTAAAGTTTGCTGAAATAATTAAAACAGTTGAGTAGATCATATCTTTAGAGTATTATATTTAAAACACACACACATTTATATACACATCTGTATTACCCAAATGGGGTCTAATCAGTGGCGGCCGTGCATTTGGTACCTGGGACTTAATCCACCTCTTAATACCACCACTAGCATGTCGCAATTATAGAAACCATCAATACTATACAAAAACGTAATATAACAACATGTGGCATTAGAGAGCGAGAGAGGCATTTCACATATGGAGGTGAAAACCATTTTACTAAAGCAAGAAATCCAGTTTAGACTCCAAACCTCTACAATACAACCACAACTGTGCACCTACAACATCTGGAGCAGTTCAAAATCAATATTTGTCTAATAACATGACCAAAAAATTACAGCGCTCCTCAGAGTCTGTAATCCAGGGGTATCGCTCGTATTCACTGATCTGGAAGTGAAGAACAAACCCTTTGCTAAGACAAGCTAGCTAGCTTCGGGGTTGACCGACCAACCAATCAGAGGACGGAAAAATGCTGACACTATTCTGGGCCAGCTAGCTGCACTGTGAGGCGAATATGAAACCTGATGGTTAAAGAAACAGACCCAATGCTAATATTGTCCAAGGTACATGGGCCAGCACTACTGATTGTGAAGGCCCTGGGCAGATTAGACATGGCATTGGACAAAAAATCTAACATCTACATACACGTACTGGAAGCAGTGCAGCCAAGAGAATTAATATGAAATGAAGAGAATAACCTGCTGGCAATAAAATAATACAATATAATGGAACAATTATTAGAATTTAAATGTAGGACAGTGCTTATAATAGTGTTTAGGCCAGCAGAGAAGACTTTGCTGGCCCTGACTGGCCCTGAATTATTTTTATGCTGACTGAACACCAGGCTTTCACATCTCACCTACATCAGTACCTGACTTCACTAACACCATTGTAGCTGAATGAGTTTCACACAAATCTCCACAGAATCTAGTGGAACATCTTCTCACAAGGGTTGAGGTTGTTATAACAGTAAATGGAGACTGAATGTGGAATGGGATGTTCAAGAAGCACATCCTATTTTCAGGTGTCCACAAATGCTTGTGCAGATACTGTAGTGTATATTGTAACTCTATACACTTTTGAAATAGTCATAGCTACAGATAGATGTAATGCACTTTTCTTACTCTTCCTGACAATAATATTGGCACTGAAATGATGAGAAAGAAGTTTTTTTTTTAAAAGCATGGTGAATGGAGAGTCACAACAGATGGAATCACAGAAAAAAAACAATAAAAAACCTAGAACCTAAAAAATGACTAGATCCTGTCAGATTTGTTTCTTTAATTCTGAAATTTGCTTCAGGTGCTTTGCATTTTGCAGATGCTGCTTTATGTCTGCAATTTGATATCTTGCTGAAGCATGTCCTCCTCAGACACTTTCTGTTTGCTGTTTCTGTCTGCTAAGAACTTTCTTGAACTTTTTTAGGGTTTAACTCGTCAGATCCGTCTATAAGATAAGCAGACTGTTGGTTAGTTGCTGCTCATGGCTTGATTTGAACGGATCAGTGTTTTTTCAGTCTAAGCGGAACATTAGCCTTTAAGTTGCCCCAAAAGTAAAGGTGAGACCACCAGAGACTTCCTGTTTACTCAGTCTAACACCTCCTATAATTTGAAAGGTTTAATTTTTTTCCAGCAGCTAATGTCTGTCTTTAACAGAATCATAAAGCGTTTTCAACAGTCTGAGGCAAGTGGATGGTGAGGCGTGTGAACGAATACAGTACGTCTGATGATAAATGAGGCTTTGCACAGCAAGTATCGAAATCAGGTTCACGGAAGCTTTAAGGAAGCACCATTGTCCTGATTCGTAGGCCGTGCAGTCGGCATCAGGCAAGAGAAGGAGTTGGAAGGTGACAGTGTTGAGATGAAATGGGAGCTTTACGAGGGAGGCCTCCCGGTCGGCCTCAGTGTGGAACTCAGCAGGGCAGACCATCAGGTGATGGGCCTTTCGTCTGGGTTCTGGGAAATGGTCATGTCTGGGATATAGTCGGTCCACCAATACACCACTCTCAGAAGAGAAACAGAATTGGCCACACTTGATTGGATCATGGTTCCCAATGGGAGCACTGCCCACTGGCTGGTGGTCTGGGACAACAAGAACCTCAGCTGCTGACTTGCTTTAGGTTTGGGTTACAACAAACACTTGTATAAGTAATGATGACAAATCATGTGACAAGAAGGAAGTGTGTGCCCCAAGGTTACTTGGCTGTTATGTGTCCTGAGTACCTCTGCCACAGCGCTCTGTGTGAAGAGGAAATCCAGTGCACTACTTGGAAATATTACGCTTTTCCTGTGAGTCACAGCATTATGTCTAAAAAAAAAAAAAAAAAAAGTTAACCAACTACATGGGAGTGCAGAAATAGCGTGCACACACACACACACACACACACACACACACACACATTAGGAGACGCTTCAGCATTGGAGTGTACATCACAGCCTCTTAAGTCGAAATGGGAATTCACAATAAAGACCGTATGTATAAGAACATGGAGCAAGTGGTAAAAGCCTGTGTGAGAGATGCTCAATACAGAGGTAAGAATTTGCACACACACACACACACACACACACACACACACACACATTTGTAATCATTAATTATGATCACTTGCTATGGCATTTTTTAGGAGCGTTCAGACTGACTGCACTGTGTCTGGGTCTGATGTGTCTTCTTCAGGCGACTCTCAACATCGTCTTGAGACTGCACTGTAGGTTCACCTTTTAAAGACTAAAGAGTGTTAAAAGTGTTTAATGCTTACGTAATGTTTACGTGTCAGTGTTTGACTTATCCGTGATCAATTTAAAACTTGGTTATATTATTTATATGATGCAGGGTTTGAGTAAAAGGTACAATATATTTTTATCAGCTTTGTCTTAGTTATTCATTTTAATTATTCATGAATATTTTGGTGAATTTACAGTTACTGAGAAGCTCCAGAGCAACGAAACCAGACTGGGTGAAGCGAGAGACCAGCTCCAGAGAGATAATTATAAACTCCAGGAAAAGCTTTTCAACTTAAGTCAGTGATTACATTTTTTTTTTAATTGAGAGAAAACATTTACACCTGGGTGAAAAGTTCAAAATGTGTAATTATTCATTGCTAATCTGGAAGATAAAGAAAAACCTTTCACAGAACATCACAGCTAGTTTACATGAAATAGGTCAGTTTAATGTTTTATAACATTCGCTAACTTTCTAGTGATTGTCGTTACTAAGCTGAATTTTACACCATAATCCTTAGCCTAATGTTTGCAAAATACGCAAGGATACTTCAGATTCATAAGAATCTTCTTTTCCGACTGTACCGAAATTGTATCGAAAGAAATAACAACTTAAATGTCAGAATTATTATATTTTTAATGAAGTCCTCCAACAAATAAAAATCCAGTGGTAAAAAAAAAACATATTTAACAATCGGGATCATTTTAAATAATAAATAAATAAATAAAAAAAACAACACCTTACCTCTGTACATATCTGTTTCGACTCTGCATAAATGCAGTTCACTCTGAATGAACAAATGCTAATTTCTTGTAGGTACAGCTGAGGATATCAGGATGGGGTGGGTCCGCTTCGGGTTCAGTATTTACCGCATGTTTACTGAGCACAAGAACTGGACTCAGAGCAGAGACGACTGCGCAACGAAAAATGCAAACCTTGTGATCATAACAAGCAGAGACGAACAGGTGAGACATTTAGAGAACATCATATGGAACTCATATTTCTAAATTCTTATAACTGTGATTGGATGGTTATGTGCATTTATTAATTTACCTGAACAGGAATTCATTGAGAAGTTTAGAAAATCAAATGCAGCTTGGATTGGTTTGAGTAAAAAAAAACCAGAGGGCTTGTGGAAATGGGTGGACGGTACACCACTGAAAACTACGTAAGAACTCAGTCATCTCATTAAATTCAGTGATCTGCTCGTGATTAACTTTTTCTCTGAAGAGCTTAAATGTGCTGATTCTTTGTGTGTGTTTTCAGTTTCTGGTGGACTCAAGAGCCAAACAATTTTACTGGAAATGAAAATTGTGTTGAAACTGGTTACCGTCCCAATGATGGAAGACCAGTGGCTGATGACCTTAACACATGGAACGATAATACATGCAGTGCCGAGATATTTTACATATGTGAGAAAACCATTTCCATTTAAATCTCTGTGAAGAGAAATGGATTGTAGACCAGTAGAGCAAAAACACATTACAAATGCTTTCACTAGTGAAGTTAAAAACACTAATGGATGTAGCTTATATAAAATGACACACAGTGAGTGTCCATTAGTGTTTCTACATCACTAGCATGTTTTCATAAGCGTTGTAATATTTTCTTAAAATGTATTTGTTTGATTCCTTTTTTCATATCAGACTTTTTTTTTAATTATTATTATTATTCTTGCTTTCACATAAATGCATTCTGTCTTATTGATGATAAGTAACTTTGCAAAGAAAACACATGCAGTTCACTTCTTTTAAAGAAAAGATTAGGATTATACTCCATGTCGGTGGAACAGGTAATATCGTCTATTCTAATGTATACCATACAGACAAGTATTGGGACATCTGACTTTTCCAGCCATATCAGATTCCTCCCTGGACTGTTACCACCAATTTTAAAGCACATAATTGTATAGGACGAACTTGAGGAACTTAAACAAGGTAACCCAAACCTGTGTATAAATCCAGCTCCATGATGATATGCCCTACAACCTTAATTTTTCATGCTGACTGAACCTCGGAATCACCTGAGACTAAACTGAACTACACTTCATGCTTCCCTCTGCTGACCAGCTTTCTGGAGATTCTGATTTCAAATTCCAACAAGACTTCCAACACCTGCCTACACTGCCAAAAGTACTAATACCTGGTTTAAGGACCATGGTATCCATGTGCTTGATTGGCCAGCAAACTCTCCCAACCTGAACCCCATGGAGAATCTATAGGATATTGTAAAGAGGAAGCTATGAGACACCAGAACCAAAAACATAGAAGAGCTGAATGCCGCTATCAGAGCAACCTGGGCTTCCAAACCAAGTCAGCAGCGTCACAGACCGATCGCCTCCATGCCACTGCAGTAATTCATGTAAACGGAGCACCGACTGAGTATTGAGTTCTGTACATTTTCATACTTTCCAACATTTCCAACATAGTAGTCCAACATTTCTGGTCTTAAGTAATATTCTAATTTTCTGTCAAAATAAATGTGGTGTTTTGATTATATGTAAGCCATAATCATCAAAATTAAAAGGAATAAACACTTGAAATGTATCAGTCTGTGTGTGATGAATCTTAATATACGAGTTTCATTGTTAGTATTGAATTACTAAAATAAAAAACTTTTTCCTAAATCTCCTTAAACCTCAGAAACATGATCCAGTGAATTTATAGAATGTATTGATAGGTGATTTTCATAGCAGAACAGGGGAATTGTGGTTACTTGGGATTCTGTATCCAAGAGGAAGTTTCCATGTCTTCCTTTGTATCAATCCAAGCAGTGCATTTTTATTTCACTCGTTTTACTGGCCAGGCCTAACAGGAAATCTTTCTGTGCTTGATTTTTCTAAACCACACTTAATTTTTGTTCCACTTTAGAAGGATCTGTGGTATTCTTGGCAAATTGACCATCTGATTCACAACACAAACAATACCAGGTTGATTGGGCATCTATACTGCCTTACTGTATACTGTATTAAACTTGTTTTGATCACTAATTTAACTTAAGTACAAGGTTTGTGTACTTTGTCCACCACGACAAGGAACATAGCAGCTTCAGAGCAGGTGTTTGCTAAATTGTTGGTTACTATGACTAGTTACACGGTAAATCCTATCAGTACTAGCAGACAGATTAAGTTTAAGTTGACTACCTACAGACAGGTTTATAACACTCATAATTTGTAATTTGGCCTCTGTACACTACCACAGTGACATTAGACAATATTAGTATTGGGTCTGTTTCTTTAACCAATCAGATTTCAAATTTACAGCTAGCTGGCCCAGAATAGCATCAGCATTTTTCTGTCCTCTGATTGGTTGGTCAGAGGGAAACTGTTATAGCCAAGTTCGACTGGCAAAACACGTCTGTAGCTGCACACATTAATACATCTGAGTTAGACTTTTTTATGAACACAATGGCTGACGGAGGAAGAGAAATTGATTTGGTCTCGGACATACTTGAAAATCAATTTTCAAGAAAAGCTAGACATCGTGAGAAGGTTGGCCAACCCTGAAGCTAGCTAGCTTGTCTCAGCCTGGGAAAGGGTTTGTTTACTTCCAGACTAGTGAATACGAGCGGTACCACTGGATTACAGCCCCTGAGGAGCGCTGCAAATTATGAGTCTGCATCTCTGGTGAGTGGGTTGTGTTTTATTTAAATTTTTAATGTTTTGGTCATGTTATTAGATAAATATTGATTCTGAACTGCTCCAGATGTTGTAGGTGCACAGTTGTGGTTGTAGTGTAGCGGTTTGGAGTCTAAACTGGGTTTATTGATTTAGTCAAATAGTATTTACCCTCCATATGTGAAATTCCTCTCTCTCTGTAATTCCACGTGTTGTTATATCACGTTTTTGTATAGCATTGATGGTTTCAATAATTGGTGGTGGTATTAAGAGGTGGATTAAGTCATGTAAGTCCTCACTAAAGTCCCAGGTACCAAATGCACGGCCCTCCACTGCATTACAGGTATTTTGTAGACAGTTCCTCATTTTTCACACACTCAAAAGTAGATACACACTCGATAAAGGGCATGTTTAAGTTCACCCATCCACATATAAGAATCAGCTAATCTTAAACCCTGGTGTAAATCTGTCAAACAGGAAACTGTTTCCGGCCAAGGAGGAACATGTCTGTTTTACAATTTCCTGATCAGTTCATTTTAGAGTTTTTGCCCTTAAAAATAGTCAATATAAGTATACACAAGTATATTTAGGGCATTGGACAACCCACCAGAGTGACTTACAATTATCTTGTTTATTCATCTGACTCTTATATTAATCAGATCTGATTCAAAATCCTGACAGCCTGGAAAAAAGACACCTTTTCCTGTTTGTCACCTCATTATCTCTCCAAACAATCTTTTACCACATGGCAGTGCGAAATGGCACACACACACACACACACACACACACACACACACACACACACACACACACACACACACAAGGAGAGGTTTCAGCAATAAAGTGTACATCATGGCCTCTGAAGTTGATGTGGAAAGTCACAATGAAGGCCTTCAGTATCAGAGCACAGATCATGTTGACAAAGCCTGAGTGAAATATGCTCAATACAGAGGTAAGAATCTGCACACACACACACACACACACACACACACACACACACACACACACACACACACACTCAGCTTAGTTATTAATTCTAATTATTCATGAATCTGTTGGTGTATTTACAGTTGCTTCTCAGAGGGATCTGGATATATCAGCTCCAGAGGGAGAAAGATGAAGTCCAGAACAGACTTTTCAACATTGGTCAGAAATATACTTTTTAATTAATAGAAAACATTTACACCTGAGTGAAAAGAGAAATATATACTATTATTCATCGCTTATCTGGAAGCATAAAGAAAAACACTTGCGAGCAATCTAGTTGTAGAAATCTAGCAAGCTAGTTTACATCAAATAGGTCAAAAAGTGGTTTTAATTTTACAACATAATCCTTAGCCTAATGTTTGCTAAAAACAAAGTAGTGTTCAGGTTGAGATCAGTGTTTAAACAAAAAACTTTGTGGTAACGGTTTGGGGAAGAACCACATATGGCTGGAAAAGTCAGGTGTCTCAATACTTGTCTGTATGAGAGAAAAGGTATTTCCTGTTTCACTGAACTTGAGTATAATCTACATTTTCGTTAAATATAGTGAACTGCATGTGTTTTCTTTTTCTTTACTTAATAAAATCTATGCATATTCTGAATAACAGGGCAGGTATAATGTAATAATCCCAGTGTCTGGAAAATGGTGGAAGGTCAGGGAAGACCCAGTATCACCAAGCTGCCACACTTGGGCCCCTGAGTAAGGCCCTTAACCCTCCATGCTCCAGGGGGCGGTGTATCATGGCTGATACTGCGCTCTGACCCAAGCTTCTTAACACTGCTGGTGATAGGCGAAGAAAAGATTTCAATGTGCTGTAATGAACATGTGGCAAGTGAAATGCCACTTTACCCCTTTTTTATGTGTGCTTTTGGAGATCTGCAATTGGTGAAAGATGATGTTAGATATATTGCTGTGAAAAACAGGAAACGGTTCTTCTTATCTGAGGTTAGTACAGTTAACAGTTTGGGGCCTGAAAAATGAGCAATATTACAGAAAGCTGGTCTGTCACCGTCATGGAATTAAAAGTCGCAGAGATGAACAGGCCTGAGTGACATGAACATCGAATTGCTGTTGGTGATTGGTATTGAAGACAATGACATGGGGTCTGAAAAAATTTAGGAGAGGATTGTTCAGGATTGTTTTAACCTTTTAATTTTTGATTTTTGTTTGGAGTAGAAATAATTAATCACTATTAAAATCTTGACTGCTGGAACGCTGCTGATTTTCCTGTTTGTCACGGCATTATATCTAAAAACAATCTCTTACCAATCATGTGGCAGTCCACAGGTGGCACACACACACACACACACACAAACACACACACACACACACACAAACACACACACACACACACACCAAATTCAGTCAGCATTGTCGGCTTACAGAGGTTTGAGTGTGGCCTCTGAAACTGGCGATGGGAATACTGAATGACACAGAGCGAGTGGACCAGACCTGTGTGAAAGATGCTCAGTACAGCGGTAAGAATCCACACACACACTCCGTAAAAGTCCGTCACGTTCAGCTGAATCTTGGTCTACCTATCAATTAAAATTGTATCTGTTTGCTGCATATTGTTTAGGAGCGTTCTGGCTGACGGCACTGTGTCTCGGTCTGATGTGTATTCTTCAAGCGACTCTCAACATCGTTCTCAGACTGCACTGTAGGTTCCACTTTCTTTTTTTTTTTTTCTAGAGTTGTTCATGATACGCACTGAAGCGCACTACGGATTTTTTTGCGTTTTTAATGGCAGTGTTTCTGTCGTGTGCAAAAAAATAAAAAAATCATACACATACGTAATTAATGTACCAGGACTCAGACTCTCCTAAAGTGACTTTTATCGCCCCGTATATGGACTTAACTTGTGGTGACACCATAGCATATGACATCTCCGTATCATACCTTCTATTCTTATCATCTCAGTCTTCGCTATCAATTCTGATCAAACATTATTCTCTTGGTGAATTTACAGTTACTTTCCAGGTGGATATGGATCTGTGCAACAATCACACTCTGTCTACAGCCACAGAGCAAAGCTACAATGATCTTCTTGAAAAGAAACTCCAGTTAGAATCCAGTTACCTCAGCCTGGGTGAAATGAGAGATCAGCTACAGAGGGAGAGAGATGAACTCCAGAAAAGACTCTCCAACATAAGTTAGTTGGTTTGTTTTTGACTGAGAACATTTACACATTACTTTGCGAGTGAACGTGATTTCACACATAGTTTAATAGCCTGAAGTGGCATGTTCAAGTTTACAGCTCCTGACTATATTAATATGGGTGAATACTTCGGCCCTAGTATCCGCAAGCTGCTGTATTTGGGCCCCTTAACAAGGCCCCTCAGTTGTATCATGGCCAACCCTGTGCTCTGACTAAATCCTTCCTGACAGTATATGTGAAGAAAGAATTTCACTGTGCTGTAACATAAATGTGACAAGTAAACACCACTCCGTAATGTTGCTAAATATGAAGAAGTGGCTTATCTTGCAGTCTGCTGTGAAAACAGGAAACAGTTTCATGCCAGAGAGGAAACTGTGTGTTCTACAAATATTGCATAACGTCTGTCAGGATTTCCAATTGGTCCTGTCCTGGTTTTGTTAAAAATCTATCAAGGAGGCTTGTGGACAATTGTATTTAGATTGTAATTGTAATTGTAAAAAGACAAAGGCTGAGGAAACAACATGGACTAATGCAGGCAAGAACAAAATCATTTCCAAAATAAAGCAAACCAGAAGGACTGTCACAAATACAAAGGTATGAGGATTAGCATAAAAAAAACAACAACTGAGTGTATATTTCTCAAAGCATGTAAGAGTCTTTTTATAAAATAGTTTATAGTGCTTTGAAGGTAACAGACTCAAGATGTGTGTAATTTATGATCAGGTTGAGTGTGAATACTACCAGAAGTGATTCTACTTGTAGGCTTTCACCCAAGGCCTTGGACCTGGATGAAGAATCCATACCGCTAGACTGCCGTGAACACGGAGGTGGCAGCGATTTCATGCGTGTGCAAAACTCTGGGGTGGCCTTTAAACCCCTACAATATGAGCAATCACATATTTCACCAACTCAGCATGTCTTTGATGAGACACTTGAACAATGCCTGAACTAAAGAGAGCCCAAGCAGCATCAGAAGTCCTGCTGAAAGTTTTCTTCCAGTCCCTGATGTGTACACGATTGCAGACACGTAAACTTCTGTGGTGAGACCTGAGATGTTGTATGGATTAGAGACAGTGGCTTTGAGTAGAAGACAGGAGGTGGAGCTGGAGGTAGCAGAGCTGAAGATGTTGAGGTTTTCGTTAGGAGTGACGAAGATGGACAAGATTAGAAATTAGTTTATTAGAGGGACAGCTCATGTAGGATGTTTTGGAGACAAGGTGAGGGAGGTGAGATTGAGTTGGTTTGGACATGTGCAGAGGAGGGACATGAGGTATATCGGAAAAAGAATGCTGAGGATGGAGACACCAGGAAGGAGGAAAAGAGGAAGACCAAGGAGGAGGTTCATGGATGTGGTGAGGGAAGACATGCAGGTAGTTGATGTGACAGAGGCAGATGTAGAGGACAGATTGGTATGGAGACGGATGATCCGCTGTGGCGCCCCCTAATGGGAGCAGCCAGAAGAAGAAGAAGAAGAAGAAGATTCCTGCATCACAAATCTGTTCTAGGGAGTTTCGGTCTCCCTAAAGGGCAGGGGATAACGATACCTGACTTGATTTAGCCCTTGATAGTTAATACATGGACCATCTTGTCCACTCTCTTTATGACCTGGTACACTTTATGACCTTTTGGCAACTTTTTAGAGGCCACAATGTACAGGATCACTGAAAAGTTCCTTCATGTACTGTTTTATTAAAGAAATGCTAATCTGTTTTCTGGACAGCTGAAATGATTAACAAGCCAGGATGGATTTACTTCAACTTCAGTATTTACTACATCTCTACTGAGAAGAAGAACTGGTATGATAGCAGAGAGGATTGCAGAATTCTGGGAGCAGATCTGGTGATCATAAACAGCACAGAGGAACAGGTGAAGGAATTAATGACATTTGTATGTATGTATGTATTTTTGTATGTACTGGATGGATGGATGGATGGATGGATGGACGGATAGATAGATCTGTAGGTTGTACTGTATGCATTTACTCTTTATAATCAAAATACAGGTTTTCCTACATAAATATTTCAGAACCATTGAGGCTTGGATTGGTCTGACTGACACTGAGGAAGAGGGGGTATGGAGATGGGTGGATGGTTCCCAACTGACCACTGGGTGAGAGATCACATTATTAACTGTTTATTTACTCTCCTCATCAGTCTAAAGCTCTACAGGAAAAGAGGATGTGCTGCTTATTTTGCTGCTTCCAGGTACTGGTGGATAACTGAACCCAACAACAACGGAGGCAATGAGAACTGCGTTACTACCGGCTACAGATATACTAACATCACGACCTGGAATGATGAATCCTGTAATAGCAGAATGTCTTGGATTTGTGAGATTGGAGTTTTCTTCGATTGGAAATAAAATGATATTATTTGAAATCCCATTATTGCATCTGTAATATCGTTTATCATTCTCATTTATATAACGCTGTAATACTGTAGTGTTGCGTTCTTTGTCAGCTGCATGTTTGCTAGTCCATTTGGTACGACGTTATGATGTTATGATCTCTTTCGCTTACAGTGTTTTTAATGAATTGAATGAATAAAAACGGCTTTATGTATATAATAAACTACGCAATCATCCTCACAGTGACAGAGCGGTGCAGCTGGATTTTCCTCTTTGCTTTTATTAGTTGAAATGTGTTTCTTGATGTCATTCTGGACTGAAATCAATAAAAGATTCTCAGTATTAGCTCAAAAAGTAGATGACGAAAGAAGAAATGAACAAAACGATCAGGCAGGTTTTCCAAGCGCCGCAGTTTAACAATATTTGAATAGACCTACATGCATTTCTGCCTACATTAAATGGACAAAAGTATTGGAACACCTGACTTTTCCAGCCATATGTGCTTCTTCCCCAAACTTTCACCACAAATTTGGAGGCACACATTTGTCATCTTTGGATGTGGAAGAAACCTGTAATGCAATAAAGATCTAATCCTTATACACTGTTTGGTCTCGGTTATTTTGCGGATTTTAAATCAGCCTTGATACACCATATGGAAAGAAGTTTGTGGATGCCTGAGCAGAAGTTTGGTACATTTTTGAACATCCCATTCCAAATTTAGTTCCCATTTACATTTATAATAACTACATTTCTGTGAAGATTTCCAGATTTTGGAAGGTGCTTGTAAAAACTTGTGTGAGATTCATTCATCCCAAGCAGATGTTTAGCAGGTTTTATAGCGCTTTAGCAGCAGATCTTCCACTTCAACCCATGTGAAGCAGATCTTCAAGGAGCTGGCTTTTTGCACAGGGACCTTGTCATGCTGAAACAGGTTTGTGTCTCCCAGTTCAAGCAAAGGGAAAAATGTTATGCCACCACATTAAAGACGTCAAATACAATTATGTTCTGACAACTTTGTGCTAACAGTTTGGAGAAGAAGCTCATATTGCTGGAACAGTCAGGTTTCCTGATTAGTTTAATCAGATTCGATGCTGTCAATCCGAATGCTCAATGGATGATGATCAAAAGCCAAAGTAGATAATATAGAGCTGGTGTTTGGTACCAAGAAAGCTAAATAAATATAAATGGATCCTGTAGAAAATAATTTCTTTTCGGAAACAATAGTGTGTGATCTTATCTATTCTTCTCCATTTATTCACTCTGAGCCAAAGCTCTGTACTGTATACTCACGTTTGCCTTTCTATTAATTAGCACACCGATTTGCAATTAATCACCGACACTATATTTAAGGCTTCAACTCACTCAATTGTACACAGTTCAATTTCTCGGCATCTGTTGTTACAAAGTCTTACAATGTACAAATACTTCGGTACGGTACTAAAGTAGATTTTTTTTGGTATTAGTCTTTTTTAAGGCAGAGTCGTGGCTTTCGGTCTTCCAGGAGCACATCGTATTTAGAACTTACTTTTTCTGTGAACTGGTATTTGTTTGATTTCATTAATTTGTATAATATATATTTCCTTCAGTTTACTTTCTCAGTATTTGTTTGCTTTATTTAATTGTGCCAATTAAAGAGCAAGCAAATAAAAAAAGCAACGGGTGGAAGCTCTTCAGATACAAAAGAAACCTTTATCCGAATCCCATATTTCATTCTGTAAAGCGTAAATTCTGTATATATGAGAAATTCAGACCCCTTCGTTAAAATAGAAATTGACTGAAATATCATAAAAATGTACTATTCAGACCCTTTGCAACCACACTCAAAGCTGAAGGTGAAGGACAGAGATTGTGCTTGTAGTGCTCATGATCGTGACTGTAGCATCAGGCTGCAACATCACACAATTGAAAAAAAAGTAAAGTCAGAATACTTTCTGAATATGTACAGTATTTTCTCATCAGAAAATGATTAAACGCTCTAAATATATTCCTTACATAAAGTAGGTAAGATTGTTAAGAATTTAGTCATGGCTAGCTAAAATTGTATCTTTGGACATACAGGAAGGGTGTACAAACTATTGCACACTCTATAATTACTATATACTATACAAGATATAGACAAAAGTATTAACACCTGACTTTACCAACCACACATGATTCTTGCTAAACGGTTATACAGAACAGGATGTGTTTGGATGTGGTAGCATGATTTTTTTTCCCTCGTCCTGAACTAGGAGACCCAACCCTGCTTTAGCATGACAATGCCCCTGAGTGGAGGATCTCCTGCTGGAGAGCTCGGATCTCAAACGCAGAAACAGAAAGAGCAGGTGAAACTGAGTGACGTAGCGCTGAATAACATTTTCTTGGCAACTTCCTCTATACAGGGCATTAGGACGTATACCTTTAGAAGGAAACTTACACCAGCAGTCAGATAGCAGTCAGGAGTGAGCTGTTTAAGGGGAAAGATATTCTGAAGAAGCTTAGGATCAGTGATCAGGTGCAGAATGAAGAAGAGTCAAGAAACGTGTGCAAATGCTGTAGGAGTTTTAACTGCTTGTAACACATCTCACTTAGATGAAGGCGTTTATGAGAATGAGAAGAAATTGGACACTAGCTGGAACAAAAACAACCAGGATTCTACAAACTCAGGTACAGAACACACACACACACACACACACACACACACACACACACACACATTATTCCATACTGCTCAAAAACCTTTCTGATGGACTTTTTATTGCATGACCTTTTGGGGTTTATAGTTAATCTTAGTAAAATAGGTGCGTCCTACACATTGTATATACCACTAACAAGATTGTGCTTTTGAAATCTGGATTCTGATTGGTGAGATTCAATTAATGCACTGAATTTGGATTTTGATAAAAGTGTTGCTTCCTTTTCGGTAAAAGCAGCTCTAAACAAAGCTCTGGCTCACATTTGATTATATTATTATCTCATTTGAATGACACTGGTGTCAACCAAAAACACTGGTGTGGGTGAGGTGGGGAGACCTGGGGTGCAGTCAGCATGAAAAATGTATCCCAAGGTTCAATAGGCTTGAAGCTCAATAGCAAAAGATCTTCAACTCCAACATATCATAAGCAGAGCTTCATGGATGGATTTGTGCACAGGGGTATCATCATGCTGGAGCAGGTTTTGGCCTTCTAGTTCAAATAAAGGGAAAATTTCAATTGTGTGCATCAGACTTTTAAGGTAACAGTTTGGAAGAGGCTGGAAAAGTCAGGTGTCTCCATAGTTTATATAAAATGCTTTCCATTTTCCAACTTATATTTCCTTTTTTTTTCAAGTATTTCGATTTCTTCAGTGAGCAGGTTTCCTGGTCAGGGGTTGCAGGGACCTATGAATTTTAAGCAGCAGAACTCACTAGTGATGAAATTGCATTGTACTTATCAATACAGATATTACAAAATATCTTGCAGTGTGTAGTATAAAACTTTTTTCACTGCACAACTTGAAACATCAAAGAAAAGCAATCGATGATTAGCAATAAAATAATCAGTACTGTATAAAAGTAGTTAATTTTGCAAATAAAAAGGAGCAAGGATAGAGGAATGAGGAAGCGAAAGACAATACTTCCATCTCCGTTTTATTAAGCCGATTTTCCCGGAGACTCATTCAGTCTGTTAAATGTGGGTGTACCTGTGTGTTAATCACACCTGTATGTTTTCGAAGACAAAAAGCAGACAGCAGGATCAGTATAGACCCCAAGCCATTTAAAACGTACAATTAAACAGGAGTTGAATTGATTCAAGATGTTGTGAATGAATAAGGAGGTGTTATAGAACTGGAGTACGGTAAGGCTTAAATAAGCAACATGGCTGAAGGTTGGGTTTTGAGAATTTTATATAAGGATGCACCAAAATTGGTTGGAAACTGAATCGCATTCATTCTATCATGTGCTGAAATCCATTATTGGGAACTACAAATATGGAAGCCATTGACTATACATCCCAAGTTACAAGCTCCATGGCTCCGTTCACATCTGGCATGAACACATGTCCTATGTGATTAGGTCACAAGTGCTAAGTGCTCAATACAGAAATACTTCCAGACATGGTCTATGTGAGCTTAAGTGCTCCTGAGGTACCAGTGGCCAGTGATCCTGTCCTTTTATTCTCTTTGAATCAGCCTTTGAGTCATTCCAATGCCTTACCACTGTGCTTATCATTTGGAGACCACTTTGTGTAAGGATGGTTCCTCATCAATGGCATAAAGATCCATAAAGTTACTGAGCAACTCAAGCACTTTGGGAATGGATTTGGACTGTAATTAATATTACCAGTCTACTACAACAGCTACTTCAATAGCGCAGTTTGCATGAACTGTTCTGCATATTAAGTGTCACCACTGAACTGCACACCTCAACAGTGGTGGAACTGTAATAAATGGACATTCAGTGCCACCTACAGTATATAAGGATGAATTCCTAATTGAGTCTGGTTTCTCTCAAGGTTTCTTTCTTATGCCATCTCAGGGAGATTTTTCTTGCCACAATCTCCACTGGCTCCCTCATTATAAATAAACTTAAATTTATAAGGAACAAACGTATAGGCACTAAGCGTATACTTTCCAGCTTCATAACCTCTTTATCACTGTCAAACTGCATTGAGACAAAGTCCATTGTTAAAGTGATCTACAAATAAAAATGAACTGAATTAAACGTACAGTTCGACTGCGTTATTTTTCAGACTGCAGGCTAAACTGACACTAGACTATTGGATAATAGCAACGCTGTAACACCTGCTTTAAAAGCCACTGCTCTTTATAGAGCTTCATTCGTTGTCTGATCTTTCATGGATTTATACATTTTTGTTCGAAAACCATTCAAGTGAGATTTGAAAATAAATGCAGTCAAAGACCGAGAGTAGGAAATGTGCGTGACAGCTTTTCTCCAAACAGAAAGCGTGTGAAATCTGATCACTAGTGGTCATTGGAGATGTAGTCACAATGGCAGGTGTGAATGGCTATACATCTGGAATGTATATCCGTGGAATGAACACCCAGGAGACCTGCACGCAAGTACGCTGTATACTATAAAAGTATATACACACTACATATGGACTGTGACCACAAATTTGGAGGCACACAACTGTATAGGACGACTTTGGATGTGGTAGCATGACATTTTCCCTTTACGAGAACTAGCAGACAATGGCAATGGCCCTGTGCACAAAGCCAGCTCCATGAGGATATGCTTTACATGGGTTGGAGTGGGAGATCTTGAGAGCTCTCATCTCACCTGCACTGAACCATGTTGGTTTTTGTTTTATTTCATCTTTTCTATTCTCTTTGTTGCTCACCTCACTTATGCTTGTTTAGAAAAAACACTTTTCAGAGCCCTCACACATCGTTTTATGATGTGTGAGACTTCTGACATTTTTCTAACTTGTAATTTCTAAAGGAATACTTTTTTTTTTTTTATGTGCATGTTTCTGTGTCCATTTCCAAATAGCAGGAGACCATACAAAGAGCCGATGTTTCAAAGTGACGTCATTGTGTGCGCTACTGCTGTGCGTTCTCCTGCTGACTACAATTACTTTGCTGTGGATTGAATGTAATAACCTGATTACAGAGAGAGACCAGTTAATAACCAGATACTACAACCTGACAAATGAGAAAGACCAGCTCCAAACCAGTTACAACAAACTTACTATAGATAGAGACCAGCTTCAGACCAGTTACAATGCTCTGTCTATTGAGAGATACCAGATCCAAGCCAGTTACAACAACCTAACTATAAAGAGAGACCAGTTACAGACAAGTTACCACAACCTGACTATAAAGAGAGACGAGATCAAAGCCACTTACAGCAACCTGACTATAGAGAGAGACCAGTTACAGACAACTAACCAGAACCTGACAAATGAGAGAGACCAGCTCCAAACCAGTTACAATAAACTCACTGTAGATAGAGACCAGCTTCAGACCAGTTATAACACCCTGATTACACAGAGAGACGAGTTACTTACAAAATACAACAACTTGTCTATAGAAAGAGATCAACTTCAGACCATTTTTTACACCCTGTCTTTAGATAAAAACCAAACTGAAGCCAGTTACAACAACCTGAGTAAAGAGAGAGACCAGTTACAGACCAGATACAACACCCTGACAAATGAGAGAGACAAGTTATTAACCAGGTGCAACAACCTGACTATAGATAGAGACCAGTTACAAACAATGTACAACAACCTGACTATAGAGAAAGACCAGCTCCAGACAAGTTACAACATTCTGACAGTAGAAAGAGACCAACTCCAAACCAATTACAACAACCTGACTATAGAAAGAGACCAACTTCATACCAGTTACAACAACTTGAGTATTTATAAAAACTGGATCCAAGCCAGTCACAACAACCTGAGTAAAGAGAGAGACCAGTTACAGACAATGTACAACAACTTGACTATAGAAAGAGACCAGCTCCAGACAAGTTACAACAACCTAACCATAGATAGAGACCAACTTCATATCAGTTACAACAACTTGACTATAGAGAGAGACCAGCTCCAGGCTAGTTACAACAACCTAACCATAGAAAGAGACCAACTTCATACCAGTTACAACAACTTGACTATAGAGAGAGACCAGCTCCAGACAAGTTACAACATCCTAACCATAGATAGAGACCAACTTCATATCAGTTACAACAACTTGACTATAGAGAGAGACCAGCTCCAGGCTAGTTACAACAACCTAACCATAGAAAGAGACCAACTTCACACCAGTTACAACAACTTGACCATGGAGAGAGACCAGTTACAAATGGAAAAAGAAGATTTCCAGAGGCATTCTAAACTCGGTGAGTTATAGTTTCCTGCAAAACTGACACACACTCTCAGAAGAATCAGCATGAGCATTTTAATAAATACAGTTTCCTTGCAAACTGAGCCATGTTTCATTTATACACAAGTCTGAGACATTTATATATCAATAGTGAAACGTACCATCTTCAGTGGGAAAGTGTGGAAACACATGGTCTTATATGTTTTTCAGATATATGCATGTTCCTTTTGGTTTTATTTGGAGGATTTTTCAATGAAAATCAAGTGGAACATTTGGACATTTGTATATTTTTAAAATGAAAGTAAATCTTAGTTCGTTTGTAGCAGAACACACATGAGGCAAAAACCATACAAAACATGATGTTTCCAAACTTCACAGGTGCTGCATGTTTAGAATTTTTAGTTATAGTTATTTGTCCTTCTGCTATTGCTAATACTTATAATGTCTTTTAACCCTTATCATATCGAAGCCTATATGTTTTTCTGTATTATATGGCAACACATTTATTATTTTCCTTGTTTAGTGTAAAGTCCTTGTTCATTTTATTAAAATGATAACGTTATGATTGAGAATGTTCATATCAGCCTGTTATATATATATTTGGACACAGGATGGATGTATTTCAGCTCCCATACATACTACATTTCTACTGAGAAGAAGAACTGGACTGAGAGCAGACAGGACTGCAGAGAGAAAGAAGCAGATCTGGTGATCATAAACAACACAGAGGAACAGGTGAGAGAGAGAGAGAGAGAGAGAGAGAGAGAGAGAGAGAGAGAGGGAGAGAGAGAGAGACGTTCTTAATGTTATATTTCACTACCCATGATAGGAGTTCATCAATAAATTGCTGTGCAGCAGAGGAAAAGCTTGGATTGGTCTGACTGACAGAGACAGAGAGGGCGAGTGGAAGTGGGTGGACGATAAATTACTGACCACTGGGTAAGAAAACCACCAAACTCATATTTTCTCCTGATGATAAGTTAAATACTAAAATATAACAGGATCCTCTGATTATCTCCTTCAGGTATTGGTTTAATGAAGAACCCAACAGTAAAGCTGGAGATGAGGACTGTGTTATAACAGGTGAAGTGTCCGATCCGGACTGGAACTGGGCTGATTATCCCTGCAATTATGAGTTTATTTGGATCTGTGAGAAAACAATGTTTAACTGAATTGTTGTATGTGAATAATAATCAGAAAATTTTTATTTTTATCTGTGTGGATCAGTGTGTTATGTGTCTGAAAAATCCTCATTACTGTTATAAATATTACCGGTTGTGTGTCACAAGCATAAATGTAAATGTGGTTTATGGTCAGCAATCTGCTGTAGATTTTAAGTGAAAGCCTAAGGTGCTTCTGGCAGGTGTATGAAACCATCACATTATCACCATTTCTGGTACCAACCATGATGCAGACAATGTATTAAAATATTGAGAAGTCTAAAAGTGTAGATTGTGTGAAAGGTAACAAGATAAAGATGAATATAATTGTGTTACTGAGATGACTGTCCTGTGGCTTAACTCCCAATAACTGGCATAAAGTGCTGAAATCGGACACTCCTTCCATACCAGAATATATATATATATATATATATATACAGTATATTTATAATAACTTCACTAGTTGGAGATTTATTTCTAATCTTGTGATCCACTTCATCCCAGAGCAGTTCAATAGGATCTAGGTGCAGTGACTGGGCAGGCCATTCTAGCTAACTGTTTGCTCTTGTTGTATGGTGAAGTCGATTCCGATAAACCGCAGTCCAGACGGGAATTACATGGTGTTGATGTATGGAATGGTTGCCATGTTGGTTCTTTTTACAAGTTTTGGATTGTGCTCTGAAACATCTCCAAACCATTAAGCTTTCACCTCCATGTTAGATTGTGGGGGTGAGGGACTCTGATCACATCTTCTCTGCGTCTTACACATGTTCTTCTGATAAAGACGGAATTGTCAAATTTGGACACATCTGTCCGAAGAACATTCTTTCCATCATTCGTTTGATTTTGACCTTCATTTTTTAGTTTGCTGCATTGAAACAAGATGAGCATGCATGTGTCTCAAAAACCATTAAAGACCCCCTTTTGAAAAAACTCTTGTATTAGCAGTACTTTTACTCCAGTAAAATATTTTATTACTCTTCCCACCTCTGCACCACTGCCTCTCTCTCTGTTAAAGTGTGTTTATTGGCAGGTAACTTGCCGACAGTAAACCATTATTTTTGCACAATAGTTTCACTTTTGCCTCCTAACTGATGTTGTTTTAAATAACTTGCATTAATGACTGTCATGTCTTCATGCCCCACTAAAAGGCCGTGGCCCACACTTTGATACCCACTGTTTTAGACACACATATTAATAAATCAATCATTAGAATCATCATTTAAATGAGCTTTAGGGGTTTTTTTTTGTGACCCAAATAAATCAAATGTTTCTTTAGTACAAATACTTTGTTATTGCACTTAAGTAGACTATTTTACTTTCACTAATTACATTTTTACACAAATATCTGTACTTTCTACTCATTACTTTATTTATTTGGTGAAATGTCAATATTTTTTCTTTTCATTGCCCATCGTTGCTCATCAAGCAATTTCCTGTCATTGTGCAGATTTTTTAATCTACCACTGCTGTATCATTTCCTGTCTCTCACACACACCACAGACGTAGACTAGTTTATGAAGCTCACAATGAGCAGGCAGAAGGCAGTAAGAAAGTCTGGGGTTAACATGGATGAGACAGAGGGAGTCAGTGATGAGAACATGACTGAGAACAGACACATTCCTGATCACATGATCATCATCATCTTTTCTCTGCTTGTGTTCTATATAGTGGATCTTCAGCCTGAAAACATTCATTAGAGAACATTTGAAATTTGGTTTGTATTAATATATCAATTAAAGCTGTCAAAATGAATGCGTTAATAACAATTAATTTTAATGGCACTAATATTATTAACTTGCGATTTCTGTTTGAGAATTTCGATGCAAAATGTAAATGTATAAATATAAAAGGCAAAATTAAAAATTCAATGCAACACACGTTTATTCTGTCCTTTCTTTACTCAAATACAGAGGGGACAAAAGTCCACACGTCCTTCACCCAAGTAGAAGTTCATATATACAGAAGAGACTTGTTTTAAAAGATTCGGGTCAAAGTTGAAGTTCTGACTTTAAGATATGACTTGAGGTATCACCTCATTAACCGTCCGTGTGGAAACACAGCAAAGGTTCTGTTTGGTGTCCTGATGAATTACGCCATTTAAACCACCATATTTACATTTAAAACAATCACAAGAAGTTTTGGGCCCGAAGACGGCCCGAACATGGCTTAAGCAGGGGGACACGTCTGGCACTGCAGGATTTGAGTCCCTGGTGGTGTAGTGTGTTACTGATGGTAGCCTTTGTTACTTTGGTCCCAGCTCTCTGCAGGTCATTCACCTGGTCCCCATGTGTGGTTCTGGAATTTTTGCTCAAGTTTCTTGTGATCATTTTGACCCCATGGGTTCTATTTTTTAATAATTGCTCCCACAGTTTTATCTTTTTAAGTGGAATAAATTGCACAATTGGTGGCTGAATAAATACTTGCCCCACTGTACTTATGCCAACGTTGCTTCAGTCAGGATTTTTTAACAGCCTTCTCTAACGCGCTCACATACGTTGTGTAGCGCATCACTTCCTGCTGCATATAATCAAAAGGTAAAGTGTCTTCTCTATTCTGCAATGCTGTAAATTCAACCATGTCATGTGTTGAAAACTTCTTTAACTGGTCCTTAAGGAACTTGAGCTGTTGCTTTAGAGACAGAGGACTGGAAAATGTTGGTAGGACCTGAGGGCGCTTTTCCTTATTGCTGCTCGAAGCAGAAGTGAGAGGAGGAGCAGAGTAACGGGCAGCAATCTGATTAATAGTCGCAACCCAAGACCTCTGCTGTTCTTCACTCTCAGTCTGGAAGTAGTAGACGCTGGAGTCTGCGGTTTTGAGGAACAGCACATGGGGCCTCTTGTTGTGCTCCAGAGGGTAAGCCACGGCATGATGCAGTCTGATGGTAATCTTGTGCGCGATGATGTCGTTTTGTAACTGCAGAACCATGTCTTTTAGAACTGCAGTAAAGGGCTTCCATGATCTCCTGCCCTTTCTGGTTTTTCTCCCATTCCCATCCATTACTCTTTTGCAGATGAGATGACCAGCTTTGGCAATATAGTCGATCTCAGATGGTGTATTCTGCCATCTAGTTTTTACACTGAACACTTGAAGCTTTTGTGTTTTAATCGAGTTATAGGTTTTCATTAAGTGGACCGGATTGTACTTATGCTGGTTGCTACGTGTTCTAGTCAAGTTTGCTAAAAATTCACTGCAAGTCATTTTCTTCCCTTTGTGACCACCATGGAGATCAGCGTTCAGCATGATGATGGCGTAACCCAGTTTGTACAGCTCGGGAAGGACTTCTGGTTGCAGCTTATTACACGCGATGTACTGCTGAGAGAAGTGATTTATAAGTAGACGCTGTAACTTAAGTTCATCCTCTGGCCAAAAGACTTTGAGGAACGTTCGGAGAGCCTCGTCGAAAGGCATCGATTCGAACTTAAAGTACGTCACGTAAGCTTTCAATGTTTCCTCGGCAAACTCCTGATCATTAATTGCCTGCCTAATTAACTCAGGGATTTTGTACACTTCTTGTTGATAGAGATGCCTGGCTAGGATTTGCGCTTTCATACACATTTGTATGTTCTTCATATCCTCTTCTGTCTGGTCTGTTGCTCTGGGTGCAACATTCTTTTTCTGAGGTGTGCTTGGGGAACTTTTCTGTTCGTTATTGACTGCCATTGGCAGCCAGACATTAATCACTGATGACAGAAAAGGAGAAAATAACCATGACATTTCTCTTAGCATTATTTATAGCAGCAAATCAAACCACCTCTGTTTACTAGAGTAAACGGCTTTTATTGGCGTGTAATGACGCTTACGTCACAGAGCGCTGGCCCCGCCCCCAATCCGAGCGTCTGATGGGAGCACGGGGAGTCACGTGGTCGGCATGAAGCTTCGAGATGAAAACAGGAACAATCAGATGCGGTCCAGAGCAGTGAGAAAAATACTATTTAATAATATTTTATTAAATTATTTAATAAAATGCTGACTTTTTACTGAATTTTGACTGAACCTGTTTTAAATCATTTAAGTGATTTCTACACAGCACGATGGCAGGAGCTTCACAACCCTGTAATCCAGTGGTTTCTTAAACTTTTTTGTCATTCCATTCTTTAGAGGGAGTGGATTTTACCCCAGATTTTACCCCAGAAAATTGTCTTAAAAATATGAAATATTTTGAAATGTTAAGTTGTAAATCAATAACGTGAAATATCATCAAGGTCAAAAATAAAGAGAATAAAAGTATAGTAGTATAGGAGTAGAGAAAATCATTAACATTAATTAAAAACACAAATATTAATTAAAAAATTAAATAATAATAATAATAATTAATCCTGCCGGTAATTGCCCCCCCCCCCACACCTGTCATGTCTTTATTCCCCGCTAGATGGCAGCGCCGCACCCATTAAGAACTAGGTGTTTTCTTTCATACAGGTCCACCACCATTGTTTGTCAAAGCATGACCTCTTGTTCCAAACCTTCATCTCTGGGTAAATCTAGGTCACACACACACACACACACACACACACACACACACACACACACACTTATAACTAGACCGTATTTATGTCTTTGTGTTAGCTAGTTGTGCATTCTGCTTAATCACTATTTATCTTTTTGTTTCATATTCACAAACTATTCTGAAGACAGAGGTTTCATTTGGAAAATGTTTGCATATTTTCCAAATGATATCCAAACAGGATATTCAAATTTCTGACAATATTTTTGTCTTCTAACTTTGGTAAAGATTTTTCGAAGCTTGTACAACGAGCAGACATTGAGTTCCATCAGTCCTGCTGGTGCAGAACTTGTGCACTTTCAATCAAAGTGCATCTGCTTCTCTTCCTATAGTAGAACTTTAGGAATGTCAGGTTTACAGGGTTGATATGCTCAATGCACGATGAAGTTAAGATCAAGCCAAGCAGATCAGATGAGACTGTAGAGGTAGTGCACTTGTTTGTTCACTTGGTGGCGAAATATTATTACTTTTTATTTATTTTTTATTTTGGTTACTGTTATTTTTAAAAACAAAGGGTCCCACACCACAAAGTGTGCTGCCCAGATATTACCCCCAACCATCCTGAACCTTCCACACAACCGTTTTCCAGACCCTTCCAGTGTTCACGTGTTGGAGACCTGGCTGGGGTCCACAAGATCTCACACTATCAACCTGTTTTTATCAATTTTTTCTTTTTCTTTTTATGTTTATAATAAGAAACAAATATTGGAGATGAGATTTGAACTAGAGTTGTTGTACATCAGAGACCATGATGTTAACCACTGCATCATTGTAGATCCTGTGGGCTGCTTTGCTTATTGGAGTTTTGTCCTGAAAAATGTCTCACATATGACTGCTGTATTTAGTAGATGAAAGAGATGGTTGTTTTCTTTCAGCTCCCAATGGTTAAGGTTCAGTGCACAGTAAACATCAACATGCTGCTCCTGCGTGCTGCCTGAGAACATGTCAACATCACTTTCTCTGTTGGTGGTGGGTTTTTTTGGCTTGTCATCATTTTTTGTTAAAATATTTCAAATCCAATGAGGTCAGTATTTAAAGGTATGGGGTTAAAAGTTTTTTTTTTAATAAGAATTACTAAATATCTAAAACACCTGGGCCCAACAATCACATAATCAAGACCAGGCTGGGATTCAAACCAGCAACCGCACAGATTAAAGTTATTGCCATTGAGCCTCAAGTCAGACTTGAACCAGGGCTCGCAGATGTTTAAGACTACAGTGCTTACCACTTTACCACCACAAGACATACCTGGTACTTTGCTTATTGGACTTTCGTCTGAAGAAACAGCTCACACGCATCGCCAAAGCATCCAGCAGAACAGTACTTTCAGCGGTGAACAGAACCGGGTCAGGACTTATGATGACACGTTGATGAAGAGAGGTGTTAGTGCTGATAGAGGTTATTTTACATTGAGTGATGTAAATGTAAAGTCTTAGCCATTTACACATGCTAGTGTTAGTTATTTACACTAAGGGTTGTATCAGCATGTAAACCACATGAATGTAATTTCACATATTTGATCGGTTTTACAGTTTCAGTTATAGAAATCGAATAGCGTAGCCTCAAATACTCAATCAGAAATTTACACTAATATATATAAATTTACACTATATATATATATATATAACACACACACACATATATATATAAATTCATTTTTTATAGCACAAATGAACACAATGCAGCACATGACTATTTAACCATTTTTTATTACAAATATAAATAAATATAAAACAGGCAAAATTAAAACCTTTGACACAACCCACATTTATTTACGACGTCCTTTTTTCCCCCTCAGATATACAGTATATATATATATAAAAAAAAAAAACTCCACAGAAAAGTTATTTTTAATCACTAAGTTATGTTATGAAATATCTAGAGGCCGTTTGCAGCGTAATTTTACAGTCAGAATGAGTTTATGTGCAATATATTATTTGTAGATTGAATCTGATTTGCACAATATTTTTCAAGTCATTGTGAAAAGAAGGTTTCTAAACATTCGACATCACTGCCATTTATCTGTAGCTCGTTGTTCTCTTGCTGAAAGCCCTGGAGAAACCGATCAACTCCAAAATGAAGGGTCACCACACTGCAGCTGATTGTTCCTCAATAGAGATTTTATTTCTGGTTTTGTCCTGCAGAATTCTCACAACACTGTTTAATCAGTTTGTATCTGATCACCATCACTTCACCTCAACATCGTTTATCTGTAAATGGACATTCGGTGCAACCCAGATGAGGATGGTTTCCATTGTGAGTCTGGTTTCTCTTAAGGTTTCTTCCTTATGCCGTCTTGGGGAGTTTTTCCTGGTCACAGTCGCCACCTGCTTCTTCATCAGGGACAAACTCACACTTATAAAGAACATCTTACTCACTTACTCATCACCACATTATCTGTGTGAAGCTGCTTTGAGACAATGTTCATTGTTAAAAGCGCAATACAAATAAAAATGTATTGCCATAGAAACAGCTAAGACATATTTGGTTTTGTCTTAGAGTTACAATGCAGAGTTACTCAATAACCCAAGGACTAAATGAAAAATTTTGTTGTTAGCAAGTAACTGTAGCAACATGTAGCTGATTGAGTTGTTCAGGAAACTTCCTGCATGGTTAGAAACTTAAGAGACTCAAAATCACGGATTCGGTGCAAGTCCTGGAGAAACATGAAGGGACCTGAGGGATTTTTGACTAGGTATTTTTTTGTACTCTAGATAAATTCTATTTAAAAAAGCAGGCAGAATCGATACCAACTCAAATGATTCAATTGACTCAAGTGACTCTCGGATCCATTCACTGAGTGATTCAGAAGGATTCGAATCGGACCACGTGATTCTTCGTGTCTCGCGAGAGCACAGTTCTGGAATTGGGCCGAAATCTCGCGGACTGTCTCAGACGCTCGGACGGGGGGCGTGGTCATGATCTCTGTGACGTAAGCGATCCGAGCAGTTGTGAGCAGTTGTAAACAGCTGCACACACACGCCGCTTCTCACATTATGGCTGAGCCGTGAGTGAAAGCATGAAGGGATGGAGCTCTTACAAACAGTAACAAACAGCAGTCTGTCATCAGACTCAAAAAAACAGCTAACGCAGCCAGGCACTGATGAACAGGTAGAAGTTGCACCTGGAGCATCAGGGCATGTAGAAGTTGCACCTGGAGCATCAGGGCATGTAGAAGTTCCTCCTGGAGCATCAGGGCAGGTAGAAGTTGCACCTGGAGCATCTGGACAGGTAGAAGTTGCTCCTGGGGCTTCTGGACAGGTAGAAGTTGCTCCTGGAGCATCTGGACAGGTAGAAGTTGCTCCTGGAGCATCTGGACAGGTAGAAGATGCACCTGAATCATCTGGACAGGTAGAAGATGCACCTGAATCATCTGGACAGGTAGAAGATGCACCTGGAGCATCTGGACAGGTAAAAGATGCACCTGGAGCATCTGGACACGTAGAAGTTGCTCCTGGAGCATCTGGACAGGTAGAAGATGCACCTGGAGCATCGGGGCAGGTAAAAGTTGCACCTGGAGCATCAGGGCAGGTAAAAGTTGCACCTGGAGCATTAGGGCAGGTAAAAGTTGCACCTGGAGCATCAGGGCAAGTAAAAGCTGCACCTGGAGCATCAGGACAGGAAGAAGCTGAGAGAGACATTCAGGAGGTCATCTGTGAAAAAATCCAGCAAGCGAGATTATTCTGGGAAGCAGAAAAAAGTGTTTTGAGTAGGAGAAACCTGGCCACATTACCACATTACTACCACATTAAAGATTTTAGAAGTTCTGAGATGATTCGTCAGCTGAGTAATGATCAGGAATTAGCTGATGCCACAGTGAGGATGTATGTAAGCTACTTCAACTTCACATCAATGTCTATAAATGTGGCTCTCCGATTTTTCCTCAGAGTGCTTTGGCCAGAAGATGAAATTCAACTGCAGCATCTGTTCATAAGGTACTTCTCTCTCTGGTACCTTAAGCGTAACAAAAGATCCCTCTACCTCCACCAGGGTGTGTACAACCTGAGCTGGGCTATGATTATACTGAACGCTGATCTTAACGGGGGTCAGAAAGAGAGGAAAAAAATGACCTGTGAAGAATTTATAGACAACCTGAATAGCGTCTCTGGTAATTTTCATTACTCTGTGGACTTGCTGAAGCACATCTATAAATCGATCAAAATGAATCCACTGCATGTCTGCAGAGTCAAATCTAGACTTCAGGACATTGAAGAAAAGTCTAACACCAAAGTCCACAAAACTGGTCATCTCATGTGCAAAAGAGTTATGGATGAGAATGGAAGAAAAATCATGATGTACAGGAGATCATGGAAGTCCTTCAATGCAGTTTTAAAAGGCATGGTTCTGCACATAGACGGTGAAGAATTACATTGTAAAAACATTACCATTAGTCTGCATCATGCAGTGGCTTACCCTCTGGAATACAAAAACAAGCCTCATGTCCTGTACCTCAAGACTGCAGACTCCAGAGTTTTCTACCTCCAGGCCGATAGTGAAGTAGAACGGAGGTTATGGGTCGCGACCATTAACCTGATCGCCGCACGTTACTCCGCTCCTCCTCTCACTTCTTATTCGAACACAAAGACACATTGCCCTCAGGTCCTACCAACATTCTCCAGTCGTCTGCCTCTGGAGCGGCAGCTCGAGTACACCAGGGACCAGTTACAGAAGGTTTCAGAATACATGTCCTACTATAAGACAGTGCCTTTTAGGAATGATGTGTCACCTTCAGATTACATAGAGCAGGAGGTGAAGCGCTACACGACGTATGTGAGAGCGTTGGAGAAGCCTGTTCGAGATTTGAGACTCAAAGAGGTCCAACTGCAAAAACAAACAAACAGCTGAACCTTTTAAATTTTGTTCACTTGTTCTAGATAGAAATAAAGGTCCTTAAATGGTGCCTTAAATGGTGATGTCTGATTTGTTCTTGTGTGTGTCCAATACAATGTCACTGCTGTAGTAAAAATGTACATTATCTAAACCTAATAATAGATGAAATTGGAAATGAGCCAAAAGGTGACACAATGATTTGAAAAACTTCAGTAGAATTCATTTAGCTGACGATTGAACACTGATCCATTTCTGCGTTTACTCATTAATCAATGTAGTGATATTGGCATTATTATGAAGAACACAGTAAATACACAATCTCACAGTAAAACTTATTCAAGGCACAGTACACTGCATTCTGAAACTTCAGATCCCAGATTTGTTTTAATTGTGTTATGTTGCAGTCTGATTTGTTTTCATTAATCACTCACTGCCCCATAATGACAATGTGAAAAAAGAATTCTAGAAACGTCTGTAGATCCTTCTCATATCTAATATCTGAAAATGTATAAACTTGTTTCTAATGAAGGTACATTAAATCACAGCTTCATTTTCTTGCTGGGACGGAATATGATGGACTTCTGCGGAAAGTCCCTTAAAAAAAGAGATCAATATTAAAGAGGATTATAGTTATGTTTCAAGCGAATTGTATACTTTAATCAGTGTTACATGCCGTGCTGAACATGAACTGGTGAAAGCAAAGGAGAGAGTTGTCTCAGGAAGTCAGGGGAAAAAAAACGAGCCGCACTGAAAGAATACATAACTTACATTATTTCCGTTTTATTTATTATCTGATTCTGATTATCTGGTCTGAGTTCTCTCCACCACATCTGTCTATGACTCACTCTTGATGCCTGTCATGATGTTTGTTACACGTCTTACCTCCATCCACTACCTTCTTAAAGGGGCTGCTCTGTCCGCTAACACATAGTACATTACCGCTAGATGTAGATCTGTGTTCTGTATGTAGCTCTATGTCATGTGATGTAGCTCTGTGTTCTGTATGTAGCTCTTTGTTGTGTAATGTAGCTCTGTGTTCTGTATGTAGCTCTTTGTTGTGTGATGTAGCTCTGTGTTCTGTATGTAGCTCTATGTTGTGTGATGTAGCACTGTGTTCTGTATGTAGCTCTATGTCGTGTGATGTAGCTCTGTGTTCTGTATGTAGCTCTATGTCGTGTGATGTAGCTCTGTGTTTTGTATGTAGCTTTATGTTCTGTGATCTAGCACTGTGTTCTGTATGTAGCTCTGTGTTCTGTATGTAGCTCTATGTCATGCCATGTAGCTCTATGTTCTGTATGTAGCTCTATGGTGTTCATTATATGGGGCCCAAATGACTCAATCATGGGTCAGCCCACAGATGGCCCCTTTATGAGGTTGTGGGACCACAGTGGGTGAGATTTGGGTCCCATTTATTAATTTCATCATTGATTTCTGTTGGTGAACTTAGTGTGCTATCATGGAAAATTCACTGTCAAACCATTTCAAACCTCAGTTACAATGTAAAACTGTACCTGACCAAACAAATAACTAATATTAGTTGATTTTATGTGCTGTTCTATGTTTAAAATTACATGGTTGAGTATTTGAACTGTGAAAAATAAATGATTTCAACTCAGAATGTGTAAAAAGGTCTTATAGCCCTAGCTATAAGGTTATATGACTTACACTTCCGGCTGTACTGGCCCCCAATCATGGTCCCGCTGTGCTCTCAAAGCACGCTTGCCTTCTCTGTCTCTTGCATTTGTGAACCATTTACCAAGCGCCGTCTCCAGCTCTTTCTTACTGACAGTTTTCAAGGTTCTGCTGCGGCTACCTGTAAAGCAAAAAAAATCAATATGAAGAAGAGCATGCTACTGCATCAACCAGGGCATAACCCAGTATTTGTATGTATAAAGCATGCAAGTTACATGAGCATAAGTCTATCAGAACTAAATAAATAAATAAATAAAAAGAATACTAATCACAAGGTTGTTTGCACCTTCTAATCCACCATTTGCCCAAACTGTTTACTGATCTGAGTAAATGATGTTAAAATTACACAATACCATTAAAAAGTTAAATTCATCAATATGGTGAATTTCAGGCTTTGTTGTGATTAATGTTTAGAATAATTAGTGGGGACTTAAACACAGATCGATTAATAAATTCGTACTGCCCTTTAACTTTAATTACCACAAATCTTTCAGAAGTATACATTAAATAAAAACAACAGTAAAATGTGAAAATGTCTTACAGTGACAGAGATGTCATGTTATCCAGGTCAGGTCAGGTGCTCCTGTGTGTGATGACCATTTCTTCAGAATGAGAAGGTGGGAGACACAGGAGCAAAGGAGAGACTCTGTGAGCTGCACAACCAAATTATTATTATTTTGTTGTTGTTTTTTATGGTCATATCATCTTATTGTTAATATATGTATATATATTTCAACCTGTTGAGTTTATAAAACATGCAAAAAACATATCAGTTGAGTTTATAATCAATTGAATTATTAAATGATAGATTTCTTTTGAGAAATATAGATAAATATACCCCAAATGTGGCCCCATACACGGCCCTCGAATAAACAAAATGGGCAGCCAAACTGGGGCCCACATTCAGCCCATCGAAGTGCCTACTCTGACCCCACGCCCACATGATGCCCATATAACCCAGATTAAACCCACATGGGGTCCACATGGACATGTTAGCTGGGAAATTACAGTTCGATTTAATGCAATGTTGAACTGTAATCACACTCATGCATTTCCATAATGAATCCGTCAACTATCTCTGTTATTGTGTTTTGGAAAATATGTCTGTAAATATAAATGCATATTATATTATTAATATTGTAATATATTATAGTTTGATTTGTAATTGTTGGTTTGTACTATTTTCTAAATGATGAACTATTAGTTAAATGCACATTTCTATTTTTCACACTAAAGGGAATGAGGGATGTTCTGACCCAAAGCATAAGAATAGTTTAAATGTTGAGGTTGAACCCAGAAAATACTTTTCTTTAATTACAAGGCTTTTTTTTAATTAATTGTCAATTTAATTAATTAAATTTTAAATGCAAAAAAAAAGCCACACCTATATATTACAAGACAAGTGTGAGCTTTCACAATTCATTATTAAATCATTTTATATCTAGTATAACTATCCTGATTGTAAATAACTGGAGGGGTTTTTTTTTGTTTTGTTTTTTGCGCTTCTGTTTCGCTGCATTTGTTTACACGAAACTTTTGGCCGAACCAAGATGGCGGACGCGGGAAATGGGAAATTTATGGAGTTATACGTCTATGATCACGTGACTCTCCGTGTCTCGCGAGAATACAGTTCGGGAATTGGGCTGAAGTCTCGCGGGCTGCCTGAGGACGCGATAATGCGTAATATTAAGGGAGGGCGTGGCCACGGCTCTGTGACGTATCTGGGGCCCATATAAGCAGCAGAACACACGCCTCTCTCATTAGGTCATGATCGAGGGTAGTGTGTGATTTGGTGAATTCGATAAGAATGCAACCAGATTTGAAAACATTGCCAGCCCAGTCAGGCACTGATAAAAAGGAAGAAGTTGCAGGTGGAGAACCAGAACAGGAAGAAGCTGCAACTAAATCATTAGAACTGGAAGAAGTTTCAAGTGGAACATCAGAACAGGAGGAATTTAAAAGTGGAGAATCAGAAGAGGAAAAATTTGAAAGTGGAGAATCAGAACAGGAAGAATTTGAAAGTGGAGAATCAGAACAGGACGAATATGAAAATGGAGTATCAGAACAGGACAGATTTGCACCTGAATCCTCAGAACAGGAAGAGGATTCAAGTGGAGTATCAGAACAGAAAGAAGTTGCTTCTGAATTATCAGAAATGGAAAGTGTTGCAACTGAATTATCAGAACAGGAAGTAGATGCACCTGAATCATTAGAACAGGAAGAGGAAGACATTCAGGAGGACATCTATGAAACGATCCAGAGTGCGAGATTATTCTGGGAAAAGAAAAAATGTGTTTTGAGGAGGAGAAACCTGGCCAGATATATGCGACACATTAAAGATTTTAGAAGGCCTGAGTTTATACAGCAACTGGCTTATGATCTGAAATTGGCTGAGGTCACAGTGAAGGCATATGCAAGCCATTTTGACTTTGTAACAATGTTTGTTGATTCTGCTTTTCGACTGTTCCTCCAAGTGCTTTGGCCAGAAGATGAACTTGAATTGCAGCATCTGTTTATAAAGTACTTTACTATCTGGTACCTTGAGTGTAATGAAAGACCACTAAGGCTCCAAAACGCATTGTACAACCTTTGCTGTGCTATGATTCTACTGAACACTGATTTCTACGGGGGCAATAAAGGGAAGAAAATGACCTTTAAAGAATTTACAGTGAATCTGAATTCAATAAGTAAAAGAATTGTGTACGACGTGGAATTGCTGAAATTCGTCTATAAATGTATCAAGAAATCTCCTCTATGTGCCAAAAATATAAAATCTAGACCTCAGCAAATTAAAGAAGAGCCTACCATCACAGTTCAGCCCAAAACTGGTCATCTCCTTTGCAAAAGAGTTATGGATGGGAATGGGAAAAGAAGCAGAATAGACAGGAGATCATGGAAGCCCTTTAGTGCAGTTCTACAAGGCATGGTTCTGCAGTTAGAGGAAGTGCAGACTAAATACAAAAAGTACTTCAAGAAAGAAAATATTACTATTAGACTGCATCATGCACTGGCTTACCCTCAGATGCACAAAAACATGTCGAATGTCCTGTGTCTCAAGACGGCAGACTCCAGAGTTTTCTACATCGCGGCTGAAAGTGAAGAAGAGCAAAAAATATGGGTTGAGACCATTAACCTGATCGCCGCCCGTTACTCTGCTCCACCTCTCATCTCTACCTCAAATAATATTGAGGAACATCCTCAGGTCCTACCATCATTCCCCAGTCCCCTGTCGCTAAAGCAGCAGGTGGAATACACCAAGTACAAGATTTCAGAAAACATGTTTTACTCTGTGACGAGGCGTTCTAGGAAAGATTCACCTTCTAAAAACACGGAGTACGAATTGAAGCGCTACACAGTGTATTCGAGAGCATTGGAGAACGCAGATCAATACTTAAACGTGCAAATGTGAGTTTCTACCCCCCAAAAAAACCCAAAAAAAGCTGAAACCTGTTGCACTCTATTTATTTCTTCAAGAACTTTTGAATGACACAGGGACATCATCAAGAGCAAATAATACAAAACAGATTGAAATGTTGTGGGGTGAAAAGTAAAATCATGAATGAGCTGAGATGTCACTACGGTTTGAAAATAATTTCTTAGAATTCGTTTATTTGACGATCATCAACACCTATAGCGGCAGCCCCCCTCTCCCCTCCTGGTGCACTTCGGATCGGTGAAGATGATGCGTTTAAGGTCTTCAGGAAACAAACAAGAAGCAAAGCACCATCACTGAAGCTGTGCAAAGTCTCAGCCTGCTTCGAACGCTCCACAATCATCTTCATCCCGAAGAAATGCCATGATGTCATTTGGGAGACTGGTGTTGGCCTTTCTGAAGGGCAACATCTGGGACTTATTTAAGGATCCTGTTCGTGTCCTTGAGTTTAGTCTTATGTACAATCATCACAAAAATGCTCTTTTTGTCAGTGGATCACCAGCTTTCTGACGGGCAACAAATAGCAAGAGTGGAGAAATTCATGTCAAACAGCTGCACCTTCAACTGCTCTTCTCACTAAACCCCAATGACTGCACCTCCACAGACTCCTCTGTCAAATATATATATCACTATATACCCTCTGTATTATTTATTACCTACTGTGCATTATTCCTCCTTATCCCTGTAAACATAGACCTCATACCCTTACTGGTTTGATGCTAACGGTAGCTGCACTGGTTCAATAAAATAAAGTCCACGCATCTTTCTGATGTCGTTTGAATTTATTTACATGCTCTCACTCAAAACGTGTGCGCCATTGAGCCGTCCATATCAGCAGGTTAACGGTCCATGTCGTTGCTATGCTCTGACCCATAATTCCATAGTCCCGCGCACAAACACTGGCATCACGTGTACATCACAAGGTTTTAAAGAAACGTGCACACACACATTCTCTGAACGTTACATTTTTAACCTTCTGTTTACATTTTCATGAATTAAAATGAACTTGTATTAATAACAAAAAACAGTTCAACTGTCCTGCAGACATTTACACGAACTGCATTTCATGTACCTTGCATGACAATAAAGTTAAATCTAATCTAATCTAACCTAATCTAATCTAATCTAATCTAATGAGTCTGCATACAGAACTGAGATTTAACAGCTGGCTGTCTGGTGCAGCCACAACAACCTGGAGCCTCAAAACAGTGGAGATGATTTTGGATGTTGTAAAACTATTTGAGCCCTGTCTGAAGACCAATCTTTAAATGTCTCGGCATTGTCTCACAAATGCATTTGGATTTGGTCTTGTCTTGGTCTTAAACTAAGAGAATTCAGGCATTTATCTCAAGACCGACCAAGACCACTGTGAGGATCTCACTAAATTTCCAGTGCACTGTAGATTCCATTTATCATTAATATAATTAAAAATAAAACTTTCTGCTGTAGAAATATTTGACAGTATCTGAGAGTATGTGAGAATATATGAGAGTATATGAGAGTATGTGAGAGTATATGAGAGTATTTGAGAGTATGTAAGAGTATATGAGATTATGTGAGAGTATATGAGAGAATATGAGAGTATGAGAGTATATGAGAGTATGTGAGAGTATATGAGAGTATATGAGATTATGTGAGAGTATATGAGAGAATATAAGCGTATGTGAGAGTATATGAGAGTATGTGAGAGTATGTGAGAGTATGTGAGAGTATGTGAGAGTATATGAGATTATGTGAGAGTATATGAGAGAATATGAGAGTATGTGAGAGTATATGAGAGTATGTGAAAGTATGTGAGAGTATCTGAGAGTATGTGAGAGTATATGAGAGTATGTGAGAGTATATGAGAGTATGTGAGAGTATGTTTGAGTATATGAGAGTATGTGAGAGTATATGAGAGTATGTGCGAGTATGTGAGAGTATATGAGACAATGTTAGTATACTCTCATATATATACTCACATACCCTCATATAGTATTTGAAACGATATTGGAGTATTTGGGACTATATGAGAGTATTTAAGAGTATATGAAAGTATTTGAAACTATGTGAGATTATTGGAAGGTATATTAGACAATATAAGCATACATGAGATTATTTGAGACTATATGAGAGTATGTGAGAGTATTTAAGACTGTGAGAGTACATGAAAGTATATGAGTATTCGAGACAATGAGAGAATTTGAGACTATTTGAGAGTATGTGATACTATATGAGAGTATGTAAGAGTATATGATACTATATGAGAGTATGTGAGAGTATATGAGAGTATGTGAGAGTATATGAGAGTATGTGAGAGTATATGAGAGTATGTGAGAGTATATTATACTATATGAGAGTATGTGAGAGTATATGAGAGTATGTGAGAGTATATGAGAGTATATGAGAGTATGTGACAGTATATGAGAGTATGTGAGAGTATATTATACTATATGAGAGTATGTGAGAGTATATGAGAGTATGTGAGAATATATGATACTATATGAGAGTATTTGAGACTATTTGAGACTATTTGTGAGTATGTGAGAGTATATGATACTATATGAAAGTATTTGAGATTTGAGTATTTGAGGCTTGGTGCTCCAAGGTGGTAATGTGTACCTTTTTGAGTATAAAGTACAAAGATGTCCCTATATTGGTACTAAGAGTATATAGTTTACATACCGTATTTTCCAGACTATAAGCCGCTACTTTTTTCCCACGTTTTGAACCCCGTGTCTTAAACAATGAAGCGGCTAATTTATGGATTTTTTCGGGTTTTTCCTGGTTTCACAAACTTCAATCCAAAAAACTGAGCCCCATAACATTAGACCAATGAAATTGCAGAACGGGTTCAGGTGAACCAATGAAACTCTTTATATTAAATCAGATGCGCTCCCACTGAATCGGGCCGCACCACATCATAAATATGGATGATGTTCCTCTGAAGTTTGACCTGCCGCTCACTCGGACTGTCTACAGGAAATGCGAATCATTCGTCACGCTGAAAACAACCGAACATAAAAACACACACTTCACCTGTGTTCTGAGCTGCACGGCATCGGGAGAAAAGCTTCACCGATGGTGATTTTAAATGCATGACGATGCCAAAAGAAAAACTCTCGAGAGAAATAGTTGTGAAAGGAAGGAGGAAGACAGTGAACAATGACTTTATTGGTAGGCTACTGTTTGGATACAAGCCGTGTAACAGACACTGTCTTTCATTAAAGCCTGTGTAAAGTTCATTAGTTTCAGTGTAGACACCTGCGGTGTATAGACAGGTGCAGCTTATACACAGGTGCAGCTTATACACAGGTGCGGCGTATTCAGTGGGTGGGGCTTATATTTGGGTGCGTTTAATAGTCCGGAAATTACGGTATTTCAAATTGTATTTTGTGAACAGTACATGGCACACAGTAATGGATACTTTCACATTCAAATAATACTTTATTTTGTTCTATTCTGAATGTTTCAGGAATAAAACAAATCATTCAAAACAAACTGTTGAAAGAAAATATGTATTGAACTCAACTGACAAACATGTCAAGACCCGATATCAATTCTACGATCAGATGAAATAAACATTTAGTCACTTATTTTAAGCTTCCTGTCTGGTTTGTTTAAAAGTAGTAGCTTTTTACACAGTGTTAAAGTGAACATAGATCTCAATCAGGTCAAGAAGATTCCCATCTATAAAAGATTTTAAGGAAAATACACAAAAAAGTGAACGTTTGTCCAGCAGCTATTTTTCCTAATAATCCTTTAAATCCATTAAAACTTGCTAATTATTCAACAACCGGGGCCGCGGATGCGACTCGAGCTACAGTACTATAGGGCGCGTGATGATGACGTAGTGACAAGTGAGTGACTGATTGCCATGGATACGTGAACGCCATGTCTAAATCATCTTGTCTCTTTGAATTCTAAATCACTCTGCATTTATACACTGCACCATTAAAACCTCAACATGTCGTGAACACACACTCTCCATTAAAAAAGTTTTACCGGATACCCCCGCATCCCTGCTCCCAGTTTTCAGCTCGGAGAAGGACACGGGATTTACAAGTAGGTTGGACCTCACAAAGGGGCGGAGTTTATGGGGAAATCCCCAAGCGCGCTGAATGACGATATCAGTAAATATAGCGAGATTAAATTTAGTCTTATGAATATCATATATATTAATATTATTAAAACAAAACTATTATCTTTTCATTGTGTATGCCAGACTCTATTTTAGAGTTTTTTCCAAGCTTTCTCTGTTTATATTGAGTTCGTGACCACGTGACTCTCGGTGCCGCTCAGACGGAAGGCGTGGCCTCTGTGACGTAAGCGCGCGTAGTATATTTAAGCGCATTCTCCACCGGTGTAGAAGAGTCGTGAGTAGAGCTGTGATGTGATGAAGCAAGAAGTCTTAAAGCATGAATCTTTAATAGAAGCAACAACACAGAGTCTGCTGTCTTCAGTATTTAAAAACCACCTAACACAGCCAGGTAGTGATGAAGTTGCTCCTGGAGCATCAGGGCAGGAAGAGGTTGCACCTGAAACATCAGGATATGTAGAAGTTGCTCCTGGAGCATCAGGGCAGGAAGAAGTTGCACCTGGAGCATCAGGACAGGAAGAAGTTTCTCCTGGAGCATCAGGACATGTAGAATTTGCTCCTGGAGCATCAGGGCTGGTCGAAGTTGAACTTGGAGCATCAGGACAGGAAGAAGTTTCTCCTGGAGCATCAGGACATGTAGAATTTGCTCCTGATACATCAGGGCAGGTAGAAGTTTCACCTGGAGCATCAGGACATGTAGAAGTTGCTCCTGGAGCATCAGGACAAAAAGAAGTTGTTCCTGGAGCATTAGGACAGGAAGAAGTTGCTCCTGGAGCATCAGGACATGTAGAAGTTGCTCCTGGAGCATCAGGGCAGGTAGACATTGCTCCTGGAGCATCAGGACATGTAGAAGTTTTACCTGGATCATCAGGACATGTAGAAGTTGCTCCTGGGGCGTCAGGGCAGGTAGACGTTTCACCTGGAGCATCAAGACATGTAGAAGTTGCTCCTGGAGCATCAGGACAGGTAGATGTTGATCCTGGAGTTTTAGAACAGGAAGAAGTTGCACCTCAACCAACAGAATGGGGAGAAGTTGCAAGAGACATGTCTGATCAAATCCAGCTATTAAGATTAATTTGGGAACAGAGAAAAATAGATTTAAAAGGGAAAAACCTGGCCAGGCAAATCTATAACTTTAAACATTTTCGAAGTCCTGAGATGATCCAGCAGCTGAGTAACAATCTAGAATTAGCTAAATCTATTTTGAATGCATACGTGACGCATTTTAACTTCACATCAGTCCCTATAGATTCGGCTCTCCGAATGTTCCTCCGAGTGCTTTGGCCAGAAGATGAAATTCAACTGCAGCATCATTTTATATGTTTCTTCTCTCTCTGGTACCTCAAGTGTAATAAAAGAGCACTGAACCTCCACCAGGAGGCGTACAACCTTTGCTGGGCTATGATTCTACTGAACGCTGATCTTCATGGGGGTCAGAAAAGGAAAATGACCTGTAAAAAATTTATAGACAACCTGAATAGTGTCTCTGACCAATCTTGGTATCCTGAAGTGCATCTGAAGAACATCTATAAATCGATCAAAGCGCGTCCACTATATGGGTTCAGAGTCAACTCTAGATATGAGGAAAACGATGAGGAATATACAGTCTATAAAACCGGTCAGCTCAGGTGCAAAAGAGTTATGGATGCGAATGGGAGAAGAACCAAAAAGTGCAGGAGATCATGGAAGCCCTTCACTGCAACTCTGAATGGCCTGCTTCTGCAGTTAGACAGTGAAGATGATTTCAAGAATATTACCATTAGTCTGCATCATGCAGTGGCTCACCCTCTGGAATACAAAAACATGCCCTATCTCCTGTTCCTCAAGACTGCAGACTCCAGGGTTTTCTACTTCCAGACTGACAGTGAAGTAGAACAGAGGTTATGGGTTTCAACCATCAACCTGATCGCTGCCCGTTTCTCTGCTCCTCCTCTCACTTCTAACACACATGACATCAACAAGCCACGCCCTCAGGTCCTACCATCATTCCCCAGTACCCTGTCTTTAGAGCGGCAGTTTGAGTACACCAAGGACCAGTTACAGAAGGTTTCAGAATACATGTCCTACTGTAAGACAGTGCCTTTTAGAAAAGATACGCCACATTTCGATTATATAAAGAAGGAGGTGAAGCGATACACGACGTATATGAGAGTGTTGGAGAAGTCATGTTCGGCATGACGTATCGCGCAGTTGTGAAGTGGAAGAGAAATGATACATGGTGGTACAGTTTCTTTTTACTCCGACTGCACCCAAGGCCTCCTCATCTGGAGATTATGGAAAGAAAATAGAGACTCAATGTGAATGGGGAAGCCAATATTATGGTCAGGTGTCCTTAGAGTGGATCTACCAAACATCACAATCACTCAGCTTTGAACTGATAATGTGCAATGTAAAACCATGAAATACTCTGTGATACAGGGAACATTAGAGAAAGAAAAGATATATATGAAGAACAGAATGTTAAGGGCCTTACTCAAGGGCCCCAAGTGTGGTACCTCAATCACTGAGCTACCACCCCTCTATAGCTTGCAATATAGTCCAAACTCCAAATGTTCTGAAATGCATTTTGAAATTGATTGAATTCCTACTAATTACTGAGGCACCACAAATGTTTTTATATATATATTTGTTTTTATCATAAACACAATTGTCCACAAATAATAATAAATAAATGGCAAATTAGACTTTTGTTTCCTCCTACCTTTTCCTGTGGTCTTTGTTAAAAAAACTTGGTTCTTTACTGTTCAAAAAGTTCAATTCACACCTGTGACAATTAGATTGAACACACGTTACACTGCCACCTACTGGCCAATTATGATGCTGCAACGGTGCCTTGAATAAAACATTTTATTTCATAAATAAATGCATGAAATCAGTCCTGGAGCAATCCAGAAAAAAATTATATTTTCCTAACCAGTGCAATCTTTAATAAAACGACTTTTTCGGACTGTCCACTTTCTCTTTGTTTGCTGGAAAACACTTGAAAACACTGTGTAAAGAGAGGAATCAGTCCAAGTGAAGTGCAGCAGTCTGCCACTAGGAGGCAGCAGAGTCCTGTCTTACTTTCTTTTATCATCATTAGAGCCCAGCAGATCAACACATCTGATACAATACCATCTTATTCAGAGTACCAGAGAGCATATTAGAGTTACAATAACAGCTCAGAATCTCTATAGAGGTGTAGCACACACACACACACACACACACACACACACACACACACACACACACACACACACACCAGTCCACCGAGCAGCCAGGCAGATGAATATAATCATCTAATCTACTGTATATGTGCTGATTTGTTTATACAGTAGACCTACATGCGTGTTACTGCTAATGAAGCGACGTTCTCACGAGAGCATTAAAATCAGTCTGTACTTGTAGCAGAGCAACGAGCAGCACACTGTGTGAAGTGCAACAGCTACTGCAAACCAGGATCATAGAAAAAGCTAAAATAATAATAATAATAACCTTCATAATGCTAATGCGAGAACGTGAAAATGACAAGAGGATCACAGATTTCAGGTCCAGGGAAAGTGATGGCTTTAAAATTGGATTCGGAGAGAGTTAAGGGATTCACACACTCAAAGAGAAAACACGTGGAAACCGTGTCTGATGCGCCTCGGACGTCGTCCTCACTAAATGAGCTCATTTCTAATATATGAACACGTGTAGAACTCTGCTTTTTTTTAAATTACTAAAACGCTGTAATCGAACTGCTTTTTTTATAAAAGTCGTCCTGCTACATTAGCACCCTGTAATGTTCCTGAGTGTCTCAATTAAATGCTGAATAGACCAAATGAAACCCCCTCAGTGAGGCGTTTAATTCTGCACTGATTAGTTGTTCATTATTTGCTGTTATCACCACAACGTTGGCAACAGTTTTGCGCTGTTTCACTCATGTGCTCCTTTTTGAACATCCAGTTCTCCATTTTCTGTTATAATAACCTCCACTCTTCGGGGAAGATGTTCCACTAGATTTTGTGGAGATTTGTGCGAGATTCATTCAGCCACAAGAATGTTATAAAGTCAGGTACTGATGAAGGTGATGTGAGGAGGTTCCTGAGGTGCAGTCCATCCCAAAGATGTTATATAGGGTTGCAGCTCTATAGCAGGAGATCTTCCAATCCAACAGCAGATCTTCATGAAGCTGGCATTTGTGCACGGGATCACTGGATTGGGTTTGGGTCTCCTCCAAGGAATATTGCAGAAGGAATATTCTGTAGAACCTCTTTCCTTTCATGAGAAAGTCGTTCTTAGCTTCAACGTGTCCACAGGATTTGTTGTGCACAATAGTGATGATGTAGAAGTGTGGACTATGTGGACTATAAATGTGTTCCACAAAAGCAGATTTTCATGGATTCTTCTGGCTTAAACCCTTCAAGCGCTATGTTGTAGAAGGTTCTCCAGTTTGTTTCGAAGCTCTGCATTCAGACCATGGCTCAGGTGGACATCAGCAGAGTCACCACCCTCTTCTGCCTCCTTGTGTGCGTGTTTGATGGTGAGTTCTTCATTACAATGAAGGTGATATTGAAGTTAAAGGTTTGTGTGTATGTGCTCAGGACTCTGCTCGACTGAACATCGTGCTCTGCCAGACGTTCCTATTCTGCTACGTCTGGGCCATCGGTGGGAATCTGACAGACGGCTGCTGGGACGCCTTCGACAGCTTCGTCAGGCAGCAGTTCGAGGACAACACCGATGCCAAGGTTCCTGCTGCTTCACTTCATTACTAAAATGATTTTTCCTGATCACACTGTTGAGTGATTCCGGTTCCTACAGAACCTCCAGAAATCCTGCTACAAAAAACTCCACGTTCTACTTCCTGTGTCTGAGCTGCTTATTCATTTCCTAATACTATTTATACTGTTCCACTTCTTCATTTCCATATTTGACCTCTTATTGATGCACAGCAGCAGCTTTTATAGCAGAAAGAGTCGATACGATTCGGTTTATGACGCCGACCGTCTTCTAAAAGTCTCTCACCAGAGTCCCTCTCATCTCTTTCTCTCAGTAAAACTGCCCCTCTTTAATATTAGAGGTAAAAATCCGCTCTGTGAGGGTGATATTTATTTCACAAAGGCTGAAAAGCAGTCCAGAGCGAGTGGGACGGACGGAGACGAGAGGACGAGGCGATGCTGAATACGGAATCATTTAACTTGTTTATTATTTATGGAATTATTTACACCTGTTTTATTAACACACACTGGAGTCAATATTGCATTCAGAAAAAAAAACACATTTCCGTTTTCATTAAAGTTTAAAAACACACAAAAATACCTAAAAAAATCATCTACTTTAGAACCAGAGGGTGGTGAGGGTGGTGGTGACGTTGCTGATGTTCACCTGAGCCATGAAAGTTTGTAGAAAAAGGACATATGGCTGGAAAAAGGTCAGACGTCCCAATACTTTTGTTTCTATAGTATACTTTAGAATTCAGTTTGATGTGTGTGAACAGAATGTATGATTAAGACTAATACATAAACGGTGTGTGTGTGTGTGTGTGTGTGTGTGTGTGTGTGTGTGTGTGTGTGTGTGTGTGTGTGTGACTTAGTAAGTTCTTCAGGTAGATACACACATGCGCACACACACACACACACACACATACACACACACACACACACACACACACACACACACACACACTTGCACAAAGAGAAACGATCTTTTTTTCTATTTATCCCCTCATCTTTTCCTCCTCATCGTCCTCTTCAATGATCACTTCATCACCCCTCCTTATCATTGTCCTCGCTACTCATCGCTTCATGTTCTCCTCCTTATCATTCTTTCCACTCATCCCTTCATCTTCCCTTTCTCATTATCCACTTGACTTATCCTTTCACCTCTACTTATCCCTTTATCCCTCGCTTCTACTTATTGTCCTCTTCAATCATCCCTTAATCCCCTCTTCTCCTCTTCTCTTTCATTCCACTCATTCTTTTATCTCCTCTACCTCATTGTCCTCTTTACTATATATTTATATATATATAAAGCCCTGTTAGGTACGGGGCGAATCCAACCTCTTTTACCTGCAGAACAAAGTTAAAATGTGAGTTTCCAAAGGAATATATTAAGTCGCAACTACAATACTTTATGAGGAATTTTTTTTTTCAAAGGATCCAAACTCAAAAGGGAAGCCGTCCTCAACTATGTGTCACCAAATGTCCTTTCATTACAGTTCATTGTTGTTAATGTGTCATATGATGGACAATTAAATATGACATTGACTACTGGAGCACAGAGGGTTAAGGGTCTTGCTCACTTGGCAACTTGGCAATACTAGGGGTTGAACTCCATACCTTCTGATCAATAAATGGTGTAAATGTTGGCCTTCTGATCAAATAGCTGTGAGTTCAAATCCTAGCACTACCATGTTATCACTACTGAGCTCTTAAACAAGGCCCTTAACCCTCAACTGCTGAGTTGTATAAATGAGATGATGAGGACGTCTGCCAAATGCTGTGAATGTAAAAGAGTTATTAATCATGGGCCTTATAATGCAGTGTATGCTTTAATTACAGTCTATGTACTATACCAGGTAAATCTGTCCACTACTTCTTAATAAAATGATTCATTTTATTAGGATGCACTTCAGAAATACACTCACACATCACCTTTATGTTAAAAGGACCATTACATACCTTAAAGCAACTAACATCATGAACATCACGGCCTTTGAGCCTGATCTGATCTGATCTGATCTGATCTGATTGGTTACAGTTGAACGCTCCAGGTTGTGTCCCATTCCTGCACTCGCTGTAATAATAAGGATGCAGTACGACAACAATTTAAAGTAATGAAACACTATACCATTAATAAGACGTACAAATAAAATGTCAGTGAAACGCCTGATTAAGAAGATGCCAGGATTAACAGGAAGCCAGGTGAAGAACAGGAAATATGGGATATATTTTGTCATATCTAAGGTACAACAGAAATGCTCTGGAGGTCTGTCTCAGCTTCGAAAAGAAAAGTTGAATTAGGGTACAAGGCCAGCGGTGGTACGCCATCTCTCTCTTATGAACTCAGATCGGTGCTGCTGGGGCTGAAACTCTCAACTTTTCATCTGTCGTAACCACTGAGCCACCACGGTGCTAACGCTGCCATCCAAACGGGCTGAAATCACAAGCCTGAAAAGGCAGTTGGACTCCACACGGGACGCAGCTTTTATCTGAGGAGAACATGCTAAATATTTTTGCTAATTAGCAAAGTGTGAAGGATTCGGATCCTGCTGGAGAACATGATGCCGAACGTGTTATTTTAAAAGGGTTTACACAGCGAACTGTTGTGTGCTTAATGAGCTGTTTGTGATGTTCTCAGATTGTAGGTGAGAAGTTTCTGGAGAACATTAACACCATGCTGAATCTTGGCGAGGTTCCCAACCTGTTTGAGAAAGGCGAGCTGGAGCAGGTGTTGGCAGCGACACCGCGAGGAGACGGGTATCGCCGAGGGCAACAGGGATGAGGTACACAATGGGCCATGTCAAATCTATTCGCTTATAATTTACACTTTCATGGGTTTGTTTGCACACATCGTCCATCGTCCCCCTCTATTAATCTATGTCTCGTTCTTCTATTTATCTATCTTTCTTTCTGTCTGCCTGTCAGTTCTGCTCACTAAATTATTAACCCATCCATCCATTTCTCACTGTATTCCATCTGTGTATTTTAGTCACCCTGTATAAAGCATCATTCATCCATCCATACTTCCACACATCTTTCCGTCTCTCCATTTATTCATTTATCCATCAGTTCATCCAGTCATTCATATATCCATCCATCCAAACCCTCTTTCAAAATATCTATTCACCCATTTCCATTTTTACCTGTCTTTGCTTTATCCATCTGTTTTTATCCATCATCCAAGTCATCAGTCTGTCCATCCATCCATCTTGTCTTCTGCTGTTTACTCAGTCAATTTACTGGATTATCCACACATTCTTTCAGGTGTTATTTCTCTATTCTTCTTCATTTGATCTATCATCCATTAATCTTACCAAGTATATTATCCATCCATCCATCCATCCATCCATCCATCCATCCATTTATCCACCCATCCATCCATCCATCCATCCATACATACATCCATACATCTATCCATCTATCTATTCTTCAATTAATTAATCCTTCCATCAATCCAATCATCCGATCAATACATTCATCCATCTTTCCATCCATCTATTCATCCATCCATCAAGCCTTCAGTTCACCAATACATTCATTATTCCACCCATCCATCCATCCATCCAATCAATTAATCATTCATTCCATCCATCCATCCATCCATCCATCCATCCATCCATCCATCCAACCACCCATCCATCCATCCATTCACTCTTTTGGGGGGTGATAGCTTAGTGATTAAGGCTCTGGGTTACTGATCGGAAGGTTGGTTGAAAATTCTGGTTTTGCCATTGTTGGGCCCTTGAGCAAGGCCCTTAACTCTCTGTGCTCTAGGGATGCTGTATCATGGTGCACTCTAACCCAAGCTCTCAAACATATAAATATATTTAAAGAAGGAATTTCACTGTGCTTTAATATTAATGTTTATTTCCATAAGTGCTGTTTATACTGCAGACAGTTTGAGATGTTACAGTAGGACAGATGTTAAATCCGAATTTGAAGATGACGTGTCTCCTTGTCCATATGTGTTTATTTATTCTTAGTTTAACTGTAGTGTAGGAGACATAAGCGATGATTAGATATCAGATTAACTCGCAGGACATTCACTAGTTAAGATTCTTTTCAGTGAAAATACCAAAAATTTCTTTAAAAGCAACTTGGAACCTTGTTTTTATGAAGCAAAACCAAATTCCAGTCTCGCTCACAAATCTTTTAAACCGTTCGCACTTCATTTCACACTTTTATTATGCGTGGTGTTTTTGGGTCGACTGTAAAAGAAAATAAGTGTTTTTCTTTTATTTATTAAATATTAGATTTAACTGTAAAATGTAACTATAAGAAGTGCAAGTCTTGTGTGGGAGAACATTGTGTGTGAAAGAGAGAAAGAAATTATTATAAACAATAAAGAATCAATAAACGCTGACCTTTCCTTGATGAAAAGTGGGCGGGGCTTATATTGACCCTAAAATAATAGAAGTTTGTAAAAGGAGTGGTGTTTATCCTCTGTGTGCAGTGATGTGTGTCCTCAGACTCAGATGTGTCCTGTTTCCACCAGCAGGCATCCCCCACCCTAATGATGTACCTGATGATTGCCCCTTACTCTGATTTCCTGATCTTGGTTTGATTTTCCATCATTCCTCCATCACAGGACAGACTGGGCGAGTGCTAAGCAGGTCTCCGGTGACCGACTACAACAAAGAAAACATCTGTCCACAGGTCCTTCAAAAGCTGCAGCGTTACATTCAGAACCCTGATTTTATACCTGAGAAGGTGGAGAAGGTCTCTAAAGCCTACAGGTCCATGTGCATCTGGGCGACCCATTTGGCAGCGGAACGAGAACAAGAACCGCATCCTGCTGACCCGCGGATGCCGCTGACCCTCTCACGATTGACCCCCTCCTAAGATCAGGTGACCTTTCTTCACCTTACGCCATTTCACTCCATTATAATCAATGCGACTCTAAAAGCACTCTAGTGAAGCTTAACGTGGACGTGTTTAAAAGCTGCTGGAGCTCCTCTGATGGGTGACTAAGTGTCTTCAGATCTGGATCTGGATTTGTTTGTGTAACAAAAAACAAAAGAGCTTCAGCATGTTGAAATGGCATCTATTTTACTTCCGATTAAGATTTTTTTACAATCCAAACCATCTTCTTTTTTCTCTTTCCTCCAGTCGCTCCATCTTGTCATTTTTTTTGTTTGTTTGTTTCACTCTCCTTTCCTCCCTTCATCTTGCTCAGAGGCTTGGCAGCTCCTATGAGACCGAAACGCACACATCGATGCCGTGCAAGATATTTACATACTGTCCTCATCTCATCTCAGCTCGGCATATGGAAATATACAGGCAGGTGAAATAACTGCAAAAAGATGTTTTTCCTCTAGGAATATTTTTATACAAATCCTGATGATAAAAGTCAGTCCAACTTCCCTGATGGCATCAGCAGATCGGTCTTTACCTCCACTGTGTGGCCAAAAGTATTCGACACTCCACAGACACACGTTTTTTTTGTTTTGTTTTTTTTCATTAAAAACACAAGCCAAAAAAAGTACAATCCATATGCTGTGCAAGGAGAGGCAGAAAACCCATAAGGGCTTATTTATATAAATATATAAACTCTCACCTAAACAATAAAGAATTGAGACTGTGAAAGCCTGAGGATTGATTAAAGGAATGATTGCTCTTGGTTGCGTCCTACAAATGGAAGAACATACAGATGGCGCTCTAACTAGATGTGACTGGCTGAAATTGAAAATGTATTGTGAACCCATTACCCAGCTGTGAAACGGATGAGTTTTGACGCTTATCTGATTGAGGAGTTTGTTTGTGTGCAGCAGCTGCACCGTTATCAATATTAGATTCGGTGATGTGCGCACACACATTCAGAGTTTGGAGATGAAGGAAATGTACGACTACAAATGCGTGATGTAGCGATACATTGATTTGCATCGAATGTTAAAGCATTGCTCCCACACACGTTCTCTCAGCACCACGGCTGCTTTGTCAATATGACGTATCGGGACACTGTGGAGGCCGAAGCGTGTCCTCAGAGTATAGATTAACATGGCAGAGGTAGAGCTGCATCTTCCCGAAGACAGAGCAGGAAAAGAACATCTGGTTTTATTCAAACGTTTTTCTTTTTCTTTTTCAGACGCTGATCCGTCTGGGAAATTTCGACATGACAGTGGAATTGTGGCATCATTTACTGTTTGTTATTAGGAAAATCCAAAACAAAAACCTGTTCTCCGTCCAGCACCTCACACACTGTACCTCACACACGGCTTTTCACCTTAACCTAACAAGTGCTTGATACTTCTTTGGGATACTCATTGTTTACATTTAAACTGTAGCATGAAATATTCCATTCACTTGAACTAGGAGACCCAAACCTGTTCCAGCATGGCCTTCATGAAGATATGCTTCCCATGGGTTGGAGTGGAAGATCTCCTGCTATAAAACTCCAACCCTACTGAACAATGTTGCTCATGCTGACTGCACCCCAGGCCTCCTCACCTCACCCACATCAGTACCTGACTTTATTTCTCTATTAACTTTATAATCTAGTGGAACTAAAAAGACTCCCAGAAGAGTGGAGCTTATTATACCAATAGCTTCTTCTTCTTCTTCTTTTTTCTGCTCCCATTAGGGGTCGCCACAGCAGATCAATGTTCTCGATACCCCTCTACATCTGCCTCTTTCACACCTGCATGTCCTCCTTCACCACATCCATAAACCTTCTCCTTGGCTCCATCCTCAGCATTCTCCTACTGATATACCCCTTGTCCCTCCTCTGCACATGTCCAAACCATCTCAATCTCACTTCCCTCACCTTTTCTCCAAAACGTCCTACATGCACCGTCCCACTAATAAACCCATTTCTAATCCTGTCCATCGGTACCACAACACTCCTTTCTTCATTCCTCAGGCATCCTCTCATCTTAAAAACTCCACTGCATCTCTCCTAAACATCTCCATGCTTCTACCGGTATGTCATCTGGTCCAACCGACGTTCCACTCTTCCTCCTCTTAGATCAAAAGATGCAGGATATTTGTTGGTACCTAAATTAATGAAGACTACAGCAGGGGGGCAGATCTTTTCCTCACAAAGCCCCACAGTTATAGAACCGCCTTCTAATGAGTGTTTTGGACTCAGACACGATCTCGGTGTTCAGGTCGAGGCTGAAAGCACATTTATCTAGTCAAGCTTTTTGTCAGTAGGCCTTCCTTAAGTTTCCCTACAGTTGATTCTTGTTCCCCTTAACATTTCCTCCTCATACCATCTCAGGGTTTTTTTTTTCTTTCACCACAGTCGCACTGGCTCACTCATTAGAGATAATTACGAGGAGAAAACTTAAAGGCAATAATCTTTTATAACTTTGAGATTCTTTTACAAAACCTCATTACTGTTTTATCTGCGTAAAGCTGCTTTGAGACAATTGTAAAAAAAGAGCGCTATAGAAATAAACTTGAATTGAAATGAATTATGGAGACTGAATGTGGAATGGATGCTAAAAAAATGAAGCACATATCAATCTTATGCTCAGGTGTCTGCAAATCTGTTCATCCAGGGTAATTACACTCCAAATAAAATGTGATTAAGGCTTTCCAAGTATTTAAAAAGCTTTTTTCAAGAGCTCAGCTGGAATCCTCTTTTAGGGAAATACACATGTTTAAGTTTTGTATGTACTGTTATGCAGTACAGTGTAATGAGTCTGTGGTGTTACACGAATGTAGCACTGGATGTGTAATTACATTAAACAGCAGTTAATTATGATGTTGAAATCATTTCTTTACCCACAGGTTTGCATCAAAGGGACCATCATCAACTTTACAGTGTGTGTGTTTTGAGGGACCCATCCCTCAAAACACACACACAGGTTGATCTTATGATCAACCTCTAGCTTTATCTCTAACCCCAGGTATCACACACACACACACACACACACACACACACACACACACACACACACACACACACACACACACACACACCCTGATCACTTCAAAAGACATTTTTAGAAGCAAACACACTCTGAGACCTGCAGCGGAATATGCGAGAGTGATGTGCGTGCTCGTAAATAATAAAGCACAGTGTGTGTGTGTGTGTGTGTGTGTGTGTGTGTGTGTGTGTGTGTGTGTGTGTGTGTGTGTGTGTGTGTGTACACAGCGACTGAGATTGCATTTCACTTTCTGTCACCTCTCTACTGCCCCGATGGAGTGAGGTGAGGATAAATGACAGAGAGCAGAAAGGAGTGTGGGCAGACAGACAGACAGACAGACAGACAGACAGACAGACAGACAGACAGACAGATAGATTGATAGGTGCCTCAGGAACACACAATGCTTTGCCCTTGAGAAAATTAACCTTCAAGCAGAAGTAAGTGCTGAACCGCCATGATTTACAAAGCATATTTTTTTTTCATTTAACATCTACATCCTGATAGGAGTCACAAGATCTGATCAGTGGTGTCCAGCATGTCTCATAATGCTTCTGATCCTGTGCACTCTTTCAAAAGTGTAATATATCAGACGTCTATACTACGGAGTTCTGCGCTCGTTTTTTTCATCTCTGCCTCTCTGTATTTACTCACCAGCAACTCCATATATTCATCCTCATTATTAATGCAATAACTATTTAATAAGCTTTTGGTGGGGCAGAGCCAACACACACACACACACACACACACACACACACACACACACTCAACAGCACTATCAAAACATCAGAGAAGCACAGCAAGCTCAGTGTGCGCTTACAGACGTTGCTGGATTCCACGCTGTTCAGCGCGTACACCAGCGTCTCCTGAGGCCTCTTGGAGCAACACAAGACCATCTACAGCTTCATGCTGTGTGTGGAGATCATGATGCAGAGGGAGGAAATCTTACCACAAGAGTGGTTCTACTTCCTGAGAGGGGCAGGGGGCATGGATAGGGTGTGTGTGTGTGTGTCTGTGTGTGTGTTGCTTTGATGTTTATAAGCTGTAATATCCTATCGGCCTTCTCCACCATAAGCTAAGTCATAAATGAGATGTAACTGCGCTAATTGCTAAATTAACGAGCGGAGCAGATTGCTATTTCCACCCGGTCCCCAGGGTCGTACACACTCCGTCCTCATGTCTCTGCGTTTGTGCACTCTCCTCGCTCGACTTTCTAAAGTGCACTGATGCAGTCAACACTGGTCTCCGGCTTTCTCCTGTTATTTTTTTCCTTCAATTAAAAAAACTAACTTAGCCATCTGTCATGTCCACTTTCTGTCTGCCACTGAACAGATTTTCTGTGGTCTGTCACCATCTGACGGCTCTGTAATGAACGATTAGCCTCGGGCTCTTCTGTGCTTTTTAAAAAAATATATATTTCATCTGGGAATTATGCTGCCTGGCAAGTGTTCAAACACACGACTGCACCTCTCTGTCCTGTTTCACTATGTTTAATTGGAGAAAAGTCCACATTTCTTTGGGTGTGAGTTTTCCCTTTGCTCGAATTAGGAGACCCAAACCTGCATGATAATGTAAGTCGAAGTGGACGATCTGCTGCTATCGAGCTCTATTGAACACCTTTGGGATGAATTTTGGGTTAGACTACATTTCCAGGCCTCCTCACCTCACCTACATCAGTACCTGACTTTACTGACACCCTTGTGGCTGAATGAATCCCAACAAATCTCCACAACTTCTAGTAGAACATATTGCCAGAGACTGGAGGATATTAGTACAGTAAATGGGGACAAAATGTGGAGTTAGATGTTCAAAAAGCAGAAATCAATCTTATGGTGAGGTGTCCACAAACTTTTGTCCTTATAGTGTATATTAGAGTCAGGTCTCTCTGGTTCTCTGCAGTGCAGCTGGATCTCCTGCAGTCCACAAAGATCTCATTTGTTTTAGTGGTGTTCAGAACCAGGTCGCTATCCACACACCACTCAACCAGATGTTGAAAAATCTCACACATTTTTGGCTGTTACTCGTACAAGGTTTTTCATAAGCTCAAATCTTTCTTGTATGCTTGTAATCCTCAAAACAAAGAAAATGCTTTGTGACGTATTTGCTCTCCTATTATGTTAAAAACTTTCTTTTGCAAACGTTTATTCAAAAATGTTCGAAGTTGGCGGGGCTACTTTTATGAAAATGGCTATAACTCATAAACGGAATGAGATTGTGTAGCTTTGCCACTTGGCGCTAAACATGGGCAAAATGGCTCTTACTACGCAATCGTTCATTGAATTGACCTAAAATTTGGCACGTCGTGTCTTTGTCCAATGTGCCAGGAGGCTTTATGAGGACATTTGCGTACCTCAGAAAACATGGTCGCCATCTGGCATTTGAGCACCTGTTAGACAAGGTTAACGAAGGCCGATCAAAACGTAACCCGGTGGGCATGTTTGCCTCGTCAGCCTAAAGTTTTTTAACTCTATAAATGGTGGTACATTACACAATTCTTCAAAAATACACAACTATTCATATGGTTTAATAGTTTGTGTGTGTGTATATATATATATATATATATATATATA
>MU551723.1:62718-75689 GCA_024362625.1 Silurus asotus
GATAGATAGATAGATAGATAGATAGATAGATAGATAGATAGATAGATAGATAGATAGATAGATAGATAGATATGGATGAAATGATAGATAGATAGATAGATAGATAGATAGATAGATAGATAGATAGATAGATAGATAGATAGATAGATAGATAGATAGATATGGATGAAATGATAGATAGATAGATAGATAGATAGATAGATAGATAGATAGATAGATAGATAGATAGATAGATAGATAGATAGATAGATATGGATGAAATGATAGATAGATAGATAGATAGATAGATAGATAGATAGATAGATAGATAGATAGATAGATAGATAGATAGATAGATAGATATGGATGAAATGATAGATAGATAGATAGATAGATAGATAGATAGATAGATAGATAGATAGATAGATAGATAGATAGATAGATAGATAGATATGGATGAAATGATAGATAGATAGATAGATAGATAGATAGATAGATAGATAGATAGATAGATAGATAGATAGATAGATAGATAGATAGATATGGATGAAATGATAGATAGATAGATAGATAGATAGATAGATAGATAGATAGATAGATAGATAGATAGATAGATAGATAGATAGATAGATATGGATGAAATGATAGATAGATAGATAGATAGATAGATAGATAGATAGATAGATAGATAGATAGATAGAGAGCTACAGTAAAGGAGAAAAGGTCGGCTGAAGTGTTCATGGCTGGAGACTTACGATTTCCCTTTTCTCATTTATTTGGTGATTAAAAAGTGAAAGTAGTTGCCCTGGTGTGTTTAAACTGTCTGAGGAGATTCAGAAAGGATTCTAAAAACATGCTCATGAGAGCTCCTGGGATCCCATACAGAATCTTCTCACATCTGTCTCACAGAGTTACGATTTAGAGTCTGGGAATTAAATCCACTTACATCAGTATTTGTGCAGGGAAATTTATGATATAACGATTTGAGATTAAGAACATGGCAAGCGGTTGCATTTTTCCTAGTTGTAAGTACGATAAACACAGTACAATAAACCCATTATGCAGAAGCTCGTAGAATAGCACTTGATCCAGCGTGACCTATTATTCCACATTTTCTTCTTCGGGGCAGGAACATCTGAACCACGTGTACACTTCAGTACTGAACTTTACGAATACGAATGAAGACTTCAGTGTGCAGGTTCGAGTTTATTCAGGGTTCACAGCCAAATCATATTTTTGGATAAGTTCCTGTGAGATACATGGACTGCAGTAGGATGTTAAAACAAGATGCCGTGTTGGAAGAAGGTAATAATAATAATAATAATAATAATAATAATAATAATAATAATAATAATATTAATAATAATAATAATAACAATAATTATGGCACGTTTCCCTATACAAAGCTTTCTGAGGTTCATTAGAATTTGTCTACACACACAGTAACACATTTGTAGAAGCAAAACAACAACAGAAAGATGTAGGCAGGTGTCTACTGTGCTGTGAAAAAGTATTTGCTCCCTGTATTTATTTATATTTTTTTTTTTGGCATATTTTTTAGAAAATTCAGCAACTTTTAATATTACACAAAGATAAACAGAGTAAAAACAAAATGCAGTTAAGTGATGATTTTATTTATTAGGAGAAAAAAGCGCTGTCCATGTCTTCCTGGCCCTATGTGCAAAAGTAATTGCCCCTAAACCGAACAACTGGTTGTGCCACCCTTATACAAAACAAAAATTTTAGATTCGCCACATTGGAGGGGTTTCGAGCATAAAGGGCTTGTTTAAGGTGCCATGCAACAGCATCTCAATCTGATTAAAGTCCAGACTTTGACTAGCCCACGCCAAAACCTTCGATATGGTGGCGTGTTTCGGATCGTTGTCCTTTTTTTAAAATGAGGAAATACGTTTTCACAGCACTGTCTGCGATATGACAGGCGTTTAGCAAAACCCACAGCGTCTAACACTAAAAGGTCACAGTGAAAAACTAGAAAGTGTTAAGGTGACACACGTGAAATACCTACTGCTACACGAGGGCTGCTGAGAGCCACTACAGTGAATGGCCACGATACACTACAGTGTACGAGGGCTGTGAAAAGAATACACTCGGATTACATATTTTTCATCAGTAACTATTTCTCAACAACCACAAAATACTTCTGAGGTACACACCGACTCACGATTATATCCTCTCACACTGACTAACTCTCAGTCGGACTTATTTAACACACACACACACACACACACACACACACACACACACACACACACACACATACATTACAGAGACGTCCAGTCTGCGGCAGAGATCTGCTTATTGTTCGATACGTGTAACTGCTCAATTCGATACATTAGACGTCACAATGGGTTTTCTATGGTATGCTCGTCGTGCGCTTGGGATGTGGAACTAAAAATATACAAAACCTTCAGCCACAAAACAGTCACTCTCATGTCACATTTCTTTAAAAAGGAATAGTTCATTTTTTCTCTTTTGAAGACAAAAAAAAAACAATCAGCATATTGCACACACTGATTCACTGACTCACTCACTGATTCACTCACTGATTCACTGACTCACTCACTGATTCACTCACTGATTCACTGACTCACTCACTGATTCACTGACTTACCGATTTACTGATTTAGATGAAATTGTCACAACACACACACACACACACACACACACACACACAGGCAGTGGTTAGTTTTTCTCATTTTCCGTGAGAGAGGGTGATCATGTGAAGTCCTTGGAGACGGCCTCGATGAAGTTGGGCGCCGACATGAGAATGGCGAAGGTGCAGATGATGGAAAAGAGTGAAAAGGCGACGAGGCAGAGGCGATCCACTACGGCCGCCGCAAACTTCCACTCGCCCCTCACGGCCTCTGCCTCGTCCTGGGCTCGGAAACGCTGCGCCAGGTACGACACCTCCACCAGGAGCCTCTGAAGCTCTCTCTGATCGCCTGACAGAGCCGGGGCTGCTTCGCGATGCCCGCCGGCGCAGGACACTCCGCACGACACACCTGAGTCGCTGCTGTTGGGGCAACAGGAGCTGTCTGGCGAGTGGAAACCGAAGTAGAGGTTGGTGTGGCCGTTGGTGCCCATCTGGCCCGGCACGCTGCTCATCTGCAGGCTGCTGGTGCTGGCGCTCGAGTAGCTGTAAGCGGTTTTGCGCTCATCACCTGGCTTCTTCATGCGCAGGAACCAAGCGCACCAGTGGAGCAGGATCACCCGCACCTGAGCACAACAACAGGAAAAGAAAAAACAGCATGAGAGCAAAAAAAAAAAAGTTCTAAAATCAGACACAAAGCGTGAGGGTCATTCCAGTGTTTTTCCTTCTCAATTATTTGGAGAAGTGTAAAACACACTCACAGACTCAGGCTTCATTTGTAGGCCTCAGGAATCCCTGTGCTATTTTAATATTCCAACATGCGGCTGTGAGCCAAAACCTAGATAGATTTCTTCCTTCCTTTTAATGTGAGATGAGTGGGCATTAAAGTTTCATGGATGCCACTGTGACATTTTTATTTTTACCTTTACTATGAGTATTGTATATTCTGCAATGAATTGAGTCTAAGATACACCTTACAGAATCAGTCTGATGAACAGAAAATAAAGCTGCAGTATTCACACATACACACTGTACAGTGCATTAAAAAGGCTTTTTTGTCACAAATGCATTACAGTACAGGAAATTCTTTCTTCGGGGTCAGAACAATAATTAAACAACCTTTGAAGCACAAAGGGTTAAGAACCTTGCTCAAGGGCCCAAGAAAGGAAGCTTAGCAATACAGGGACTCAAACCCCTGATCTTCTGTTCAGTATCCCACAGATTTAAATGGGAAGCACTAGGATTTCTGGGGCGTCAGTGATCGATCGGGAACCAGTGCGAGCTCGCTTCGAAACCCCTTGCCTTAAGTTATAATATCTCAGTGGAGCGGTGCACAACGAGCGTACACTGTAAAAATCTTTCAGAAGAACGGTGATCGTATGAGTGCGAAAGGAGGAGCCCTCGCCGTTATCTTCCACAACACGCTTCATCATCGCAGACGGGACACGATCATGACAACTGGTAATGACGCTGAAATTCTCTCTGTGCAGCACTCGCACCATCACTGTTCTTAATAAAGGAGTTACGGCGAACGCTCGATCTCGCACCGGGTCCCAAGAATCACCGACGTCACCAGAGTCTCCAACTCCTAGTATTAAAAATTCCCAGGAATAGTAATTCAGACTAAATTCGAGGCTGTAATTATATATTTTACACAGATTGGAATTATGTGTATACGTGTGATGGATTTTTCTCCAAATCCGCCCTGTTCTCGAGTTCAGAGCGTCTTCAGAGCGTCTTTAAAAGCGTCTTCTTGCCCTCACCCATTTTGGCATTTTGCCTCCGTGTGGATCGTGGTGGTGAAACTGCAGGACGAGGACGGTGACCACGACAGACAAGCCCACGATCATCATCGTACTCGCAAAGTACTGAGCTGCACACACAGTGAGAACGTAGCAGTTAATCATACACGAGATGGACAAAAAATGTTTTGACACCTGACCTTTTTCCACCCACATGTGGTTCCAGAGGCACACAATTGTATTAAATGGTTCTGGAATCATGAAGTTTTTCCTTCACTTAAACTGGGAGACTCAAACCTGTTTCAACATGTCAATGCCCCTGTACACAAAGCCAGCTCCATAAAAATATTCTTTACATGGTGTTGAAGTGGAGGATCTCCAGCTATAGAGCTCAAAAACCTTTTCCCACTGACTGCACCCCTCATCTCCATCTCTAGCTGACTTTACTAACACACTCGTGGCTGAATGAATCTCATGAAAATCTCCACAAAATCTAGTGGAACATCTTTCCAGAAGAGAAAATGATTATAAGAGCAAATGGGGACTAAACACAAACTTTTGTCCACATAGTGTAATTAAACTTTGACATTTATTAAAAAAATATAATTAAAACCTTCAGTACAACACGTTTATTTACGTTCTTCTAACCTCAGATATTAAAAAAACACAAATCATTCTTAATCAATACAATTTTGTTTTACTGATGCGCCAAGTCTCAAATCAAACACCAAAATCCCGCCATGATGCAACACATCCGGCAATTAAATCCGTCCGTGTGGAAACAGCAGAAGTTCTGTTTAGTGTCCTGATGATTTACGTCATTTAAAACACCATAATTACTTTAAAACATTGAATATTTTGATGTATCTCAATGTTGACTTTGGTTTCACAAACATACATTTGCATATAGCAGCAATATTTGTTCATGAACATCATTAAAGTATTAAAAAATTGAAAAGTATTAATTTACTGTACATTTAGAACAGATACAAATGTGCGATATAAATTTGCGATTAATCACGTTAACTCGTGACAATCATGTGATTAATCGCAATTAAATATTTTAATTATATATGTGTGTGTGTGTGTGTGTGTGTGTGTGTTCGATTACTAAATTTTAAATGTGTCATTACTGGCTATAAAATTGCCTAAAAATGATTCAATATTTCAAAATAAAAATATTGTATATGTATAATTTTAATATATCTCATAAGGTCACATGCTAGTCATAGGTTCTCTGGCCTAATCAGGTTATAAGGCGTACCTATAAGGGGGACAGAGTCGGAGGTGGCCGGCATGATCTCCGCCACCAGCAGCATGAAGACGGTGAGGGACAGCAGCACGGTGATTCCTGATAAAGAAAAACAGAGGAAAACAGGAAGTTACGTTTTTTTCAGCTGCCTATAGATCAAAGCTACGTTTTCATTTCCACCATTTACATCGGCACACATACACTATATGGACAAAGGTTTGTGGACACCTGACAGCCACACAGGCGTTAGTAAAGTCAGGTACTGATGTAGGTGAGATGAAGCTGGCTTGGGGCATGGGAATATTTTCATTCCTGAACGGGTTTAAATCTCCTGGTTCAGTGAAGGAAAATTTCATACTCCTGCATACAAAGATTCATACAATTATGTGTCTCCAACTTTGTTTGTTTGTTCTCCAACAGTTTGGAGGAGAAGCACATATGGCTGATAAAGTCAGGTGTCCCAATACCTTTGTTTATATAGTGTAGGTGTAAAAGCACCATTAGATACATTTAGAAAGAGGATCAGTGGTAGAGGATGAGGATGGAGGGATCAGTGGAGCAGTGGTAGAGGATGAGGATGGAGGGATCAGTGGAGCAATGGTAGAGGATGAGGATAAAGGGATCAGTGGAGCAATGGTAGAGGATGAGGATGGAGGGATCAGTGGAGCAGTGGTAGAGGATGAGGATGGAGGGATCAGTGGAGCAGTGGTAGAGGATGAGGATGGAAGGATCAGTGGAGCAGTGGTAGAGGATGAGGATGGAGGGATCAGTGGAGCAGTGGTAGAGGATGAGGATGGAGGTATCAGTGGTAGAGGATGAGGATGGAGGGATCAGTGGAGCAGTGGTAGGGGATGAGGATGGAGGGATCGGTGGAGCAGTGGTAGAGGGTGAGAATGGAGGGATCAGTGGAGCAGTGGTAGAGGGCGAGGATGGAGGGATCGGTGGAGTAGTGGTAGAGGGCGAGGATGAAGGGATCAGTGGTAGAGGATGAAGATGGAGGGATCAGTGGAGCAGTGGTAGAGGATGAGGATGGAGGGATCAGTGGTAGAGGATGAAGATGGAGAGATCAGTGGAGCAGTGGTAGAGGATGAGGATGGAGGGATCAGTGGAGCAGTGGTAGAGGATAAGGATGGAGGGATCAGTGATGCAGTGGTAGAGGATGAGGATGGAGGGATCAGTGGTAGAGGATGAGGATGGAGGGATCGGTGGAGCAGTGGTAGAGGATGGAGGGAGCAGTGATGCAGTGGTAGAGGATGAGGATGGAGGGATCGGTGGAGCAGTGGTAGGGGATGAGGATGGAGGGATCAGTGGTAGAGGATGAGGATGGAGGGATCAGTGGAGCAGTGGTAGGGGATGAGGATGGAGGGATCGGTGGAGCAGTGGTAGAGGGCGAGGATGGAGGGATCGGTGGAGTAGTGGTAGAGGGCGAGGATGAAGGGATCAGTGGTAGAGGATGAAGATGGAGGGATCAGTGCAGCAGTGGTAGAGGATGAGGATGGAGGGATCAGTGGTAGAGGATGAAGATGGAGGAATCAGTGGAGCAGTGGTAGAGGATGAGGATGGAGGGATCAGTGGTAGAGGATGAAGATGGAGAGATCAGTGGAGCAGTGGTAGAGGATGAGGATGGAGGGATCAGTGGAGCAGTGGTAGAGGATAAGGATGGAGGGATCAGTGATGCAGTGGTAGAGGATGAGGATGGAGGGATCAGTGGTAGAGGATGAGGATGGAGGGATCGGTGGAGCAGTGGTAGAGGATGAGGATGGAGGTATCAGTGGTGCAGGATGAGGATGGAGGGATCGAGGATGCAGTGGTAGAGGATGAGGATGGAGGGATCGGTGGAGCAGTGGTAGGGGATGAGGATGGAGGTATCAGTGGTAGAGGATGAGGATGGAGGGATCAGTGGAGCAGTGGTAGGGGATGAGGATGGAGGGATCGGTGGAGCAGTACTGCCTCCGTAATGCATATTACATTCTATTCCATACGACCTTTAAAGAAAACACTGCAGAAAAGGATTTTTATGAACATAAGGCCACGACTTTTCACAGAGACGCCGAGAACAAAAAGCTGAAAGCCATTAAAACACGAAGAAGAAGAAAAAAGGAAAGAAAAATATGGGCAAATCAATCTGCTTTCCACTGCTGTATTACCTCTAATATTGATTTGTACACACCGTATCAGCTTCACTGCTGTTTATGTGCGTGTTATGTATGTGTGTGTGTGTGTGTGTGTGTGTGTGTGTGTGTGTGTGTGTGTGTGTGTGTGTGTGTGTGTGTGTTACCTTGACAGCGAGTGCCGTTGTGTGTTTGTGTGTGTGTGTGTGTGTGTGTGTGTGTGTGTATGTGTGTGTGTGTTACCCAGCGAGATCTTCTCCCCAGAGTCGGCAGGCAGCAGGAAGACGAGCAGCGCCAGGCCTGAGATGAGGACGCAGGGAATGAGCAGGTTGAGTCCGTAGTACAGCGTTCGTCTTCTGATGGTCACCGTGTAGGTCACGTCCGGATACGGCTCCTTACAACATTCATAATACAGCTCGTTCCTCTTCCCTGGGACTCCTACGCTCACACACACACACACACACACACACACACACACACACACACAGAGTAATACCTTTTAGCTGTTTTATAACACTTCATTACATTTAGGCAAAATCGAAAGAGGCGGCTGGAGGATTTATAGCCATTTCTCTCAACCCGACCAGGACAGAACATTACTGTAAAAAAAATCATCATTTCAGCCATATCTAATAACCTCTGTGTCCTCATAACTCTTTACTCTTCTGCAGTAAGTACTTGAGCTCCACAGTCCTGACCATGAATAACGATAAGTTATTATTATTTTTTTCTTGTTCGTATTTGATTTGTTTTTTTTCCTGTGAGCTTCATTATTAAATCGTCTTTTAAAAAATAAAAAGGGCCAACGGGTCGAGCTTTCCATACACACACACACACACACACACACACACACACACACACACAATGTTTGACACTGTGTTGGGAATCGATATTTTATCCGAATCAGTGAAAACGCCTGAAGGGAATAAGAGACTATAGATTGAGTAAATGTGGCTGTAGTGCTGCTTTTAAGATCGTTTCTCAGATGGTATGTTTTTATTTGAATGAAACATCGCCACAAAAGAGAATCGACACTAAATGTATTTCAGATGTGAAAAGAAGCTTCAGAAACCGTCAGGTCTGCGAGTCCTTCAGAAGCCGTTAAATGTCCAGACGTCACAATTTGACTACTTGTGGTAGAGGATGAGGATGGAGGGATCAGTGGAGCAAAGGAAGAGGATGGAGAGATCAGTGATGCAGTGGTATAAAATGAGGATGAAGGGATCAGTGGAGCAGTGGTAGAGGATAAGGATGGAGGAATCAGTGGAACAGTGGTATAGAACGAGGATGAAGGGCTCAGTGGAGAAGTGGTAGAGGATAGAGGGATCAGTAATGCAGTGGTAGAGGATGAGGATGGAGAGATCAGTGATGCAGTGGTAGAGGATGAGGATGGAGGGATCAGTGGAGCAGTGGTGGAGGATAAGGATGGAGGGATCAGTGGAACAGTGGTATAGAATGAGGATGAAGGGCTCAGTGGAGAAGTGGTAGAGGATAGAGGGATCAGTGATGCAGTGGTAGAGGATGAGGATGGAGAGATCAGTGATGCAGTGGTAGAGGATGAGGATGGAGGGATCAGTGGAGCAGTGGTAGAGGATAAGGATGGAGGGATCAGTGGAACAGTGGTATAGAACGAGGATAAAGGGCTCAGTGGAGAAGTGATATAAAATGAGGATCAAGGGATCAGTGATATGGAATGAGGATGGAGGGATCAGTGGAGCAGTGGTAAATTATAAGGATGGAGAAACCAGTGGAGCAGTGTAAGAAGATGAGGGTAGCAATGATAGAAGATGAGGATGAAAGGATGAGTGTAGCAGTGATAGAGGATGGAGGGATCAGTGGAGTAGTGGTAGAGGATGGAAGATTAGTGGATGAAAGTTAGAGGATGGAGGAATCAGAAAGGACGGATCATTGAAGTAGTGGTAGCGGATGAAAGGATGAGTGGATGAATGGTAGAGGATGAGGGTGGAGGGATCAGTGGAATAGTAGTAGAAGATGGAGGGAAACCTTTTGAACTGATTACGCCGCAGGTCTCAGATTAATTATTGTGCTCGCATTACTGGAGTTTGTGTGTTTGTGAAAGAAAGATAAAGAGAAGAGAAAAAATGAAAGGAAAGCGTGATACTGATCTGCATACACTGCCACACTGATGCTCTCTAATTAGCCCCTTATGTAAAATTCATCAGTTTCCTTGTGCTTCACTTCCGAAATTCGAAATTAAAAATGCAAAGCCAATTCTGGCGGCGCGTTTCCTCAACGAAACTCATTTAGAACATTCCCTCCTGCCTTTGTGCTCCATTATACATTCAGACCTGCTGCGTCTTCTCAATACGAGCGGAATTGTAATTCTCTGGTAGAGCTTCAGGCGAAAAAACTCATACGTCAAAACGTGCGAATCAGAAACAATCAGAGCAACAACTTCAACACGATCTTCAGCCTCGACGAACTGAAACACAAAGTAACTCGGAATTTCAGAGCAAAACATGACAAGCTTCTTCTTCTTCTTTCCGCTGCTCCCATTAGGAGTCGCCACAGCGGATCATCCGTCTAGCTAATCGTTCTTATTCACATGAGCCCCCTGTGGTGAAACGTGGTATTGCATGCGACCCCAAAAACCTGTGCTACTTTTCCCTTTGCATTGTAATGGTTTTAATTATTGAGTTTATTGTTGTATAGAGTTCATGATTCGAGATTGAATGTAAAAAATATTTTAAATATAAATAAAATTCCTTGATTGTAAGTTTCTAATTAGCCAAATAGTGTTTCATTGCTAGAAAATTGAGAGGTGGTGGCTTATATTTATTTATATTTATTGTTTGGCAGATGCTCTTATCCAGAGCAACTAATAATTGAGCAGTTGAAGAATAGAATAGAAGAATAGTTGAGGGTTAAGGGCTTTGCTCAAAGGCCTTGCAGTTTGATTTAAATTTGGTTAGTGGTTAAGATGTTAGACTTCTGATCAGTTCAATTCAATACATTTTTATTTGTATTGCGCTTTTAACAATGAACATTGTCTCAAAGCAGATTTACACAGATAATGTGGTGATAAAGTATGAATAAGATGTTATTTATAAGTGTAAGTTTGTCCCTGATGAACGAGCCGGTGGTGACTGTGGCCAGGATAAACTCCCTGGCCACAGCATAAGGAAGAAACCTTGAGAGGAACCGAATGTCCATTTATTACAGATACACAATTATGAGGTGCAGTGATAGTGATCAGATGCAAACTGTAGTCCTGAGTCAGTGTAGCAGGCTATTGACATTAAGTACAGAAGGTCATGAGTTTAAATCCCAGCACCATCAAGCTGCCACTGCTGGGCTCTTAAAACAAAGCCCTTAACCCTAAAGTGCTCAGTGTATGAATGAGATCAAATAAGTCGTCCTGGACAAGATCGTCTGTGTCAAATTACGTTTGTGGGCACCTGACAATAAGATTGGTGTGAATCTTTTTGCCGTCACATTCCACATTTAGTCCTTTTTTGCTGTAACTTCCACTCTTCTGGGAAGATGTTCCACTAGATTTTGAGGAGATTTGTGTGAGGTTCATTCAGCCACAAGGGTGTTAGTGAAGTTAGGTACTAACAGGAGGATAACAGGAGGAACAATTCATCCCAATGGATCAGTTGTTCAATGGGGTTGAAGCTCTATAGCAGATTATCTTACACTCCAACCCATGTAAAGCATATCTTCATTGAGATGTCGGAGCGTTGTCATGCTGGAACAGATTCGGGTCTCCTATTTCAAGTGAAGGACAAATTTCATGTCACAACTTCCGAAGAAGAAGTTTGTGGTAACAGTTTGAGGGAAAAGAACCACATCTGGCTGAAAAAGGCAGGTTCTCCCAATACTTTTGGCACTATAGTTTACAAGCTGAATGTTCTAATTAGTTTGTTCAATTTCTTCTTCTATGGGTTGAGCAGCAGGTCAGCTTTACTTGTTGAGTGCGAGCAAGATAAACACGGCTACTGAATCCGAAACAAAAATCCAGTTTGGGCTGAGAGAGACAGATAGAGAGGAGAGTAAGATATAGGACAGAGATAAAGAGACAGAGGGAGAGAGATATAGAGGGAGTGGGAGAGAGAAGTAGAGGGATATTGGTGAGAGAGAAGAAGAGAAATAGAGGGAAAGGTGCTGAGAGAGAAAAACGGAGAGAGGAAGTCAGGCAGAGGTATAGAGATATAGAGAGGGAGAGAAAGAGACAGAGTGATAAATACATAGAGAAGGATAGAGAGGGAGAGGTCTCTTCATCCACACCATCATTATTTGAATATATTGAACGTGTTTTTGACATTTATACGCCAAAAGCATGATAAACTCTTTTTCAACGGTGCTGATAATAATAATAATAATAATAATAATAATAATAATAATAATAATAATAATAATAATAAGTGACATCTGGATTACTGACTATCTGGGAATTATACACTAATGGTCAGTATTGTCTCCATAAACTAAATTACCCATCAGCCACTGCAGGTCACATGACCTAGTCACATGCCACTGATCACTGACTAATCAGCAAACCTATGCCATATGTGTTTCTTCTCCAAACTCTTGCTACAAAATTTGGAGGCACACACAATGTATGTGATGAAAGTTTGCCTGGGGCTGATCTCAGGAGTCTCAAACCTGTTCCAGCATCACAATGCACTCTTATATGAACCTGTGCTTCATGAAGGGTGGGTTGGAGTGGAAGATCTCTTGCTGGAGAGATATTTGGGTGAATGTGAACACTGACTGAATCCCAGGATTTCTCATCTCACCTCTGTCAGTACCTAGGAAGGGATTACTTACACCCCCCTGTGAATGAAGCTCACGCAAATCACAAAATCTAATCCCAGAGGAGTGGAGGATCTTATTATTTGGATGCAGGTAATCAGATTTCTATACATTTTGTTTAGGTTCAAGTGAATTCTGCCTCCTGTTCCTATGCTCCCCCTGTTCTTCTGTTCCTCGTGTTCCCCTGTTCTTCTGTTTCTCGTGTTCCCCCTGTTCCTTCTGTTCCCCTGTTCCTTCTGTTCCTTGTGTTCCCCCTGTTCCACGTGTTCCTCCAGTTTCTTCTGTTCCCCCTGTTCCTCCTGTTCCTACAGTTTCTTCTGTCCCCCCTGTTCATTATACTACGGAATGAATGAATATTAATGTAAATGCGTGTTTGTATGTGTATATAAGTGTGTGTGTGTGTGTGTGTGTGTATATATATATAATGTGTGTATATAAAAGTGTTTACAGAAACACTTTTCACAGCCTGACTTTCTTCTCTCATGTCGTCGTTTTTT
>MU551723.1:75706-134681 GCA_024362625.1 Silurus asotus
TGTTTTTTTTTTTTTTTTTTTTTTTTTCCCTCTTCTTATTTCTGACCCGTTCTTTCCAATTGCTTTTTATCTCAGTGTTCATCATCTCAGCTGGAAGACGCAGTGAAATGATGGCGGTTTTGTTCTGTGGATGAACCAAAACGTGTTTTTTTTTTTTTTTTCTCCCTGTAGGGGATGCAAACTTTTGCACTCGACTCTAAATGGTTTCCCTCAGCGATCCGATCTGATGTTTTCTTTTAGCTCATTTTTTTTCTCTCTTCACCTTCCTTCAGGTTTTTGTGCTGGTTCTGGAAGACATGGAGGTTCAGCACCAGTGGGTGAGTGAGTGGGGATTGTGTATGTGTGTGTGTGTGTGTGTGTGTGTGTGTGTGTGTGTGTGTGTGTGTGTGTGTGTGTTTTCTCTCTCTCTCACCCACGAGGTCCCACTCTCCATTAGGAATGTATGTTGAAATGTCCACTTCCTGCATCTGAAGGTCCAGCAGCCAGCCGTTGTAGGTCCAGGAGCCGAACTTCAGGTCGCACTTCTGTACGTCGAATGGAAACCAACGCACGTCGATGTAACATGTGCTCTTTAGAATACCTGTCTCGTGTGCGCGCATACAGACACAAACACACACACACACACACACACACACACTTTTCACATTAGCATTTGATTCGCCATAGATGAAGATGAAGGTAAAGAAGATCAGTAGCGGGTGCGTGAGCTTCACCTGGAGGTATGTACTGACAGGCTCCTGACGAGTTCACCAGCACGTTGGTGTGGAAGGTGGCATCAAACCTCTCGTCAGCACTGAGAAGAAAACAAGTGAGACAGTAAATCAGAAGATCTGCGTTCTAGATTCCCGCACACTTCCAGCATGCACCTGGCACCTAACACACCTTCCAACCAGCAGATGTAAACTAAGCATCTCGTTCCTTTTCTATCTACACACGCTATGGCCAAAAGTTTGTGGACACCTGACCATAAGATTGCATTTTTCTAACCTCCCGATTCATATTTAGCCCCATAATCTCCTGTTATAATAACCTCCATTCTCCTGAGAAGAGGTTCCACTAGATGTTTCGGGAGATTTTGGACTCCTTTAGCCACCAGGATGTTAATAAAGTCAGGTCATGAGGTAACTAATCATCCCAAAGGTGTTTACTAGGGTTAAGAGCTCAATAGCAAGAGATCTTCCACTTCTGAGAAGATGTTCCACTAGATTTTGTGAAGGTGTGAGATTCAGCCACCAGGATGATGATAAAGTCAGGTCCTGAGGTAACTAATCATCCTAAAAGTGTTCACATCTTCATCTTTAACTCATGTAGGCAGATCTCTAGGTGCACAAGGGCATTGTCATGCTGGAACAGGTTTGGCTCTCCAAGTTCAACTGAAGGGAAAATTTCATTCTACAGCATCCAAAGACGTACTGTACAATTGTGTGTCTTCAATTTTGTGGTTACAGTTTGACTAAGAACCACATCTGGTAGGGTGTCCCAATACTTTTGGCCACAGCGTGTAGCAGAACGTGTTTTATTGCAGCAGATTTGATCTGCACAATAAACAGAGCTGACGGTTTGTGGGTCCTGGACCTGATTTGCATATTTGGAATACATCTTTTGTGTTTGATGACTCACGTCGTTTCTCCTCCTTAATCGTTCATAATGAGGGATTTCGCAACATTTGCATCAGGGTGCAGAGATAAAACGCTGTCTGAAGGAAGGAAAAAAAATGTCAAGGAGCGTCAGGGATTGTAGCTGCTGAGCCGCATTATTTAACGTTATTAATGACACCTGCTAGCATGCTAACAAGTTTAAAGAGAGAGAGAGAAAGAGAGCGATAGAGAGAGGAAGCATAAGATGTAAGAAATGAAGAAAGAGTAAGAGTGAATGTGGACAGAAAAAAAGAGCAAAATCGAGAGTGTGAAGAGGAATAGAGAGAAAACAAAAGGGGAATAAAGACAGGGAACATAAGATACCAGAAAAACAGAGAGCAAAAGAAAAACAGAGAGAATAAGTAAGAAGCAAAAGAGTAAGAGAGAGAAAAGAAAGTGAGTGAATAAGCAAAGAGGGAAGTGGCAACTCCGTAGTTAAGGCTCAGGGTTACTGATTGGAGGGTGTGGGGTTCAAGCCCCGGTATTGCCAATCTGACACTTTTGGGGCCCTTGAGCAAGGCCCCTAATCCTCTGTGCTAAAGTGCACTGTATCACGGCTGATCCTGAGCTCTGAAACCAGCCTCCTAATATCTCTGGGATATGTGAAGAAATAACACTTTCCCTGTGGGATCAATAAAGTATTGTAAAAAGAAAAAAAGAGAGAGAAATGAGTGAGAGAGAAAATGGAAAGGTAAAAGAGAGAGAGAGAGAGAGAGAGAGAGAGAGAGAGAGAGAAAAGTGTGTGTGTGTTCCTTTGTGAAAGCCATGACATTTAGCATTAGTGATGTGGGAATATATTCTAATCATGAACAGACTGACCTTTTACCTGTGTGTGTGTGTGTGTGTGTGTGTGTGTGTGTGTGTGTGCGTGTGTGTGCGTGTTTGTTGTAAGTCTCTCATGTCTAACACTGTGAACGCTGCATCTTTATAACAACACAATGCAGAACAGCAGCGTGGCTCTCAGGAGCGAATAAAAAAAAGAGAAAGTGAGTGAAGGGGAACAAAGGAAAATGGAGGAAGAGAGAGTAACTGGAGAGAAGAAAAGGAAGAGTGAGAGAATAAGTACATAAAATGTCCATCACATGAAACACGTGATTATACATCCCATTCTCCAAATATTACAAGTCACTGAGTAAAATATACAATAAAAATAATACAATTCACACCAGTTTACACACACACACACACACACACACACACACTGGCCTGCTTCTGTGCCTTCATTTTTCACACCATTAATCCCAGATCGTGCTAAGCTGGTTTTACTGGAATCCAAAGGTCAGCTTCAGGATCAAATTTTACAGTACAATCCTCACTTAAATATAACATCTAACACAGCGCCGTGTCTATAACAGTAACGCGGCTCTGCGTATATAACAGTAATACAGCGCCGTGTCTATAACAGTAACGCGGCTCTGCGTATATAACAGTAATACAGCGCCGTGTCTATACCAGTAATACAGCTCTGTGTATATAACAGCAATGCAGCTTTGGTTATATAACTGTAACACAGCGCCGTGTTTATACCAGTAATACAGCTCTGTGTATATAACAGTAACGTGGCTCCTTGTATATAACAGTAACACAGCGCCGTGTCTATACCAGTAATACAGCTCTGTGTATAACAAACACATCCACATTCTGTCTTACTCAAGTTTTTATTACTAATATTAAGGCAAATAAGATTTCCCTCTGTTCCGGTATTTCGTTCGCAAATTGCAGAGACTGTTTATCTTCTAGATTATTACAGTATCTCAGACCAGAAGGAACTTTTTTCCCAGGATAAAGTTTGAAATCAAACGATTTGCATATTCAGTACATGTAAATATATACAGTATAATGCATTTAGAAAGTCTTGCACTAGCAGTTTTTTTTTATTATTATTATTATTTGTATTATTTTCAACATCCTGAGGACATCCAGACTTTGAAAGAATATCTGGAATTCTTTAGCAAACAAAAAAACAGCTCCATATATCTTTGGTGACAACTTGACAAACTCCCAGCATTCTCTCATCAGATTCTTGAGGTAGTCACCTGAAATGGTTTTCAGTTCCCAGGTTTGCTTTGTGAAGAGTTCATTTCTTACCTTCTTAATGTGCTTTAGACCCTCATTTGTCTTGTGCAGAGGACAGAGTGAGTACCAAGTCAATAGCCCTATAAGTGCTACTACAACTACTGTACAAATCCATATTATGGCAAGAAACACAGTTAAGTGAAGGCAATAGACAGTCCATCATTAATTTAAGAAAAAAAATCTCAACTTGAAATGTATTCCCAAGTGCAGTCAGAAAAAACATCAAATGCTGTGATAAAACAGGCTCTCATGGGGACCATCCCAGGAAAAGGAATACTTAGAGCTACCTCTGCTGCAGTGGATTACATAAAGATTTACAAAAATGCTTCTTGAAGTTCAAGTGGCAGACATATTTCAATTTCCAGTGTTCAGATAACCAACATACAGAAGAGGCTTGCTTGGAAAAATGTCCAAATTTGATATTTTCGGGGGTTCCTGGATGTGTGGTTTTTACTGTGACGTGTGAAGGACGAAGTGTGATGGAGTGGTGGTGGTTTGCTGGGAACACTGTTGGTGATTGAGTCAAAATTGAGTGGAGCATGGCTCTCACAGAATTTTGCAGCGACATGCCATCCCATTTTACGACAAAACAATGACCCCAAACACACCTCTAGTGCATGAAGAGCAAAAAAACCCGAGAGTGCTGCATCAGATCACCTGGGATCCACAAGCACCAAATCTAAATACAGTTGTGATGAGTTAGACCTGAGAGTGAAGGAAAGGCAACCAACAAGCACTCAACATCTCAGGAAACTATATCATGAGGTACAGCTTTCATCAAAGCAAAAGGTACTTTTGAAGACTCGAAACTATTAAAGATATTCTGGGTTATTTAACACGTTTCTGCTGGCAACATAATTCCATATATGTTCGATCATCATTTCAATGTCTTGCATATTAATATACAATGTTAATTGAATAAGAAGGTGTTTGACAGCTACTCTATGATCGGTATGTGTTTTTTGTACCTTCCACTCCACATTTAGTCCCCATTTGCATTTTTGTTATAAAAACCTCCACTGTTCTGGGCAGATGTTTCACTGGAGTGAACTTGTCCATATAGTGTATATTTTTTGCTGCCAGTTTCAAAATCTTCAAGGATGCATTCAAATGCAGGCTGAAAGAACGTAATAAAATAAATCCAAAAGGAGAAACCAAAGTCATAGCAAGATATTGGATTAATCAGCAGGCAGGCACATTAAGATTTGGCCTGACCCCTGATATATAAAAGGATACCTGATTAGCATCCCATCTCATTGGCTTGAGCGCCTTTATTATCTGCCTTATTTCTATTTCTTGAAGTTCAGCCAAAAAAATCTGCTAAAGATAATTCTTGTCCTTGAACAGATTGCTGAATCAGAACATTCTATAAGTATTAGCTCAGATTCTGCCAAAGATGACACACCAAAGAAAGAAAACTTGACAAATGCTTGTAAAAGACACTTTAAAAGGCCTCTGTTATATCCTACAGTCTGAGGTGATTGCGGTGGAGGTGGTGCTGCTTGTAGCCATTGTGGTGGTCTTGGTGCTGGAAGTCATGGAGGTGGTCGTGGTGGTGCTGGAAGTCATGAAGGTGGTTGTGGTGTTGCCGGTAGTCATGGAGTTGCTGGTGGTGGACATGGTAGGGGTGCTGGTTGTGCAGGTGGTGGAGGTGCTTTTTGTTAGCAGCAAAGGGTTACAGCTAATAGAGCTTTGTGAGGTGCAACAAATCAAAGGTCTTCCTTAACCCTCAATATTTCTCCACCCTGTTGGTTGTAAAGTCTATTCTGGTGTCTTATGTCATTCCTTTTTTTTTTCTGAATCCCTTACACATGAGCAGTGTTGTTATTCTAATATTCATTGTAAAATGAATTATTCAGTAACTACAGTGAAATTAATAGTGAAGGTGTTTGAGACTGAGGGATGCACCAGTGAGGTAGATCACTCTGCAATGGTCTCACACACAAATCTGGGGCTGCGTCTCTGTTCAAGTTTGGAAATGGCCCTGTTGAGCCTCCATTTCCTTCTACAATTTTAAAATATTTTTTTAAACTTTTTTTCCCCCACATACATACATTGAATGGACAAAAGGTTGTGGTCATCTGATCGAATTTGAAGATTGCTATGTGCTTTTTGCACACTTCCACATTTAGTCCCCATTTCCTGTTATAATAACCTCCACTCTTCAGGGAAGATGTTCCACTAGATTTAGAGCAGTGGTGGGTTAGATGTTAAGGCTCTTGGTTACTGACCGGAAGGCCAGGGGTTCAAGCTCCAGCATCGCCAAGCTGCCGCTCTTGATCAACTACTCTGATGTGGGTTGGGTGAGGAAGATCAGGGTGCAGCTTGTGGGGTGTACTTTTATCCCGAAGGTCTTTAATAGGTTTGTAGCTCTATAGTAAGAGATCTTCTACTCCAACCCATGTAAAGCAGATCTTAATGGAGCTGGCTTTGTACACAGGGCCTCGTAGTTCAAGTAAAAGAAAAATTCCATGCTCCTGCATTCAAAGACGCCCAATATAATTGTGTGCCTCCAGGTTTGTGGTAACAGTTTAGGGACGAAGCACACAGGGAAAGTCAGGTGTCCCAATATTTTTGAATAAATAGTATTCTTTTGGTGAACTTGGCAAGAATGAAGGTGATGACAAAGTCAGTAATTGGAGTGCAAATCTGTAATTGGTTTAGTTTTCTATTGACTCACTTATATTTGATAGCGGAGGGTTTGATGTGTCGAAAGTAATGGATCAGGAGAGCAATGTTCTTATTTTCTCTTTTTGGATGTTATTTACTTCAAAGCTAAAGTGCAGTCATTACTACAATTGTAATGACTCTGGAACGGACTAATTAAAACAAAGCAACGCGGATCCAGCGTGTTCTCTCGCCCTCTGTTGCTCTCGAGTCTCATTAGCGCTGACTCTTATCTTCCTCCGTATCTGTAGACTTTGCACATACAAAGTGAAATCAAACCCTATCAGTGTCTTCAGACTGGCAGTAAACAAAGCACAAGCAGTTCTCTGAAACGTCTGGGAAGACTTCCCAATGAATTAACGCTCTAGGTGTGCTGAGAGTCCGGACTTGAACTGGAAAAGTTCGTCGGAGTTCGTGTGAGGATTCCGAGCCCCGGAACCTCTGCTGGCAGGAAGAGATGATGTCATCGTCCTGGCCTGGGGTCTGTCACTGCTTAGCTTCGTTTGGAACGGAATGTATTCAGCTTATGTTTCGGTGTCAGAACGAGTGAAGGTCAAATACCGAGTAAAGAAGTGTTTCATTAATAATTCATCACACGACACCTGTTTTTAGTCCAAACTATAAAACACTTGGACAGGGCTGCACATCAAATACAACGATCCAGCATTTCATTCTCAGGTCACGACACACTCTACACCCCAAAAGTTTTTCCAATCAACTTGATCCATTTAAGTATAAGATACAAAAAAGGACACTGTTTGGACAACATTTTCGGACACCTGAGCACAAGATTGTGCCTCTTTTTGAACATCCAAATCCACATTATGTCTATTTGCTGTTATAAATAACCTCTTGAGGATGTTCCTCTAGATTTTGTGGAGATTTGTCCTCCTTCAGTAAAAAAGTCTGTATGTAGGTTATGTAGGTGAGGTGAGGATTCCTGGGGTGCAGTCTAGAGATTAATAATCACTTGATAAAATGGATACTGACAAACATTCCATGAGAAATACTACTGAACTTTACTACTCCAATAATTAATTGATAATATAAATAAATAAATATAATAGCAGTCTCCGTGCGCTTCGCTCTGAATTGAAAACGTACTTGTGAAATAGAGCATATTACAGATTTGGGTTTGAAGAAGAAGAAATATTTTAATATATCAGAATTATAACCTATGATCATGTGCATTCATTACCTTAATCATAGATACGTTGCATGAGTGTGCGGATCTTGTTTACACGCAGCTGAAGCCGATCGATCAATTACCCTCGATTCATGACGCTTTCATAAATAATACTGCAAGGTTTTAACGAGGTCGCTTTATTAACATAATTATAGACAGTCGAGGGATATGATTACTATGTTATACGATTGAACATGATTTTTATTTACGGCATGCGCTAACAGCTTATTATTACTGCATACTAGGGATGTGAATCTCCATAACTGAGGCCAAGCCGATTTGCATCTTAATGCATAGAAGATATGATACATTAAAGATACATATGAAGCAGCTACTGATGCGATATGATACGATACGACTCACCCCATTACGACGCAATGCGATTTGATGGAGAAAAATATGATGCTCCGCAATTCAATATTTTTTTTACTCAATTTATTTCTTTGGATCAGACAGACATCAATTTCCTTAAGTGCCTTCTGAATTCTAAAGTAGGCCCCTTTAAAAACACGGCTTTATAGTGCAAAAAAATAAAAAAGATGAACCAGATGTTCTTTTTCTGTCCTGTCTCTAGGAAGATGCAGCTCTACCTCTGCCATGTTAATCTGTATTGTATCTTGACTCTCAGGACACGCCTCGGTCTCCGTACTGTTGATGCGTCACATTCAAGTAACAGAAATATTTTTCACAAATAATTGGTCACTCTCGAAAAAAATTTAAGTATAGCGCATCACACTATTACATATAAATAAATAAATTTTTTTCCCCGATGCAAATACGTTAAAAATAACGCATCACCATACAAATCTCAACTTGTATCCGATGCACTGATGTGTATGGGTGAATCTTGTTATCCCTTCTGCATCTTTAAACTAATATGCATGACGTGAGGCGGCTTGAAATCCTTGCTATGTTTTGTAGGTAACACAAATAATGAATCTTCAACAGATTTCCTTATGTTCCTTCTCACTAGACATTCGGAGCCAGTGATCTTTATTCTAAGCAGCTTAATGTTGTGTGTAATTCTGTTTTTTCCCCCAAAAATCCATCTTTCTTTCCGTTTTCTTTCCTTTTCTCCTGTCAGTAAATGACGTTTTTAACCCTTTACATCAACTCATCAAACCCTTGTCCTTAATGTGATAATGGCTATAATCCAGTTATAGCTGCCTTTTGCAGCAGTGAATGGTCTTATAGTAGACCTTCTAGTAAAGCATTAATATAGATTATGTGGACAAAACTATAAGATCACCTGCATTTTCCAGCCATATGTGCTTTTTCCTGAAACTGTTAGCACAAAGTCAGACACACAGTTTTACAGGACGTCTTCAGATGCGGAAGCATTACATTTTTTCTTCGCTTGAACTATAAGATACTAAACCTGTTCTGTTATGAAAATACCCCAGTGACGAACACTGCAAATGTTTTATATTGTATTCGGTCCAGACTGAGTAGATCATCAAACACTCTCAGTGGGATACAGTACATTAAATGTGCGGATCTGCTTAGAGCTCGGCACTGACGGCTTTCCTCTTAGCTTTTTATAGATTTAATTTCTCATTTTTTAATCTCTTCTAGTAATCTCCCTCTCTCTCTCTCTCTCTCTCTCTCTCTCTCTCTCTCTCTCTCTCTCTCTCTGTCTCAAGAGTACTTGACTCGGGCTGCTCTCTGAAGGCACAAGTGCTGGCAGAGGGGTGTGTAAAAATGTCGCTGTGTTATATTTAATTTATGTATTTATTTTTTAGTGAGGATTCAATTCATGAAACCTCTGAATCAGGTACTCAACACAACGAATGTTGTCAACATGACCTCAATAAAAATACACTTGCTTCTGGAAGACCCATGAAATCAAGCCAAGAATGAAAGAACATATACTTTAACTTCAAAAGTATTGGGACATCTGACTTTTTCTTCCAGCAGTGAGCAGATTCCCACTGAGAACCAGAGTGTTTGACATTGGACCTGAGAAACGAATTCACTTGAGGTTTATTATTACAAAACCGAGTAAAAAAAACTGCCAGAGGATCTCAAGGATCAAGGAAACAAACCATACTATATGTGGTTCTCCACCAAACTGTTACCACACAGTTGGAGGCACATGATTATATCGGATGTCTTTAAATGCAGGAGCATGACATTATAAATTCATGTAAACTCGGAGACCCAACCCTGATCCAGCATGACAATACCCCCGTGCACAAAGCCAGCTCCATTAAGATCTGCTTTATATAGGTTGCAAAATGTGGAAGATCTGCTTCTATGGAGCTCTAACCCTAATGAATACCTTCGGGATGAATTGTTTACACTGACTGCACCCGAGGAACTTCCTCACATTCTCACCTTCATCAGTATCTGACTTTACTAAGACCCTTGTGAATGAGCACTAATCTCCACAAAATCTACTGGAACATCTACCCAGAAGAGTGGAGGTTATGACAAGAGCAAATGAAGCCTAAACGTGGAATTGGATGTTCAACCTTACGCTCGGGTGTCCACAAACGTGTCTATATAATGTACTCAAAAATCATCATAAAGTCCATGAAGCTATGAAAAATTCTAGAAATGTTATAATCAGGGTTTGGTTTAAAAAAAACAAAAACAAATTTATAACACAATTTTTGCTATGCCTGAAGGAGGCCATTAGTCAGGATGAAAGCAATAAAGTGGGAAATCTGAAGGAAAAGAGAGACAGAAACTGTTCGCAGGATAACCAGTTGGCTTTTTGCAAGAGTCATGTTAGAAATCCCATTTGGAGTTCACTAAAAAGGCATGTTGGAAACTTAGTTCAATTGGAGTCTAATAAGAACATACAGTAATTAACCTTCTTCACGCAAAAACCCATCCAAGTCCACGGGAGTACACTATTCCCACAGTGAAGCATGCTGGTGGTAGCCTCACAGTGGTAATCATCTGCAGGGACTGGGAAAGTGTCATTTGTGGGCAAATATTGAAGAATCCCAAAAAGAAACCTGTTCCAGTCTACAAGAGATTTTAACTTCATGCATATAATCCATATCTGGACAAGTTTAACAAGAACCTTCCCTTATTCTTAAAGACAAAACAAGAATGTCTGTGTGAAGAAATCCCGTTGCGGTTCTTAACAGAGATCTGCAGAATGAAGGGAAGCAGGATTTCACTTTTTTAATTTATACTATAGAGACGTAGGAACAGCTGTAAAGTTCGGGTAAATGGTGACCCTGTCCTTGGTTTTTGGCAGCGGCAGATGTTCCATCTGAATCGCACGAGGCCGCTGTTTGAAATAAAGACACTTGATCTCAGCATGTTTCCTTCACTTTCTTGTAACATCATCTGAAGAAACGCCTGTCGTTCTTATTCATTCATTTCACATACAATATATGACCAAAGGTTTGTAGACAAGTGACTATAAGTTTGATATGTGCTTCTTTTTGAAGAAGAAGCCCCTGTTTTATGAATATCTGACCTGAAAATGTCTTCTAATGTTTCATAAATCTCTTATGAATAATAATTTTTATTTTATATATAGCGTGTTTCTTTTCTGATCAGAGGAAACATTTTATGGACCGTTATACAGATCTTCATGGAGCTGTTTTTGTGCACAGGAGCATTGTCATGCTCAGGTCTTCTAGTTCAAGTGAATGAGAATTTTCATGCTACAACATCCAAAAATGTCCAAATTTGTGGTAACAGTTTGAGATACTTTTGAGCATAGCATTCAGAAAATTGCTATTTCGCTCGTTTGAATAAAACATTTTAAAAAAGGTCAATGCAAAATTGATTTTGAACATGTCTGGAGGTTAGAATGCGCCTAAATTTTTCTTTCTTTCTTCCTTTTTTTTAAACCTTTAGCACCAAAGGTGGATATTTTACACATTTATGTCAATGAGATATGAAAGTTAGATCCTGGAATGTTTTCAGACCAGCAGAAGGATGTACAGGGGCCAAATATTCTTCTCACACACACACACACACACACACACACACACCATCATCATCAGTCTAGCGTCTATCACTGACACCTCGAGACTCCTGCTGATATGGAATATCTTTTACCTAAGGGTAAACACACACTCACACATACACACACTCACACACCATACTGAGGCACATGGGAGTTGTGTGAGTAAATCATGCTTGAGGAGGTGTGTTAGTGAATGCAGGATAGGGCTCAGTGGAGCTTGAAGCCATACACCCTGACCTCCACACAGCGTCTTTCATTTATAACCCCACAGTGTTATAGAGCCAGTTAAAGGCCTGCATTTATGGAATTCCCACAAATCATAATGAGGTTCCATCGCTGTTAAACGTTGCTCATTAATAATCGTCTCACTTCCTGAGTGTGTGTTTGCAATTTTACCTGTTATAGAGGAGGATGTCAGGCGTCCAGATCTGATTGGATGGGAAGCGTAGGTTATTAACGCCTGGGTAATTCTCCGGGTTCCAGCTTAGATACACATCTGTCCAGCCCTGCACAAACACACACATAAAATGAGCACACAGCTGTCAAACAGCTGGGGCAAGAAAAATCACAAACTCGCCAAGTGGACTCGCAATGAGGACACACACACACACAAACACACACACACACACACACACAGAATATCTGTTCATTTATATACATGCTATAAATATGATTTGGTTTGTTTGCCGATATCAAACATCAGGGTCAAGACCCCTCTGTGGTGTTTAATACATGTTTACCAAAAGTATTCAGACATCTGAAAAATCTAAAGATTGAATTTTTACCGATAGCTCGGTTGGATAAAAAACAAACAAAACACTCCATGTAAAAGAGTTCTGAACTTTATTACAAAATATATAAAAATATATATATATATAATGTATATATTATAAAATATAATACAATATATATGAATATAATGCTTATATAAATAAATATCGAGGTAAATATTTATGCCCCAGGCTTGCTTATCCAGGATAAATACACATAGTTCACTTATATTAACTTTTTTGTTGTAGAATTCTTACATTCTGTAAAGCCGTTTTTTTTAGACAATGTCCACTGTGAAAAGCGCTATAGAAATAAACTTAAAATAAATATTTTAAATAAACATGCATTAAAACTGAAACAAAAATTAACATTTCAAATAAATTAAAATAGTCACATACAAAATAATAAAAATTCAAATAAACAGCACATGACGTCTGCGATTTCGCCTCTAGAGGCCGCTCTTGCACTGTTTAATGCAACCCGGAAAAACTACCAGTATTGGATTTTGTTGAGAGTTGATTGCTGGGACGATCAGCTATCTGTGCCGATTAATCTGCAAAACTCATGAATTGGTCGGCCTCTTCTTCACAACCATATGTGCTTGCTGTCAGTGCTATAACAGTTTTCATTGTCTGCGAAGTCTAGTCTAGATTTTGGTTGCGTGGCTGTGAGGATTTGTGCTTTGTCTATCTACAAGTGAGACCAGGCACTGATATTTAGTTGTCATTTCCAGTTCATCCACTTCTTCAGCTTCTTCCACTTCAAACTTGACACACCATGTCTTCATGGAGCTTGCTATGTGCACATCATGCTAAAACAGCGCCTAACCTCTGATATTAAAGAGAAATTGTGATGCTGGAGCGTACAAAGACTTTCTAAACAAGGACTTATCCAGATGAAGACTGCTTTCATCCAAGCTCATGTCCCACAATGGCTCTGTTTCCCAGTGAGGGTTCTCATGAATATTACACAATATTAAATTTTGAAATCATCAATCTGCCCCCCCCCCCCCCCCCCCCCCCCCCCCCAAAAAAAAAAACAAAAAAAACACACACTCAATTTTACCGCACTTATTACACAGTAATAATTCTGTCCGTAAACACTGAGGTGTTTGTTATAACTGTGATCATGTGCCATCTGGAGCTCTGCCCCATCTGTCCTATTAAGCATTTTAGTGTAAACGATTTTCTTACGTAAGATATCACACCTCACAGGAGAAATCTTCTCGAATGGTTTGACTGTAAACTATTTTTCCTTTTCCAAAAAAAATAAAAATCGATCCCTCGGAAATACACTTCAAAGACAAAAGTACTTTTTCACGCCTGACTTTTATAGCTATAGGTACACTGTATAGGATGTCTTTGGATGCAGGAGCATGAAATCTTCCCATCAGTTGATCATCAGTACACAAACATGCTCCAGCATGACAATGCCCCTGTACACAAAGCTTGCTCCAAGAAGATATACATTACATGGATTGGAAGATGTAGAAGATCTCCTGCTCTCAAGCTCCAACCCTACTGAACATCTTACACCTTTAGGAAGAATTGTTTTACTCTGACTGCACCCTAAGCCCCCTCACCTCACCTACATCAGTACCTGACTTTACTAGCACCCTTGTGGATCTCACACAAATCTCTACAATATCTAGTGGAACATCTTCCCAGGTGAGTGGAGCTTATTATAAGAGCAAATGGAAACTTAATGTGGAATGGGATGTTTAAAAAGAAGCACATATAAATCTAATGCTCAGGTGTCCACAAACATTTGGGCATACAGTGTATGTAGAATATTAATCGAAATTAAAATTTATTTTCAGGGGTTTTTTTTTGTGATTCGTTTTAATTTATTTTTTTCCTGATCAATTAAACAACATGATTATTGTGCTCCCAGATTAATGAGACACAAATTGGTGATTTATCCGCTTTGGTTCTTCTTCCCAATAAACTCTTCATTTACGTTGTAAAAGAGGAACAAAAGGAAGAGAAAAGTGCACTTTGGGAAATTTCCTCGATCTGGATTAAGTACTTTCTGTGCATTAGTGTGTGGTTTTAGATGTACAAATGCTAACAAAATGCTTATGAGAGACAAAAGCTGAAAAAAAAGCTTTTACACAATGCTGCCTTGTCATTCGGCGTGACACTTGATATTAGATTTTTTCTGGACAGTGGGAGGATCTCATCTGCCAATCAGATTTAAGGGACAGGCAGTAAACAAATGAGACGTGATCGTGTGAACGCTATACGGATGTATTAATGGAAACTTATATTTATAGAAATTTTGTGATTTTCTCAGAGCCTCATTAAAGCTGAACTTCTCTTTAACCTGTTTCTTGGGACGATTTCAAGCTAATTACATTTTATTTAAAAAGAAGTAGCTAAAGTAAATGTTAGAAGTTGGGCCTGGTTAGGGTAGGGTTGGGTTTAGGGTTAGGATGAGGATTAGGTTTAGGGTGTGGTTAGGGTTGGGGTTAGGTTTGAGGTGAGGGTGTTATTTGGGTGGGGTTAGGTTTAAGGTAATGTAAGTGTCAGGTCATGTTTGGCATGAGGATGGGTTAGGGTGGTGTAAGAGTGGTATTAGGGTGGTGTTGGAGTGGTGTTTGGGTGGGGTTAGGGTAGTGTTAGGGTGGGGTTAGGCTTAGAGTGACAGAAACTTTGAATGCCAACAACTTACCAGCTGTAGCCAAGCGTTGGTGATGAGCACTTGGTTCTTCTCATCCTAAAAAGCGAGAAAAAAAAAAGAAGCAATTTTACTTCATTATCTACTGTGTATTATCTCTGTGAACACACACACACACACACACACACACACACACACACACACACACACACACACACACACACAGGTCCTCTGAGTCTTTCAGTGCTTCTTCAGATAAGTCCATGACTGAGAGGTTCACTAAATCTGTAATTTGAAGCAATCGACCCTCTCAGAAGCGTAAACAGTGCAGCAGTGGTAAATACACTAAAGAGCACGTCTACATCCAATCTGAGCGTGGCTTCATATCCACATTCACATTACTGACGTCCTTCACACGGTCCTGAGATGAGACAAGAGAAACCTCAGAGTCACAGTGAGTTACATAGAAAATGAGGATCCAGTATGAGGGTTAATGCTTGTATAAGTGGTTGCATTGAATATAAATCTCACATTAATGGTTTAGAGTGTATATTTACTACTCTGTGGAAATACATCCCCAGACGCTTCCAAGATGGCGGCACTTACTGCAGCACACTTTTCCAAATTAAATATTTTAATTACTGCTTTGGTCTTAATGAACAAAACAGAAACATGTGAAGAAAGTGTGTTTTATGAACACAATGATTGACATGCCATAAAACCAAATGCACAGTCTGACATTTACACAGTAAATTGCACAGTAGCAAATAGGAAATGCTAGCATGTTAGCATGGACGGGTCTTCTGTCATTTTCATGCCCTGCCCTGACTGCACTGAAAAACGGTGTTGTAATTACATACTCATCATCACTGACATTACAACTGATTTTGAAAGAATTAGCAACTTCAGAAAGTATTCAGACTCCCTTCACTTTGACCCCCTGATACAATCTTCCAAATAATTTTTTTCTCATCAATCTGCACTCAGTTCTAGAAACACAAATCTAGAATTGTCTGAAAATGTACATACTGTAAGTATTCAGACAAAATTAAATTTGAGCTCGGGTGCCTCAAAATTCTCTCGATCGTCGCTGAGATGTTTCCACACCTTGATTGGCATTTGCAAGAACGCACATGAACGAACTCATATTGTGAGGAAGAACAATCCACAATCAGTCAACGCTTATCATCTGCCCAAAACCATCCCAAAAGTGAAGCACGGTGGTGGAAGCATCATGTTGTGGTAAACATCATGCAGGAGATAAGAGTTGAAGGAAAGATGAATGGTGCAAAGTACTGATACTATATAATAAACAAATACCTTTTATGAATCTACACTCAGTACCTCATTATGACAGTCCATCTGAACGATTGTAGTATCATTCTACAACAAAACAAAATTGAAAAAGTGAAGGGGGTCTGAATGCATAATAAGCAACTTAATAAGAACTTCTTGAATCTGTTGATTAATTCGTTAAAGTTTCTAGTAAATCTCTTTAGACTGGAATCATTCAGCTCTGTGAAGAAGATTGAAGTCTGAACTCTCTCTGTCTCAATGGTAAAGTGTGTTCTCATTTGGCAGCGTCGGCACTGGACACATTTGCATTCGATTTCTGAATCCGCTCCAGCACTTTAATGGTGATAAAACACCTGACGCCGTCCTTGGGGCTTCTGATGCTCTGCCAGGCGTATATCATCACTACAGCGCTAATCTCCGGCGGTTTGAGTGTTAATTGTGCTGTCATTAAAACAGTGGGGTTTGTGGATAAAAAAGGAAAACGAGTATCTGTGGTGTCGGTGTGTGTTAATTATTAAATTAAGTAGACTTAATAGTGAGGAAGTGTTTTAAAGCCCAGACTTCTTGAGATTAGCACTACTGCTGCTTTTGTACAACGTAGCTAACAGGATCAGAAAGTCCATCCCATCGTCATGTAAATATTTTCATCAAACCATGACCACATCTTAATACCTTTATATAGTAGTCTTACAGTCAAACACATACAATACACATTCACATGACCACACACACACACACACATAGACACACACAAATACCCTCCCGCATGCGGTGCTGCATCTATCAGAGGTCACCAGTTCCACACCTCATGACCCATACCAATCACATCCACACTTACACCTCACACACTCCCATTCATGCCTCCCACGTTGTGCTTCAGCTAATGGGCTGCACTTTTACACTGATTTATAACCCCATGACCCCCCCCATGATCACTATCACCCTCAGCCCGGAATGTTCTATTAGTGCCTTCCTTTTAGTCCCATAATATAACACTGTTACCCACAGGTAATAACTCACTAGCTAACCACCTCTTTCTCTTTTTAAAATACATTTAGTACACAATAAGTTTAACTATTCTGCTAACTAACTACCCATTTTAAATACATTTTATTGCACAACTGTTTTTATATTTGACATAAAGGTAGTTTAGCTAAGTAAGTGCTTAACTAACTAACTAACTAAATACTTCCTCTTTTAAATACATATATTACACAAAAAAGTTTTTTTTTTCTGCCTAGCATCTAATTCACTAAATACTTTTTCTTTCATTTCAAATATTTTTATATTTTGAGGAAATTATTTTAATAATTAACTAACTAGCCAAGCTAACTATCTAACAAGGAACTAATGAACAACCAACTAGCCACTACTTCCACTCTGTTAAAAAGATTATAATATACATTTGTCCTTGTTTGCCAAAACTAACTAGCAATCTAACTACACTCTTTTGAATAAACTTAAACAATTAATATTTTACTAGCTAAAATAACACAGACTAACTTGTTATTTGTAGTACCAAGTACCATCCTAACAACCACCTAGCGTTTCATAGTAAGATTTCAACAACCACTTGAGGTACAATAGTAACTACTTTGGGTACCATAGTAACACCCTAACAACCACTTGGGTACCATAGTAACACCCTAACAACCACTTTGGGATACCATAGTAACACCCTGACAACCACCTGGAGTACCATAGTAACACCCCAACAACCACTGGGGTCCCATGGAAACACCCCACCAACCATCGGGGATACCATAGTAACACCCTAACAACCACTTGGGTACTATAGTAACACCCTAACAACCATTTTGGGGTACCATAGTAACACCCTGACAACCACTTGGGGTACCATAGTAACACCCTGACAACCACTTGGGATACCATAGTAACACCCTAACAACCATTTGGGTACTATAGTAACACCCTAACAACCACTTTGGGGTACCATAGTAACACTCTGACAATCACCTGGAGTACCATAGTAACACCCTAAAAAACACAGTAAAAATAAGTAAATAAATAAATAATAATAATAATAATAATTTAAAAGAAGATTTTGTTATTTCTCAAGCCTAATCTAATCTTTTAGGGCTTGGAAGGAATCTGCTCAACATGGCAACCTGCTTCTAAAAACGTTCGACAAACAAAAAATCTCTCAACGTAATATTCAATAACTCATCAAGTATAAAATCCCGACTGTGGCGTGGATGAACGCATATGCTTGTGACTGTTGCTCTCGCGCCGGGAGATAAGACGTGGCTGAGTCACTAAACCCTGCCAGCTGCTCGTTTGTGTCAATCACCAGAAGCGTAACGGAACATTAGTGTTTCTGCATAAAATGAACATCGCTTTTACCATCTGCTTAAACAGTTTGCATCTTTTTGTGCCTCATCCCAACTCCAATGATCACATACAACATGTTCGGGGAAAGAAAACGATATCAATCTCCATGTCCAGGACTGTTTATCTGAGATCAGTGTGTCTTCCTGTGGAAGCTTAGAAGCTAGAATGTAAACCTTTTAGCGTACTTGGGGGAAGTCTTAATAAAAAAAACACAACAAAGCAGAGAAGTTTCTTCATGGCAATTCCTGACTAGCATTATAATCAGAGCAGGTCTTGGATCATTTCTGGAATGCTAGCGTACTTGTGAAGGACATTGGACTTCTGACTGAGAGGTTGTGAGTTCAAATCCCAGCTCCACCAAGTTACCACTGCTGGGCCCTTAAGCAAGGCCCCTAACCCTCAACTGCTGTATAAATGAGAAATGTAAGTTGTTCCTGATAAGGGCATCTGCCATATGTCATAAATGTGAATGTAAATTCTCTCAATCTTTGAGTCACTTTGATTCCTGTGATGTAAGTCTCGAATTTCCAACTTTGGCTGCACACATCTGATCTTGTCAGGTGCAATTGGAAAAAAAATGTAAGAGGAACAGGAGAGACAGTGAGCATATCTGGATGAGATTGTCATTTTTTAAGTTTGAAGTCACTTTAAAGGCTCACCCTGAACTGAGTTTATGTCTGGGATTGGTCCATGGCCTGGTCTGAGATCAGTAGTGATGGAAAGATGCATCGATTTGAAGAAGTGTGCATCAGATACAAGTTGAATATATCAGTTTTTTTTAATTATCAGTAGATTAGCTGTACTTTTATTATTTAAAAAATTTCCAATCATTTGTAACCAATATTTGATAAATAGTGTCGCATCGCATATTATTGGAAGCTGTTTAATATGTAGCGTATCGTTGGATATGCATCGAAATGTAGTAGATCAGCTCATGGCTTGGTCCAAGATGGTCCAATGCATGTCTCATCATGCTCTTGTATTTGCAATGTAGATCTATCGATCCATCCATGCGTCCAGAGATCAGTCCATAATTTATTCTGAGATCAATCCATGGCTCAGTTTGAGATCATGGCTATCTTAAGATCATGACACATCCAAAGGCTCAGCCTGTGATCAGTTCACAGCATGGCCTGAATACAAATCATGGATCATCCTGGAATCAGGATATACCCCAATGTGAGATACTTTCCCAACATGGTCAGAGATCAGTTTAATCTCAATCTAAATTCACAGACCCTGTTGAGATCAGTTCACAGCGCTATCAAAGATTAGTTCTTGGTTAATGGCTGAAAGGAGGTCATGACTTGCTCTGAAATTAGTTCATCACTTAAGATTATTTTCTCGTATCGAGCAGAAATAAGCTCATGTCTTAATCCGAGTTGAGTTACAGCTTGCTCTAAGATCCATCGTCAATCTCGAAGCATTGAGCATTGACAAAGTATCTATCATTGACCTTTTTTTAGCCTGAACATAGATCATTCCTCAGAGACTTTCTGTCTATGAGCCCATTGGAATGCAGAGCTTGTATTGGACTCGGTGTGTGTGAATAATAAACACTTCCTATTTTCCTCACGCATAATGATATTTCAGTCAGATAAGCAGCTGTGTGTATTTACCCTCCTATAGTCAACAAACTGAATCGACGAAGTGGAAAACAGGGTTAGTGCAGATGGAGCGCCTTCATTAGTCTACACCTTTATTTTGTTTGGACAGTCGAATAGACTCGTTTCATTAAAAACGAAGGTCGCCGCATCTAAATGAATTTAATAAAGCTGGGAAGTCAATTAGGGAGGACAGTGTAAATGTTAGACTCAGCCGCTAATCTGACTTACACACACACACACACACACACACACACACACACACACACACACCAATTCTCCCTATTTCTGTCCAGTTCTCTCATCTTTTTTCTGAAAGTGTTACACAATGAGTGGGGAAACAGAAAGACAGAGATGAAGAATAAACCCTAAGGAAAGAAAAAAGTAATAACTCGAATAAGAAAAACTGGAGAAAGAACTCCAAGAGAAGAAAAAAAGTGATAACTCAAATAAGAAACAGATACAGCCCAAAGAGAAAAGATGGAATGGATGACTTTTTTAGGGGGGGGGGATTTCTATACACAGAAACCTGCGTAACATGGCCTCATCGTTAGCAACCTGCAGCTCCACACTCGACGTGACGTCGCAATCAGTCCATATGGTCGTGAGGTAGCATGTATCCACCCGCAATCTACTGTGCACATCGACTTTAGACTTTGAAAGCACAATGCTGTGAGACGCCTGGAAGAGCAGCAGCAATGACACATCCTGCAGCTGCATTTCCCTGTGTGTGTTACCCCCCGATCTTGTTTACGGCGTCCCTTATTCGCTGTGGCATAATGCGGCAGCTGACAAGCTGACACACTCCTACTCGAACGCCAGTCATGCGTTCAATTTCGCAGCCTTTCAGCTATAACCGACAGGCACCGCGCCATCTGGGGTCGTCGGCACCCCGCTTAAGCCGCTGTGGTCACGGCCGTGATGGAATAAACACTCTAACCCTGTCAAATGAGGTGATTAACAGATCTCTGACAGACGGCAAAGCTGGGACAGACTGAAAAACATCGTTCTAAAATTCTTTCCTTCAACAAGCGCTTGAAATGCTGCGAGGTAAAAATCCGTAGGTAGCATCAACAGGTAGCGATTCACAGGAACTCTTATAGTATTTGATTGTGATTGTGACATAATTGTAGCTACCATTTAACTTAAATGAACTTTGTACAACTTTGGAAAAAAATAAACGATATAAATAATCAATTCCTGTTGCTTCCGCTGTTTAAAATGTCTGTAATGCTGCCTTATGGTTCCATGTGGATCGCAGATGGTGTTTTTCCGAAAAGTACTTCAATAAAGCTGTTGTTTTTTCCTCTTTTACAACAATTTTGAACAAAACTTTTTTTTTTTATGTATTGTTTTGCTCAATATGACAGTAGTACCAGTGCTGGGCCCCTGAGCAAGGCCCTTAAACTTTAACTGCTCAGGGGTGTAGCAGTACACAAAATTCACGGTTCGGTAGGTATCTCGGTTTTTAAGTCACAGTTGGGTTCAATTCCAGTACAGTTATTGGAAAGAAATTCGAAACATTATTATTGTTAACATTTGTGAACATCAACAGTTTAAGATTTTGAAACAATATTCAATAAAACGCCTGCTTGTTTTGAATAAAATATAAAATATGTACAAATAAAATAAAATAAATCAAATTAATGCAATACGTTTTATTATACTGATTAAATGTAGTAATGGATTAAACTGACACAAATGATTTAAAAAATTATCATATTAATAAATAAAAAAATTAAACTTTAGACCCCATTTGAGTAATACAGATAAGTGTGTTTTTTGTACATTTAATATACAATTTTCAAAATACATGTTTTACTTGACTGTTCGACTTTTTTCAGCATCCTTTAACAAATCTCTTCATTTAAGAAACACAAGATATTTAATTATTTATTTAATTCATTCATTCATTCATTCATTCCCTTGATATGTGGGATTATCAGGATTTTCTCCTTTTAAGGAGAATGTGCATGTGAAATGTAAACCATGTTTCCTGTAGCCGTGGTGACACTGCGCTCAAAGTGCGAGGCGGAGACTAAACAAGCTTGCGGTCCAACACTTAATATATTCGTGAGGCAACTCAAATTTTAACTATGTTCCGCTCAGATTGCGAAACGGTACGAATATGTGTACCGTTACACCCCTAATAAGGGAAGTGGTAACTCAGTGTTTAGGGTACTGATCAGAAGGTTAGGGGTTCAAGGCCCAGAATTGCCAAGCTGCCACTTTTGGGTCCTTTAGCAAGCTGGTATATGCAAATTTCACTGAAATGTATATGTAACAAATAAAGTCTATTCTATAAATAAGGTAATTGTAAGTGGATAATGGCATCTGCCAGATGCATTGGATTTGCTCCCCCCCGAAGATTTCACACTGACCAGAATGTATACGGCTTGCTCACGAAACAAGGACCAAAGTTCCTTGCAAGAGCTGCAGATCATATTATCAGTGGACGTAATAATATCTAGAAACTTTAAAGACCCAAGGACAAAACTATTCCTTAGCTCCAAATGCAATTGGACAAGGAACCTCTTACATATTAATGGAGAGTCCCTCACCAGCTTGAGTGCCATTAAACGAGACAGTTTTATGGGTCTATTTTGTTCTCTGGAACCAATTTTATGCAGAAACAACTGACAGAGTTTTGGATTGATGCTGATTTAGAATACCCTTCACTGTCAGGCAGAAAGATGAGGCTCTTCTCCATGTACCAAGAAAACCTTGAAAAACTGCATTTTACTTTCGCATTTACAGCACTGAAGATCAAATGAGTCAGATTGCATCATGCCTTCGTTCTGTATTTCCCTCTAGAAAACATTGCCAAAATAGGGAACGCTACACATGCAATATAGTTTTGCTTATGGACCCCTTGATCTTTGGCCTACCAGCTACACTGGTGGTTACGTCAACAGATATCATTATACAACAGATTTAACAGATACCATTTAAAATTCCACACTCTTTATTGCTGTGTTCGAGTTCAGTTCAAAGAAAAGATTTTTTGAATTACTTTGCAGTTTTTGGTTGTGCCCTATGCCTGAAAGAAATGCTGCACGAAATGAGCCAATTGATAGCCAGAAGGGTATCAGAACTTGAAATATTAAACACGTGACACGTGGGTTTCCACCAAGTACTTATCTGGATTTGTGATGTTTTTAAGACATGGTTCACAGATATGGGTTTTGCGATAGGTAACTGCACTGACCGAAGTAAATCTGCAGGTAGATGGAGAGATCCTGCTGCCTCTTAGCACGGCTTTTATCACTTAGGATTCCTGTGATTTTTTTTGACCAGGGCTAAACAACATTATATAGTATAATGAGCTTATTGGTAGCTGGAGGTGTTCTACTGCACCTAAAGGGGGTACTTAACCTTTTTGATCATTGTAATCTTCATAGTAAGGTTAACAGGAACAGGCCACTAGTACATGGAGTGGAACCAGTGCCCTTAAGCAAGACACTCAACCTTTCAAATGCTTTGTGATTTCTGACTAGGACTGGGCAAGTTTTGGAGAAATGGGCCCATGTTTAGCTAAAGAGGCACTTCCACACTTGAACATGGGCACTCTGGCCGTCATGTAACCTTTGTTCAGGCCAGGTCTGGACTAGGTTGACAATCCCCCCTAACTTGAGTTCCAGAGGTCAACCCTGAGCTATACCACCATACTTCTTTACATTTTTTTGTACTGTATTTTAATCGATGTAATTCTACGTGATCGATCAAAAATCGTTGCTTTACTAAGTATGTCTAAGTACATCAACCAATAAAAAAGCAGAAATCAGAGTCTAGACTGTGAGTCTGTGAGAGTCAGAGAGAGAGAGAGAGAGAGAGAGAGAGAGAGAGAGAGAGAGAGAGAGATGGAATACGAGCACAGGTTCCCTTGTGGATTTTGGATGAAGAATGTGAAAGATGCTCCTGTGCAGTGTGTGATTGAAATTTCACACTCAGATGCAGTAGAGAGCGATGGCCTGCATAGCATTTCAAAACACGGGAAGGTTTCGTTCTTTCACGCAGACTTCGAGGCGCGTATAAAGAACGAGACTACGAATAACAAAGTCTTCTTCTGTGAGTAAATGTTCACAGATCGTTTTTTTTTTCTATTCAGTATCAATGGCCGCTTTTGATTATTACAACCCCATAAATGTTTTTTATAAACAGTTACTCACCACATCGATAATCTGGAGCAGTGTGAGTCCAAGTTCCACGACAAGAGGTGCAGAGTCATTGGCCACCGGCCTCTCCAGCCGGTTGTAGTTTTCTAATAACTCCTTATACAACTTCCTCTGGTGCTCTCCCTGTAAAGATCCTACAGACAGACAGAGAAACGATTTATCTTTAAAAAGCCCAGGAACTCGACATAAAGGGTTCAAATGGGTTTTGTTTAAAAAAAAAATAACAAATTTGATGTATTGTACTGCAGTATATGAAACACACTAATTAGGATAAAGATGTTCAAATATTCGGAGAAACACAACATAGCCATGTCTTCAATACTCACTAATTAGGGCTCTGTGTTACTGATCAGAAGGTTGGTGGTTCAAACCTCAGTATCTGCCAAGATGCCACCTTCCTTTTATTTTTGCCTTTGTGGCTACTACAAGATTAAGAACATTTGAAGAACCAGATGGGTTTGTTTATGTTGCGTATATCCATATATTTTCTTTTATGAAAAACAAATGATTTCTGAAGAATGAAACAATGTCAAATATTTTATTTAAAATATGACCCCAGTTTCCTGCCATCTTGTACAAAATTACTGATCAACCATCAGTTCATAATCCATCAGTTGCTTCATCCAAAATTCTGGCATCACTCCCAGAAGATATAGACCATAGAAGTCTGACTAAATTCCTTGGTGTTCAGCTGCAGTAAAACCACACCTGGTCCCTCAACACCAGCTCCATACACAAGAAGGTCCTGCAGTGTCTCTACTACATGAGAGCGCTGAAGAAAGATGAGCTTCGGCCACCCATCCTTACTTCATTCTACAGAGGGAATTTTGGCAGAATCCTGAACAGCTGTATCAGTACCCTGGTTTGAAGATTGCACCATCTCATATTCCAAGAAACTTGAGGAACATGGAGCTGGCTTTGTGGAAAAAGTTCTGGGTCTCTGAGTTCATGTGAAGGGAAACATTTCATGCATCAGCATCCAAAGAAATTGAATACAATTGTGTGCCTTCAACTTGGGAAAGAACCACATATGGCTGGAAAAGTCAGGTGTCTCAATACTTTTATCAATAGAAAATAAAGAAAAAAGTTGAAAGACTGGAAGAAAAGTGTAAGAAACCAAATGTGATGGGTGACGTAATGATCTCACAGTTGTCCTGGAGGTCTGAGCGGGAAAGTGATGGGCAGCAGCGTAATTGGTACTAAATCCTCAGGGATGCAGGAGCTCGCTTCTAATTTAGACAGATAAAAGAGCGATAAAAGCGAGGGAGAACGGAGGATAGATTAAGAAAGATCCGTCGAAATCTTCCAGGCAGTTTTTTTCTTTGATAAACTTTGGTGTGAATGTGCAACGTCTGTCTTTCACAAGATTTGTGGCTGTGTTTCATTCGGAAAAAAAAGAATAGTTGTATGCTTTATAAAACCTCCATTTGGGTTGTTTAACATTTCAGAAGTGTGTGTGGTAATGAGACAAAGAGTTTGTACACTGCCATGAGTGTGGATGTTCTGAGCCGGAGCACGTCACCTTGTGAAGCTTATAAACCGTTATAACATTTCAAGCACCGGCAATGAACAGGTGGAAAGTAACAACATTTTTCTAAATAAAAAAAAATAAATACAAAATTGGGCTAAAATCGTCACTGCACCGGTGTCACGATTTGAATAGCATATGAAAAAAATAAATAAAAAGTGTTTAATTTTAGAGTCGATCTGCGGATGTCGCATTCGATTTGAGCATCAATGTATAACCAATCGCACACTTTTCTCGAGAATGCAGTGTCCAATCAAATAGCTTTAAACCGTCACTGTGGAAAAGTACATAATTAGCTGCGAAATCGCATCACTGTTATTAGACACAAGTCACGGACTGAAGTGTTTTTTTGTTTTTATATAAAGAATTTTATTGGTTCACCTGAACCCGTTCGCCAATTTTATTGGTCTAATGTTATGGGGCTCAGTTTTTTGTCATTAAGTTTGTGAAACCAGGAAATACCCAGTAAAAATCCATAAATTAGCTGCTTAATTGTTTAAGCCGCGGGAAAAACGTGGGAAAAAAGTAGCGGCTTATAGTCCAGAAAATACGGTATTTGTTGGCAGTTATTTAGACAATAATGGCTGTATATTGAGATATTTTTAGAGAACAGTAAATCTGTAGTACTTCACGAGCTGCACATTGACTACGCTAAAACATAAGTTTAGTTTCCATAGTATTGTCCCTTTAGAAGAAGAGATACTAAAGTGGTTGCTGAATTGTGTGGGGTGTACTCACTTTTGTGAGATACAGTGTGTATATAAAAATATGTATTCCCCAATGTTGTGTTTGGCAATCAGTAAATTACTGCATTATTTCCAACATCTTTCTATGATTTTGGGAAACGCCGACGTGTGTGAGTTAGATAAGAGTAAATATGCTGACTTCGATAAAATGATTAATGAGTGGCTAAATATCCTGTGAGAGAACGGAGATGCGTTTTGGTTTTTTTGCCAAGATGAAAGCCATCCGGTAATGTGTGTGGTGAATAAAACATTCAGTAAACGTTTTCATTTCCCCTGGGAGGCTGTAATGAGATGATTAAAAGAATTTGTTGGGAATGCAAATGATTTTGGAATTGTTGGAAGAGCTGGAGCTGAAAAACGATGGCAGGGATGAAGAACATGATGATCATAAAGGTGGTGATGGTGCTGTTTGTAAATTTGAATCACTTGTTCTTCCAGAAAATCTGTCTAAAGATTTGGAAATAGGACATGTCCATTACAAACTATCAGAGGGCTTTATTTACTATAGTCTATTACTGCAACACCTCTTTGCGTTTATTTAGGTCCTTCTTTTTTATTGTATTCTCCTGTTTTACAGGATGAAAAACATCTCAGTTTCTTGCATTCTTGCCCCAGTCCCATAAAGCGGCAGGTTTCAGGCTCAGGTGTACAAACGCCCTGCCATTGTTGGGATTTCAGCGCTTATTCATGCTGAATCTGTCCTTGCCAGCTCTTGTCTCGTTTTTCCCAGAGTGTCAGTGTCATGTTCTTTTTAAACATGAAATTCCACATTTAGTTCACAATCGCTCTTATAATAACCTCCTCAGCTCTTCTGGGAAGATGTTCTTGATTTTATGGAGATTTTGAGATTCATTCAGCCACAAGGTTGTTAGTAAATGATGTAGGTGAGGTGATGAGGTTCCTGGGGTGCAGTCAGCATTTACATTCATCACTAAGGTGTTTGATAGGGTTTATAGCTGTATAGTAAGGAGATCTTCCATTCCAAGACATGTATCTTCATGGAGCTGGCTTTGTGTACAGCGATATTGTCATGTTGGGTATAGTCAACTTTACAGAGATAAAGAGGTTATAAAGTTGTATGAAAGAATATATACGTTTTTATTCATTATTGATTATAATTAATCACTAATTAGCAAACCAGTTGCGACTGTGGTGAAGTAAGATGAGTCAGAAACCTTGAGAGGAACCAGACTCAAAAGGGAACTCATCCTCATTACCGAATGTCCATTCATTACAGTTCCATCATTGCTGAAGTGTACTGTTCTGTACATGCAAACTGCAATACTGGACTATTATAGCAGACTGTTGATATTATTTCCAATCCAGATACATCCTCGAAGTTCTTGAGATGCTCATCTTTAGGATGTTTTGTCAGTGTTTTTATCTATTAATGGTCATATTTAATGCTATGGAGTATCACTGTCCATATATACAATTTCATTTGACACTTGGCAGACGCCCTCATTCAGAGCGACTTACAGTTTTCACAGTTATACAGTCGAGCAACTGAGGGTTAAGGGTGTTGCTCAAGGGCCCAGCAGAAGCAACTTGGTGGTGCTGAGATATGAACCCAATTGGCAGATGAACTTATCTTACAATAATTTCATTTATACATTGCTCAGGGGCCCAGGAGTAGCAGCTTGGTGTGGCTGGAATTTGAACAGATGACCTTCAGAGCCAATGGCTTAACCATTGAGATTCCACCTCCCCTTTTAACCCTGTCGAAGATAGAGTTTATCAAGAAACCAAAAGAAATCCTTGAACAATGTAGACTCCTTTTTATAAAAAACATCGATATTCACTATATTGCCAAAAGTTTGCAGACAACTGCTAATAAGTCCATCAATGACTATGTGTTATAACCGCTTTATCTCTGTAAAGCTGCTCAGAGAAAATAATGGGAGGTGGTAGCACAGTGTTGAAGGCATCAGACTTTGGTTATAAACAAATCTAAAAAGGTTCCTCTAAGCTCGATATTTTTAGCTGATGAGTCCAGATGGCTATATGTATTTTTTTGCATAAGTTATTACTTCAAAGTGTTGGGCGATGGAGAACAGGCTCAGAGGTGGAGTGAGAGAAAAGACAGAAGGCGAAACAATGAGACTTTAAAAGGTAGCAAACGTGACGTAAAAGGTCTTGTGAGGGGGGAAAGAAAGAGACGTGTCGGAGAAAGAAATGAGAGACCTGCGTCTCCCCTGCATCCTGATATCATCTTTTGAAGGAAAGTATCTTCGTGGAAAGAGAAACACTCCAGACACCCGCTCACTCCTGGTATCCTTTTATGGTTTTTTTTTTTTATATCTAATGTTGAACTGTGAGGCCATAAATCTAAACATATCTTTGCACGAAACTTGTGATGAGAAATAACTTTTTTTTTTTGGCTTTTCCTCAGCGGAGAGGACGAAGCACAAATCATTTTATATGGAAGTCTGATTTGGAGACGATATATTCTTTTATGTGGAAGTTAAATCACCCGGCTTTGAGGCACAATAGGTATTTAGCATTATAAGAGAGATAGAGAGAGGGAGAGAGAAAGAGAGAGAGAGAGAGAGATAGAGAGAGCGAGAGAGAGAGAGAGAGAGAGAGAGAGAGAGAGAGAGAGAAATCCCTGTCCGATAAATGGGTCAGTGCTCTTTGTGTGTTGGAGTCCAGCTTATCGCTAGCTGAATGGCGACATCAAGCTTCTATCCCGGCTTAAAAGCAGCCAAGAGAAAGGAAATGCGTTCTCTCTGATGCATCGGGTTCACAGGATTGAAAAGCCGACCTGCAAATCATTTGAAACACAATGACGGAAGTTGAAGACTTTTTTTTTTGAGTTGGAAATTGAAATGATCGGTTTTCTAAGCAGCTTCCAGCATTCCACATAGCTCAGACGTGAAAGGAGATTAGAATGGAGGGATGCCCTACTTCTACTTTGACCTACTTGGTTTAAAATACATGATACATTTACATACATTTAATTCACGGTCTATTAATGAACAGGTGAACGTGCTTTCTTTTCCCACTCGTCAGTCGATCCTCATAAATCACACGCCGGATACCGTAACGCACTCTGAGGAAATATGATCTGAGAGACACTCGGATGATATCAGATGAAGGAGAGAGGAGACAGCGTCATGATTTCTCTGCTCTCGTTGGCTAAGGCGCTGTTATTTCGCTACTTGTTGTGACAATTTATTGACAGCACAAAGAATCTCAAGAGCATCAGTTGGTCCCTTCAGTAATATTTCAGTTACGAGTTCTCTTTAGAAGTAAAAGATTTCTCACCCTTGCCTCGCTCTCTATATTTTAGAACACACGTCAATCAACGATTGGACATGCTCTGCGCTTAATGTCTGAGATCTTGCTTTAGGTCCCCAAAGTTTCCAGGCTTGGACCCAGTTTCTCTACCACTTCTAATAACAGCTCCAGGAAGATAGAGATTCCAAGAGGAAATAACGAGGAGTGCTAAAAATACTGCTGGATTAATTGCAACTGGGGGAAAAAATCATACAAATGTGCAAACCCTTTGTCCCAGAACTGCACTGTATCTTTCCACTGACCTTCAGGCTCCAGCCAGGATGATTCAAATGAAGAATGGGAGGGAAAACAAAAAAATCCAAAAAAACAACGAAGCTTTGAGGGTCTGGCTCAGATCTGACGCCTGGAGATAATAGGGACTCTTTAATTCGGTTGTCCAAAGAGCTTTTGAAAATGGGAAATAAATATGACTTGTTTTGTTCTGCAGTTTATAGCTCACAATAAAAACCAAACAAAACGAGGATTGTGGATGTGCGAGTGGGTGCACTTTCTGGAGAATAGGATCTATTTTCAGAGCTTTTCATGGACTGAAACGTGTAAAACAGCTGCCTTGTTTTAGACAATTCGAAAAAGTCAAACAGGAAGACAGCGAGACTGAATGAGGGGCCTCTGGTCGTGCTAGATAGCTGACTATTTCAGGACAAGCGCTGCGTTTCGGTACATTTCGACTCGGCCATGGATAACGGCAAAGCCAACCGTATACGCATGTTTTTGAGGTTGGAAGACGTCCTAATGTTTGAATGGTGTTTTCAATTTAGCATTGAAAGTGTCCAGTTATGGTTGGTATCAAGCTTTAGATACGGTCCCATGAGCTTACTGCCTTCGTTTCATGCCGAGAAGCAGCAGGATAAACATAGAACTTTCAAGCTGCGTGGAAAAAAGGTTCAAGGCTGAAAATAAACACATATACCACATGCAATTTCATGCTAATTCTTAGTTTAAACAAGTAGCTTAAACTAAATTTGCCACACTCTATATCACTCTATCACTGTTCCTTCCTTGGAGCATTTTTAATAGATACTGACCACTGCAGACCGGGAACATCCCACAAGAGATGCAGTTTTGGAGACGCTCTGACCCAGTCGTCTAGACATCACAATTTGTCAAAATCTTTACGCTTGCTCATTTTTCCTGCTTCTAACATCAACTTTAAGGACAAAATGTTTACATGCTGCTTAATAAATATATCCACAAACTAACAGGTGCCATGATGAAGAGATCAGTGTTCTTCACTTCACCACTCAGAATGTTATAATGTCAGAATGTTATGTTTTGGTCGGAATGGTGTATGTATATATTTATTCAGCACGAAAAAGAACACTCAATGCTGGATCATTATAGAAAAAGAATCAGAAATGGGGCAGTGATGATGTGTGTTAATAAATGAGAATGTGGATGCATGTGTTTTTGGAGGGTTTTTTACACAACAGCGTTGCTGCGATTCGTTTGATGAAGGCATGCTATAAAAATACATACAGTACATGTTTATCTGTCAGGAATCCACCTGCCACACCCCCTTCGGCCCCCTTCAGCGTGTCAGGTGCTTTCTCGACCGCTTTCTCTGAAGCGCCGCTTCAATCGCGCACATATGGTGCTCGTTTATCATCATCACCAGCTCCTATTTAAACTTCCACACTCTCACTGTCCGTTATTGTTCCTATATGTTGCTTCATGGCGGTCGTTGTTATCGCGCATACGTATCCCGGTACGTGTCTTCCCACCGGCTCTCTCTCAACGGCTGCGCTTTTCTTCCCAAAGTGCACCGCAGATCCCCCCAACCCCCCCGATCCTGCCGGTGTTTATTCTATAGCCCTATTAGGACGGGACTAGTTTTACAGGGGGTCGTTAGAGAAATTTATGTTTTTCAGAGGTACTTTGTGATTTTAATCCTGTCCGAATCTGCCATGTCTGTCTTTTTCTCACACTACCTCTGTAAAAAATTCCAGAGCAAATTACCTACTGTTTTTCAGCAAACTCGGCGCTTCTCTGAGAAATCTAATCCCGTCCGAATGCGAATTTCTGTGATTGGTGGAAATTTTTTTTTCCAAAACGCGTTTACTTGGGTGTTTTGGTCAACGTGAACTACCGTACTAACCCTAGCATGCCGGTATTCAAATTTCTGCTTTCTGTGCACCAATAATGGATGTAGAGGTCTTGTGCCACGCCCACATGTAAAACACAGACACTCCTACCTCCGCAATAAACACTGAGATGTTAGTCCCGTCCGAATCCATACATGAAATGACAGACGTCGGCTAAAAAAAATTATAACTCAAACGTCGTTTGGTCATCCCACGTTCCTACCAAGCGCGGCTTTCGCCTCCCGTACATCGCATAACATTTAACAACAAAAGGCATATGTGCACTAACTAAGTATCAGTTTATCGACATAACCGATAAAAAATGCTTAGAAAAAGCGAGAATTTGGCGGTTCCACTTCAAAAATGTCGACTTAATAGGGTTGTCGAGGTAACCGAGGGCGAGATAACCGGGTTCCACTGTATATATATATATAATTATTTATTTACATTTATGGCATCATCAGCCTACAACTCTGTTGAGGGTATTTTTTAAAACAAAGCAAATTTGGAAAGAGTGTTTCGGTGTTTCAGAAGTGTTTCAGGATGGGGAAGGTCTTCACCCGTCACTTGACTCTGCTTTTCGGACATTTAGGGGAAGTTAATTCTACCACCTCGGTGCCAGAACAAAGACCAGCCTTGAGAGAGTTCCTGAGAAAATGAGAGGTAAGTAATACTTCAAGGCTCTTCTCTGTTCTGGCAGCTTTGTGTGGCTGGGATTTAAACTCATGACTGATGGATCCAAAGTTCAACGCCATAACCACTCAGCTACCACCTTCCCATATTGTTAAAACTAACAATTACCTCTGTGAACTCTGACTGAACCCCAAGCCTGCAAGGATGTTGGAGTTACTTTTTAAGTTCCTAAACACTTTGTTCTGGGATGAACCACAGATTGACTCACTTGATGCCATTAAAAAATAAATAAATAAATAAAAAATTCCACCTCCTCTGAGGCGTTACGTCTCAGTAGGTCGTCTTCTAGAAAGTTCCCTCTCACCAAAGCGACGTCGTGCTCTGTACGGTTTCTTCCAACAGCTTTGGCTGTTTGTAAATCTACATACCTACAGATGCTTTGCATACATCAGTGCCTTAACCCCCGGCGAGAAGTGACATTGACGGCGACGAGAAAGAAAAAAAAACTTTGAGAGGAAACCTTGAGAGGAACCGAGACTCAGCAGGGGGAACCCTACTCTCTTCTGAATCCGAACCAGGAACCGTATATCACAGAATATAACCGTATAAGAGTCTTTTTTCGGACTCAGCAAAAATCTGCTACAACTTTGCAATGATGTCACCCAGAACACTGGGCTTTTCTTATGATCTGGATATTAGAGATGGTAATATTCACCAGTCCGCATCAAAAGTTAACAGAACCGGGTTTTTGAAATATAGATGATGTTTTGAGATTACGTCAGAGATGCCTCACCTCTGGGTCTCTAAAGTACTGTAGGTTCTACAGCCAACGGATATCCTGTGGTCATGTGACCTACCCATGATCGCCCGTTTCAGTGTTTCTAATATAATAATCATTATAAAAATGCTCTTTCGCTTGTTCTGTCTAGAGAAGAACACAGGATTACGGTTTACACATTCTAAATAATTAAATAATATGAGAAACCAATTTGTTTACTGGGTTTTGGATATTATATTTTTTATACACAACATATAACAGCAACATTCTAAGGGTCAGATTTCAATATGATTCAAAAAGCATTGGAACAACAGCTCTTTCTATGTGTTTCTTCCAGAAACTGTCACCTCACAGCTGCATGAGGCGCACAATTGTCCAGGACATCTGTGGATGCTGGAGCATGAAATTTACCCTTCACTTTAACTAGGAAACCTGCTCCAGCATGACAAAGACCCTCTACATAAAGCCAGCTCAATGAAAAGATGCTTCCCATGGGTAGAAGTGGAAGATCTCCTGCTATAGAGCTCTGAACTCAACCCTATAGGGATGAAATAGAACGCTAAGTGCACACCATGTCTCCTCACCTCACATACATCATTTCCTGACTTTGTGTCTGAATGAGCCACAAGAACACTCCAAAATCTAGTAGACCATCTTCCCAGAAGAGACTAAATGTGGATCAGGATGTTCAAAAATATGAAGCACATACACATTTTATGCTCAGGCGTCCACAAACTCTTGTCTATACAGTGTATTTGGATATCTGTATTTGCTAGTGCAGCACCCAAAAAAATCTAAACACACACTTGCCTACTCTTAAAAGGCGAAGATCTTGTGATCTTTTTTTTAAATCACAGCTGTCAGAGTGTATTATCTGTTGCTAATACCTCCCTTTCCAACAGCACACTTCAAACCTCATCATGTAGTGCAAAGCTCTAAATCAACTAAGATATAAATGCTAGTTGTAAAACCACATTTGCCAGTGAGAAGTTACAACTCTGACCTGTCCACGTTCGTCCTTGTTCCTAATGCGCCGGACGCAGCTTGATAATGAGTTGAGTCAGATGCGGCGGCGGGGAAGCCATTCCGCTAGGTCATCTAGCGCCCTGCCTTTGATAATGAGCTTGGAGAATAGTCCGATCGTTGCAGTGGTGTTTGGAAATTCCCTGAGTCGACACATTCCCCATGTATTAAAATCCTCCTGAAATCCTAAAGTTTTGTGCCTCCATGTGAGCCTTCGGGTCGATCTACAAGTGGGCACACTCCATAATAATGACAAAAACAAATTCCTATTTAGATGATTTATATGTTTAAAATGCACACCCTTTTTCAATCACTGATGTAGCAGGTTTCCAAAACTCATGCTTTTTTATTTTTCTTGGCAACAGCGTTACGGGTTAGTCAAGAAACTAAGAAATGAGCATCAGAAAATAATAAGGACATATTCCTCGGCCTTGCACACATGCAGTTATACCAGGAAAAATGCGGCGGCAGGCTATTCCCAAAATGCCGCACTGCTCTTAAAGAAGCCACAATATATTTCACCCGTGTAACAGACACTGTCGTTAAAGCCTGTGTAAAGTTCATTAGTTTCAATATATATATATATATATATATATATATATATAAATAAATCATATGCGGATATTTGTAAGGCGTCTCCAATGTCGGCTCTTGTGCTAAACATTACTTAACAATTCCAACGTAAACATGAATACATGAAAAATGATTAAAAGCAGATCTGAATCCACAGTTACATCCTTTGACTTTTATCCCCCACTTTACTTCATTACAGACTGTAAGTGTTAATCCACCATTACCGAGGTGTTTGTTTCAGCGCTGCATTGTACCCTAGATGCACGAGTTTCACCACCCCAGGACGAAATTCCACCCAGTAGGTGTTAATGCAGCGTAGCAGGAGGCAACTCCACACTCTGGGGTGTTTATTTAGCGCCAGATTGATTCGGCACCGGGGAGGGTTTGGCTGTGCGTTCTCCGGCAGGGTGACCTTGTACAAGCTGTTTAAGTATTCAAGAATGGCGATTCCATTTACAGCCTCTATTCCGTTTACAGGTGGACATTCAGAATGACAACTAGAGATCTGCTGGAAATAGACACACACCTTCAGGAGCGTCAATCATGTGCCGGGACGCACACTCATAGAACCTCTCGTTTATATGAAATCATCACGCTTACAGCTAGCTCTTTCTGTGAATGACACGGTAAATATTTTAAGTGTGTTCACGTGCGGTGTAGAGCCGCTGGTGCTGGAAGGCACAAGGCACATCCAAGAACTCTTACAACTGTACCTGCCTGTATTTGAAGGACTTTTCAGGTGCATTTGTTTGGTTGATGTGGTTTTAAAAAGCACCATTTTGTATCTGTATTTAAACTGTTGAGAGCATCCTGAGCAGCTGTGTCACTGCCTCTTTAGGAGGACGGCTGAGAAGATCATCCGAGTCTTTCTTTTCTCCATCATGGACATTTCCACTGTACGCTGCATTCACAAGTACACCAGCATTGACCACATACACCCCTCATACACACTCCTGCTGTCTGGAAAAAGGTACCAAAGCCAAGCTGTTACACAGCCAGACTGTGTAATGGTTTCTTCCAACAAGCCGTCGGACTCCTCAAAAGAAAACTGGACACACACCTACACACACTCTCTAATACTTTCACTAGAAATTTTGACACAAATAACTGCTGAAATCATCACCAAACCATCAGACCTTTTATTTTTTTATTTAGATGTAAAATGGTTATTAAATAAACCAAATTAAGTTTTCACCGATATTCTTGTGCACAATTTTAGCAATAAAAAAAAAATCGCAATTTTTCCAAAAAGAAAATCAAATGACGCGTTCATTATATGAGACCGGTGTTATTTCCTCTCTCTTATTTTGTGTTGCTCTTGAATACAGGAAAAGTACTTCTTATCCGATTCGTTGATTAAACGATGGAATAGTCATTAGAATACTCAATTAATAATCGATAGCAGCAGCCCTCGTACAAATTAGTTTTGTGTAGCACCTTGGTCTCGGACAAACATAGTTTCTTTCCTGCTGCATCGGCATTTCTATCTCTTTTGAACATATTTGCATCGTTAAAAAACAATTTATGAATATATAATTATTTGTATTATTTAGAAAGTGACCAATAATTTGTGTCCAATATGTAAATTAATTTCTGCTCACGAAAGTTTCTTAAACGTCTCTCAGAAACACTGCTGCTGCGTGAATACGACGTGTCACAACACTACAGAGACCGAAACGTGTCCTGAGAGTCACATAGAATCCAGATTAACATGGCAGAGGTAGAGCTGTGACTTCCTTCAGACAGAACAGGAAACAGAGGCCTGCTTGTGCATTAGAAGTCAGAAAGCACTTAAGTAAATTTGCCATCTGTCTGAACTAAAGAAATAAAATAACTATTTGCGCCATTTTTTTTAATTGCACAGCCTCGTTTTTTTCCATTGTATGGTATTGCATTGTGTTGAACTATACAGTGTATAGCTGAAATGACAGTAACAGCCTCTTGAATTGAAACAGCTAATCAGGAAGTAACGCTAGCTCTTCTTTCAGTCTCAAACCTACTGAAAACTCACCTTTCAGCGTATATCTATATATGTGCTACTTATAGCAAAGAAACAGAAACAGTAGAAAGCATGGACAGAGAGAACTGTCTAAGTGACCGGGGAAAGTGTTGCTCAGTAATTAAGATTGTGGATCTCTGATCAGAAAGTTGTATGAATGAGATCATTGTCAGTTGTACATCTGATGTAAATGGACTGAGCAATGGAAAGCCTGTAGCGTAAAGAAAATAAAGAACACACATTTCAACAGATGGATGAAACTGCACTCCTCTGGCCCAAATCATGATGCATTATTCTAGCAAAGTGGTTTCTATAGTAAGATCTGGCTGTGAGTGGGACTGGGAATGTTCAATTTATGAAACCCGAGGCAGAAGGACGTGGCAGGAATTCCCAATCGGGGGTTTCTCATGAGGGAGAAATAAAGAGTACAAAATACACATATTTCTCTCAAATACACTATATTGCCAAAAGTTTTTGGACACCTATCTAAAAATGAGATTAGCACGTGCTTCTTGCTGAACGTCCCGTTCCTGGTTTAGTCCTGATTTGCACTTATGGTAACCTCTAATCTTCTGGAAAGGTGTTCCACTAGATTTTGTGAAGATTTGTAATTATTCGGCTGCAAGGATGTTAGTAAAGTCAGGAACTGATGTAGATGCAGTGGAGGTGAAGAATTCATCAAAAATGTGTTTAATGGGTTTGAGGTCAGAGCTCTACATCAGGAGAACCTTCACTCCAACCCATAAAGCAGATCTTCATGGAGCTAGCTTTGAGCACAGGGTCATTTTCATGCACTGGAAGAGGCTTGTGTCTCCTAGTTTCAAGAGAAAATGTCATGCAACAGCATCCAAAGACATCGTATACAAGTGTGTGCCTCCAAGATTGTGGGAACAGTTTGGGGAAGAACCACATATGGTTAGAAAAGTCAGGTGTCCCAATACCTTTATTTCAATATAATGTGCCACTGAAATACCAATTTCATCAACTTTGTTTTTATTATATAACTAAATAAAGCGTATAGCTTGTGTGTTCCCTATGGGAAAGTCTTCAGGAATGCTCCTTGTGTAGGTTCTTGCTAACAAGTTTGAGAGAAGAAAAAGAAATGGAGGAACTACTGCTTTTAGCTTCAAACGCAACAACAGATTTCTAGGAGACTCTATAACATTTAGAATAGAAATAGATATAAAGTGTGTGTTGTTCATTAATAAATGCAGTGTTTGGTAAATGCCTGTGGTGCAGAGGATTTGGGGGTAATCACACCATCCCATCGTTGGGGTTTGTCTCAGTCTGAGTCGCCAGTGGGTTCAGACAGACTGATTCCATTCATTCATTCATTCTTTTTTCACAAAGGGCCGAATGTGTGTGCAGGTTTTCATTATAACCATTCACGCCATCCCTTAGCTGATTATTTTTACAGCAACAACCCGTTATGTTTGATCTGTTATTGATGTGCGGTGAGGGTTAGAGGACTGGTGTTTGTACCTTTTTAGAATATTTTATTTATATTTATTTAAAATTATTATTCCAAATAAAACATTATTTAATATCAATGATAGTATAAATTATCATTTCAAAACATAATAAATTCATATATATATATATATATATACAGTAATACAGCACTTATAGGGAATTGTTTTTATGAAATTTAGGAAAAATATATAATTATTAATTATAACAAAAAAAAACAGTACAGTACTGTATACAGAAAATAGCATTTGTGGTTGTGTGTGTGTGTGTGTGTGTGTGTGTGTATATATATATAATTGTTTTTGTATTTTTTACTTTATTTATTAACGGTTCTAATTAATGTCTATGTAAATATATATTTTTTAATTATTATAAATAATCATCAGAAATATGCTGTAACTCCACCGCACATCACTGAGGGATGAAATCTAACAGGTGTGTGTTGCTGTAGGAAAATAATCAACGATATACAGTATATATATAAAGTTACGTGAGCGCGAGCGCAAGCGCGTGCTACAGTGTGTGTGTTTGTAGATGAACTCTTACAGGTTCAGCGTGAGAAGAGAAGAGCGTGAGAATGTAAAGACGAGGTGCTGAAACAACATTAAACAGTCCTACCTTTAATGCAAAATGACGTCCAGACAAAAAAGACGACGTGTACGAGTCCAGGAGACGTGTGCATTGTGCACGCGGGAGAGTTCTGGTGTACGTGCGGGTGCGTGTGCAGGCTCGCGCTCCTTACCGACTGAACTTTGAGTGTGAGAGTCTTTTCCGAAGCGCGCGCGCGCGCGCAGATACCGGTCCATCCCTCTCTCTCTCTCTCTCTCTCTCACTCTCTCTCTCACTCTGTCTCTCATCCAGATGCGTGTGCGCGTGCGCATACACATCATACATGCATGCATTTTTTTTTTGTGATGGAGTGCAAATGGTAATGAATAATCTCCAGGTTAGATGAACACGTTGCATTCCAAGATGATCCAGTTTGCAGAGTCCAGACAATTCTTTTAGGGTCTTTTAGGAAAGACACCAATTATGGATCCACAAACACAACACTGAGTCAAGAAGCAAAAGTGGATTGATGGAAGCTTCAATGGGCTCGAAAAATTCAGTCAAATCACACTGTCGTCCTGACCAGGTGGAGAAAAAGGTATCGCTGCATGCATATAACTACCTGCCCGCCTGTTCACGCCTTATTAACTGGTTCCTCTGGTCACAGCTTGTTTCGTATAAACAAATAAAAACCCAACACCATCTGCACTCAGTCGTCCATCAAATGATGGACTTTTTCTCCACCTGGTCAGAGCTAATGCATGTTTTGATTAGATTTTTGGAGGCCATTGAAGCACCTGTGAAGTAATTTCCAACACATTTGCTGCTCTGACACATTTATACAACTTTATAAGCACTATGTGATGTTCTGATCTAACCCAGAGATTACTAAATGAAAAGGGCCTTGCTCAAGGGCCCAACAGTGGCAGCTTGGTGATACTGGATCTTAAACCTCTGATTAGTACAGCCAGATGAGTAAGTCAGGGCTTCTGTCAGGCAAGAGAGAAGAACATAATACTCACACATCTACAGTAGATCAAACACCAACATGACCTATTTACCATCTCCATCATCATCTTCATCATCAAATGTTACTAGGTAGCCGAGATTATACGTGAGGGGGTCCTACCCCGAGTTCATTCCTGGTTCCTTAAAAAGGACCCCCACAACGTTGCTCGTTTCAATTCTCACTATCCTGAGATGGAACGAATTTCTCCAAGGCTGAAGGTGTATCTGTAATCCAAGTCTGGTCCTGGGATTCCCTCTATTTCTCTATTTATTCACAGAAAAGAATGCACTCTTTTATTCTCTCTCTATCTCTCTCTCTCTCCTTCCTTTTTGTGTTCTCCTGCAGTTTTTTATGTTCGATCTCTTTTTTTGAGCCCGGCAGTAAAACACACACACGCAGAGTAAAAAAAGACAATCGAGCGACTACCTCAATACCAAGTCTGTGAAGAGAACAAAGAAAAACAGAGTGAAAGAAAGACAGAAATTGCCACAAAAAACGACCGCCAGCGAGTTCAGACAGAGCGGTTACATTCAGTCCCTCATCTTTTCAGGGTTGTAGGAGATGCGTTATCGACTTCCTAACACAGGAAAACACATTGGGTGGGGTGAAGACACACGTTTGGGCCATGCCTACACAGTCGACACGTTTGGGCCATACCTACACAGTCGACACGTTTGGGCCATGTCTACACAGTCGACACGTTTGGGCCATGTCTACACAGTCGACACGTTTGGGCTATGTTGACACGTTTGGGCCATACCTACACAGTCGACACATTTGGGCCATGTCTACACAGTCGACACGTTTGGGCTATGTTGACACGTTTGGGCCATGCCGACACTGTCGACACGTTTGGGCCTTACCTACACTGTCGACACGTTTGGGCCATGTAGACACTGTCGACACGTTTGGGCCATACCTACACTGTCAACACGTTTGGGCCATATGGACACTGTCGACACGTTTGGGCCATATGGACACTGTCGACACGTTTGGGCCATACCTACACTGTCAACACGTTTGGGCCATATGGACACTGTCGACACGTTTGGGCCTTACCTACACAGTCGACACATTTGGGCCATGTCTACACAGTCGACACGTTTGGGCTATGTTGACACGTTTGGGCCATGTAGACACTGTCGACACGTTTGGGCCTTACCTACACTGTCGACACGTTTGAGCCATGTGGACACTGTCGAAATGAAAGTGCAGCACAGACGTTTTTTTAAATGAGGATGCTGCTTTTAGATCTATCCAGATTCATGTAGATGTAGCCTCAGATAGCATACCCCTTTAGCATGGGTGGAAATCATGGAGTAAGAACTTGCTTCTGATCACCATCACTTCACCTAATCATTGTTTATCTGTAAGAAATGGATATTCGGTGCAACCCAGATGAGGATGGTTTCCCTTGTGAGTCTGGTTCCTCTTAAGGTTTCTTCCTTATGCCGTCTTGGGGAGTTTTTCCTGGTCACAGTCGCCACCTGCTTCTTCATCAGGGACAAACTTACACTTATAAAGAACATCTTACTCACTTACTCATCACCACATTATCTGTGTGAAGCTGCTTTGAGTCAATGTTCATTGTTAAAAGCGCAATACAAATAAAAATAAATTGAATTGAATCGAATAAGCAGTCTATCTGCTAGTATGCTTTTGGTTGACCTCAATAACCTTCAGACATGGGAGAACTTTCTGTTATAAGTGAAAAAATCACCCAAACCATTAGGTCTGGAAATTGACATGCAAAAGTGACCTTCAATAAATCCCCCAGAAACAAGGTACGTCAAACAGAAGGAGTGTGTGTGTGTGTGTGTGTGTGCGGTGAAGTTACATATTAATGCATACTGGCATCGTGTCTACTGTAATTATCTGAGAGAGATCTTCACTACAGATGAACCTGCACCAGCTCTCTCACTGCCGCCGTCTTTAACTGACACGAGGTGACACGAGAGAAACTCTTTAGCCGTGACTTCATCATCTAAATCTTCTGTGACCAACAAACAACCTCTAGTTTAGTCTTTAGACAACGTTTGAACATCTTTACCTCTAAGGTATCAGGGCTACTGATGGCTTTCTCAGCCATATGTGCTTCTTCCCTGAAGTTGGAGACACACAGCTGTATAGATCCTGTTTGGATTTTCCCTTTACTTGAACTAGCAAACCTGTTCCAGCATGACAATGTTCATGTGCTCCAAGCAAACTCCATAAAAATATACTTGACATGGGATGGAAATGTGTAGAAGATCTCCTACTGTAGATCTCCAACCCTATTGAACATCCATTCCAAATTTGGAGCCCATTTACTCTTCTAATAAACGCCACTCTTCTGGGTAGATGTTCCTCTAGATTTAATGGAGCTCAATCATCTACAAGGGTGTTAGTAAAGTCAGGTACTGATGGAGTTGAGGTGAGGAAACCTGGTGTGCTGTCAGTGTGAACAATTCATTCCAAATATGTTCAAATAGGACTATAAAAATGTGCAGCGTGCAGATCATCACAAAGTCAAAACTCTTTTATGGTTTTCTCTGCTAATGCGAGATCATCACAGAAGGATGACCTCTGGATGCCTGAACTCGTTACACTTGTGTCATTTTATAGGAGTTCACCGTAATGTCTACAGACTCCAGAAGCATCGCCATTACCCACTGCAGAAACATGATGAAAGCGCTCCTTTACAACGATGTAGGAAGGTGAAATCTGTGTGCATGCAGCAGCTCCGGATCTAATCTGTGTGTCAGAGACATGAATCAGGTCATGATCTCAATCAGACAATTGATCTGACTGGGTTTAATGGCTTCTATCAGATTGAGTGGTGACACTCTCAGAAAGTAGGGCACCAAACTCTACTTCTCCTGCCTGCTTTAGTCTTTTGAAGCTGGAAACAGGAATAAAGTACAACTTTAGAACAATTTATATAAATGAATTCACTAGGAATTAAACCTTTTAATCAAATGTTAGCTTTATGTTCTCTAAATGTTGCTGCGTTTTATTATTTATGATGATTTATGATGATTTTCGGACTATTCAGTCACACTGCCCCCTGCTGTTCATCTCAGTCAATTACTTCCACATATTCGTTACTATACTGCCCCCTAATGTTCACTCAGTCAAATTACTTCCACATATTTGTTACTATACTGCCCCCTAATGTTCACTCAGTCAAATTACTTCCACATATTCGTTACTATACTGCCCCCTAGAGTTCACTCAGTCAAATTACTTCCACATATTCGTTACTATACTGCCCCCTAATGTTCACTCAGTCAAATTACTTCCACATATTCGTTACTATACTGCCCCCTAGAGTTCACTCAGTCAAATTACTTCCACATATTTGTTACTATACTGCCCCCTAATGTTCACTCAGTCAAATTACTTCCACATATTTGTTACTATACTGCCCCCTAATGTTCACTCAGTCAAATTACTTCCACATATTCGTTACTATACTGCCCCCTAAAGTTCATTCAGTCAAATTACTTCCACATACTCGTTACTATACTGCCCCCTAATGTTCATTTGGAGTCATACTGCACCATGCTGTCACGCAGTTATACTGCCCCTGCTGTTCATGCAATCATATTACAACCTGCTGTTCATTCAGTTATACTGCCCCCTGTTGTTCACACAGTGATATTACTATTTAATACATTTTCTGTAACAGCAGCTAAAAATTATGGGTTTATATGATAATTAATTATTATAATAATCATGATGAATGTTATTGTACACATAATACACTTTTAGATTAATCACCCCTCACCCCTCAGGTGGTAGCTCAGTGGTCAAGACCTCAGACTATGAGATAAATGTAAGATTCTCAGCTTGTGTTTTTGAGACTTTATTACATTCATTGATCATAAATTAGATCTTAGTTCTTCATCTTAGTTTTTTTCTTCACGTGAACTACGACACCTGAACCTGTACCAGCATGCACAACGCCAGCTCCATAAATATATGCTTTTTATGGATTGGAGTGGAAGATCTTCTGCTACAGAGTTCTGAGCTCCTCAACCATTTTGAACACCTTTGGGAACGAATGGAAATGCTGACTGCAGCCAGAACGTCCTCACTTATCACTCATCATTTACGAACGTACATCTACCTCGAAAAGTGAAGCTTATCATAAGAGCAAATGGGGACTAAATGTGGAATGGGATGTTCACAGACTTTTGTCTGTAAAGCTAGGGTAGACAGATAGAATCACTTCATTCAAAGGTTTCAGCTGCTTGATTTTTCTGGTTGTGGTAGAACCTTGTGCACATTCGATTCTTTCTCAAGCTTCTCCAACGCTCTCACATACGTCGTGTATCGCTTCACCTCCTGCTCTATGTAATCTGAAGGTGACACATCCTTCCTAAAAGGCACTGTCTTATAGTAGGACATGTATTCTGAAACCTTCTGTAACTGGTCCCTGGTGTACTCGAGCTGCCGCTCCAGAGGCAGACGACTGAGGAATGTTGGTAGAACCTGAGGGCGAAGTGCCTTAGTGTTTGTAGCAGAAGTGAGAGGAGGAGCGGAGTAACGTGCGGCGATCAGGTTAATGGTCGAAATCCATGACTTCTGTTCTTCCTCACACTCGGCCTGGAAGTAGAAAACTCTGGAGTCTGCAGTCTTGAGGTACAGGACATCGAGCATGTTTTTGTATTCCAGAGGGTAAGCCACTGCATGATGCAGACTGATGGTAATGTAGTCGTAATCATCTTCTTCACTCTCTAACTTCAGGACCATGCCTTTTAAAACCGCACTGAAGGGCTTCCATGATCTCCTGAACATTCTGGTTTTTCTCCTATTCGCATCCATAACTCTTTTGCACATGAGATGACCGGTTTTGGACTGAATTGTGAAGGTAGGCTCTTTGTCTTTGTCCTGAAGTCTGGATTTGACTTTAAAAGCACGAAGCTGATTCATTTTGATGGATTTGTAGATGTTTGTCAGTAAAGTCACCGAGTAATCAACATGGTCAGAGACTCTATTCAGGTTCTTTATAAATTCTTCACAGGTCAATTTTTTCTTCTCTTCCTGAGCCCCATGAAGATCAGCGTTCAGGAGAATAATCGCCCAGGCCAGGTTAAAAACCTCCTTTTGGAGATGAAGTGATCTGTTGTTACACTTCAGGTACCGGAAAGAGAAGTGTTTTATAAACAGATGCTGCAGTTTAATTTCATCTTCTGGCCAAAGCAACCGGAGGAAAAACCGAAGCGCTGCTTCCACGGTGACTGAGGTGAAGTCGAAGTGGCTCACGTACACCTTCACTGTGGTATCAGCCAATTCCATATCATTACTCAGGAACTGGATCACCTCACGACATCTGAACTCTTCGTTGTGGTATAAACTTCTGGCCAGGTTTTGACCTTTCAAACGTTTTTTTCTCTCCACCCAAACTAATCTCGCGAGCTGGATTTTATCAGACACGTCCTCCTGGTCTCCCGCAACTTCTTCTTCTTTTGCTCTGGTTGTAACCTCCATTTGAGCTCCATTTCTTTTCTGTTTTGATTTCACAGCTGCAACTACTTCCTGTCCAGATGATCCAGCTGCAACTACTTTCTGTCCTGATGTCCCAGCTGCAACTACTTCCTGTCCAGATGTTCCAGCTAAAACTACTTCCTGTCCAGATGTTCCAGCTGCAACTACTTCCTGTCCAGATGTTCCAGCTAAAACTAATTCCTGTCCAGATGTTCCAGCTGCAACTACTTCCTGTCCAGATGTTCCAGCTAAAACTACTTCCTGTCCAGATGTTTCAGCTGCAACTACTTCCTGTCCTGCTGTTTCAGGTAAAACTACTTCCTGTCCTGATGTTCCATCTGCAACGTTTCTCTGTTTAGATGCTCCAGCTGCAACTATTTCCTGTTCTGATGTTCCAGCTGAAACTTCCTGTTCATCATCAGTGTCTAAGTAAATGAGCCACTTAAAGATTTCTAACAGAGAGTAAGTTATTGTGGATATCAACTCCATCGATCTCTATCGTGTCATGCTCTCACTCACGACTCAAAAATATTGATCAAATCTGCGCACAGCCGCTGATACGAGCGCGGACCGATTGCGTCACAGAGCGCATGGCCACGCCCCTATTTGGAGCGCGTGAGTCACCGACTGGCGGTGAGCAGTGGGATGTTGGTTTTGGAGCTGATCAGAGTTTCTCCAGAGCTTTCAGCAAGAAAACACTAACAGTGATGTAGAATGGTGAGATGTTCCTTCTTGCTGCAGTGTTGAAGATGGAAACAGAATAAAGTAAGAGACATTACTGAACGATTTAATGCGATAAAACAGTAGTTTGGTCTTATAAACACTGTCTTATAAACACTGTCCTTTAAACACTGTCTTATAAACACTGTCTTATAAACACTCTTATAAACACTGTCTTATAAACACTGTCTTATAAACACTGTCCTTTAAACACTGTCTTATAAACACTGTCTTATAAACACTGTCTTATAAACACTGTCCTTTAAACACTGTCTTATAAACACTGTCTTTTAAACACTGTCCTTTAAACACTGTCTTATAAACACTGTCTTATAAACACTGTCCTTTCAACACTTATAAACACACTCTGTCCTTTAAACACTGTCTTATAAACACTGTCCTTTCAACACTTATAAACACTGTCTTATAAACACTGTCTTTTAAACACTGTCCTTTAAACACTGTCTTATAAACACTGTCTTATAAACACTGTCTTATAAACACTGTCCTTTAAACACTGTCTTATAAACACTGTCCTTTAAACACTGTCTTATAAACACTGTCTTTTAAACACTGTCCTTTAAACACTGTCTTATAAACACTGTCTTATAAACACTGTCCTTTCAACACTTATAAACACTGTCTTATAAACACTCTTATAAACACTGTCATTTAAACACTGTCTTATAAACACTGTCTTATAAACACTCTTATAAACACTGTCATTTAAACACTGTCTTATAAACACTGTCTCATAAACACTGTCCTTTCAACACTGTTTTATAAACACTGTCTTATAAACACTGTCCTATAAACACTCTTATAAACACTGTCCTTTCAACACTTATAAACACTGTCTTATAAACACTCTTATAAACACTGTCTTATAAACACTGTCTTATAAACACTGTCCTTTCAACACTTATAAACACTGTCCTTTCAACACTGTCTTATAAACACTGTCTTATAAACACTGTCCTTTAAACACTGTCCTTTAAACACTCTTATAAACACTGTCTTATAAACACTCTTATAAACACTGTCTTATAAACACTGTCCTTTCAACACTTATAAACACTGTCCTTTAAACACTGTCTTATAAACACTGTCTTATAAACACTGTCCTTTAAACACTGTCTTATAAACACTGTCTTATAAACACTGTCTTATAAACACTGTCCTTTAAACACTGTCCTTCAAACACTGTCTTATAAACACTGTCTTATAAACACTGTCCTTTAAACACTGTCTTATAAACACTGTCTTATAAACACTGTCTTATAAACACTTATAAACACTGTCTTATAAACACTGTCTTATAAACACTGTCCTTTAAACACTGTCCTTCAAACACTGTCTTATAAACACTGTCCTTTAAACACTGTCTTATAAACACTGTCTTATAAACACTGTCCTTTAAACACTGTCCTGTAAACACTGTCTTATAAACACTGTCCTATAAACACTTATAAACACTGTCTTATAAACACTGTTGCATTAAGTCACGGTGAGTGTTTTATCTGAGTGTTTCTCTCTGAAAGGTCTGCAGGCTGTAGTGATGAGAAGATCGGATTGTTGTAGTGACTCGGTTCTTTGAATCTCGTTCATCAGAATTTCAGTTAATTAATAAAATAAAATGTTGAGTTTTGAATAATTTAAGTTCCTTTAATTTATTTACAGTATACACACTGATCCGGCTTAACATTATGACCACCGCCTAATATTGTGTTGGTCTTAGCGGTGTAGTGTAGAGTTTAGTGTCCTAGCGGTGTAGTGTAGAGTTCAGTGTCCTAGCGGTGTAGTGTAGGGTTCAGTGTCCCTGTCCTAGCGATGTAGAATTCAGTGTCCGTGTCCTAGCAGTGTAGTGTAGAGTTCAGTGTCCTAGCGGTGTAGTGTAAAGTGTCCCTGTCCTAGCGGTGTAGAGTTCAGTGTCTGTGTCTTAGCAGTATAGTGTAGAGTTCAGTGTCCTAGCGGTGTAGTGTAGAGTAAGGTGTCCCTGTCCTAGTGATGTAGAATTCAGTGTCCGTGTCCTAGCAGTGTAGTGTAGAGTTCAGTGTCCTAGCGATGTAGTGTAGAGTTAAGTGTCCCTGTCCTAGCGATGTAGAAATCAGTGTCCGTGTCCTAGCAGTGTAGTGTAGAGTTCAGTGTCCTAGCGATGTAGTGTAGAGTTAAGTGTCCCTGTCCTAGCGATGTAGAATTCGGTGTCCGTGTCCTAGCAGTGTAGTGTAGAGTTCAGTGTCCTAGCGGTGTAGTGTAGAGTTCAGTGTCCGTGTCCTAGCGGTGTAGTGTAGAGTTCAGTGTCCTAGCGGTGTAGTGTAAAGTGTCCCTGTCCTAGCGGTGTAGTGTAGAGTTTAGTCTCACTGTCCTAACGGTGTAGTTTAAAATGTCCCTGTCCTAGCGGTATAGTGTAGAGTTTAGTCTCACTGTCCTAGCGGTATAGTGTAAAGTGTCCCTATTCTAGCGGTGTAGTGTCGAGTTGTCCACCAGGGGGCAAACAAGTTCCTTTACAATTATATTTATTTTAATGTAATTTTTGAAGACAACTGTCCTACACCACTCAGAGTTAAGTGTGAGACTTGGTGGCTTAGTGGTAAAAGCCTTTACTCTGAACACAGAGGGTGCTGGTTCGAATCTGGCTCAGCCCCACACTGGGAGCATCGTGTGGAGAAGTTCTCGTACAGTACAGGTGATGTGTGGGTGCAGTAAAGTTGGTCTGTTACAACACCAAAAAAAACAGAAATTTCTATATATGAAAAACTCTAAATCAAACCTTTTGTTTTTTTGCTCCATAACCCCAATTTGTGAATAGAGGGCGGAGATGTGATCTCTCACATCTACTCGTTTACCTCAAACCTTCGATTGTTTCTCTGGAGGTACAAAAACCCATTCACGAGCTGACGCACAATCGAGGTGTCAAAGTCTTTAATGTCATTTAACATGTGAGCATTCGGGTGCATTAGGAATTAACATGAACACACACGTTAATGCAGATGTAACATCTGTGTAATCAGAGAGAAAAACGGGGAAAATAAGAGAAATGGATCATGTCATACAAAGGGAGGAGCAACAGATTTGCTTTAGGAGCTTCTCAGGAACATTTTTATATCATATATTTGCTCAGTTGGAACCAACACACATTTTCTCCTTCCTCATCTTGGTGTATTTCGTGTGTGTGTGTGCAAGTGTGTGTGTGTAGGGATGATTTTGGGTGATAAAGAAAGTCTGGAGGTGAGATTGAGGAATGATTTGTGTTGTTTGGCAGTAACGTCCGACCCGAAAGATTTCATCACGAGGTGCCTGGTTCCTGTCAAAGCACTGGTTTGTTATTGGGTTATAAGGAAAGTGTCCCATGAAATGGACCCGTAATGCGCTTTTAGGAAGCCGTGCTGAAATACATGTTCAGAGCCGGGGTGAAGATGAGGACGGTGCCCAAAATGGAGACGGTAAGGAAGACCCAAAGTAAGATTCGGTCCAAAACCTGAGCCACGAACTTCCAATCCTGAACCACCTGAAAAACACAAACACACAATGATTTAAAAAAACATTTCAATACAGACTGTGTGTTTATTCTGTGCTTTCAGTAATCAAACACATGCTGCATCACCATCGCTGGAGAGCTTGAAGCCTACAGGAGACAAAAGCGACGGTAAGGGTTTTTGTATTGAGCCATAAAATGCATGACGTCAATCATAATAACTTCATGTAGCTCAGGCTACAAAAAGGGACACGTTTACTTTTACTGGAGTCACATTTTCCTGAGTGGATCTACTTTTACTCGACTACATGGTTTGTGTATTTCATCCGCCACTAAACACAACCCAGGTGCCACATCACATCTATTCTCCAGAGCCTCCAGTGGTTCCCATGAAAGTTATATCTCCCACAGAATCCTTGTGTCTATACTGAAAGTCCTCAATGATCTTTCTCCGTCCTATCTGTGTAACCTTCTCCGTCCATACCAACGATCCTGTAGCGGTAGGTCTACCTGGTCTTGGTCTGCTTTCTTCAACCTTCAAAGTTTTTGTGATCAACCACCAGTTCTATGGAATTCCTTGCATCTAAACCATTTTTTACACATTTAGCAGGTTGTAAAACTGGAGAAACCCAAGAAAACCTCCTTAACCACTGACCCAGAACATTTCCATGAACAATGACCTCGTACCTCTCTGATGAAGTGCTCCTTCTTAATGTGTCTGGATATGTAGCGCACTGAGCTGGTGGCTTTCTCCAGCATGGCCACCCAGGACTCGTCCTCCTTTCCTCCCACCATCTTCTTCGTTCCCTTTTTCATCCCCCGTTTCAGCTCGGGACTCCGGTGTGGCTCCATATCGGCGTAGAGGTAGCGATCGGTGTGGCCACGCATGCACAGCATTCTGGGTAAGCTCTGCAGGAAGAGCCTCCTGACCCACGGTGCCATTGGGTGGTAGGTGGCCGAGGAGCGGTGGTGCACGTTGATGACAAAGACCGTAACGATGATGGAGAAGGTGACGAAGATCATGATGAAGAGCAGGTACTCGCCAATCAGCGGGATTACCTTGGATGAGGACGGGATGATCTCCTCGATGACCAGGAGGAAGACGGTGAGCGAGACGAGCACGGAGGTGGACAGCGAGAGCTTCTCGCCTTCGTCCGACGGAAGATAGAACACCAGGACGGTGAGGAAGGACAAGCCGAGGCACGGGATGATCAGGAAAAGAGTGTAGAACAAAGGCAGACGCTTCAGAATGAAGGAGTAGGTGAGGAACGGGTACGAGTAGATGCCGTCTCGGCGGCTGCCTCGCTGCCCACTGGCGTCCAGGATCTCCCACTCGCCGTTGTCAAAAAAGTCCTTGCGGTCTACGTAGGGGTCGACCAGGGTCAGATCCACCATGGCGCCATCATACGTCCATGAACCGAACTTCATCGAACAGTTCTGGCGGTCGAATGGGAAGAAGGTGACGTCCATGGTGCAGGAAGACTTGTAGCTGGCTGGGGGCGTCCATGTCACTGTACCATTGTATTTGACGATCGCTTTGGTCATCAGCGAACCTTCGAAACGTCCATCAGCACTGAGAGAGAAAGAGGCAGTGAATGACTGATTACCTGCAAATCCACACACACACTATTTCAATTAACAATACACACGTCTTACTTTTCATAGAGGACGATGTCAGGCAACCAGATGTTCTCAGAGGGCACTCGTATAGACGTGATTCCCCCATAATTCTCTGGGTTCCAGCTCAACTTATAGTCTGTCCACTCCTATAAAACAAACAAAGAGCAAGAGTGTGGAATTACGTATGTGCCAAAAATCCAGGATGGATCTTTAAAAAAGAAGAATAAAAATGTGAAAGAAAGACAATGAGAGAAACGGAGAAATGAAACCAGTGGATGAAAGGAACCAATGAGCAAAAAAGTTTCTAAATCGTAGTTACTAAACGCTCTGCCCAAATGAATGCTGAAATGCTCCTGCATCCTATGGATCATCTTTAGGGTTGAGGTCTTCACTAGTTTCTGACCTATCTTGTTCATCCCAGAGCAGGCCATTCCATGATAGATATCTCTCAAGACGACGGTTCGTTCTCTAGAGAACACTTAAAGAGCTTGGCTGTACCCCAGATGGAAATGCAGGTTGGTGAAGTGTGGAATGGTTGCCATGTTGGTTTCTTTCACCTGGAGTAAGTCTCCAATTTCCCTGCTTCAAAACAACCCCAAAACAACCATTACGCTTCCACCTCCATGTATGAGTGTGTGTGTGTGTGTGTGTGTGGGGGGGGGGGGGGGGGGGGGTGAGGGAGTCTGATCTCATCTTCACTCCTGTTCTCCATCAAGTTCTTCTGTTAGAGTCAAATATCTCAAGTCTCATCTGTCCACTTTTTTCCACTCATTCACTGCTTGTGTGTTTTTGTCTTTTACTGTGTTTAATGCGTAAAAACTAAAGGAACGTGTCTCAAAAAAAGACTTTTTACACGTTTGCCTGGTGCTGTTTTTCCATATATTATAGTGTTCAAGTATATTTGGAAAATGCATAAACAGTCAGAAGAAGCAGCAACTTTACCTGCCACAACCAGACATTAGTAGTCATAAGCTGGTTCTTTTCATCCTAGAGAGAGAGAGAGAGAGAGAGAGAGAGAGAGAGAGAGAGAGAAAGAGGGAGAGGAAGTCAGTTCGATTTTCGTGCAATAAGGTGAAAAAATGCAAAGCATAAAATTGTTTGTCGCACTTTGAGACTTCTTGTGATTTGGTGTGCAAAAACTTTTGCACAATCGTTCTTTGCATATTCCAGTGACGTTAGGAAGCTGTAATAAGAGCCCTGGGTCAGCCATGATACAGCGCCCCCTGGAGTACAGAGGGATAAGGGCCTTGCTCATAAAATAATAAACCCCTTTAGATACACCAAAACAGAAAAATAATCAACAACAAAATAGTATAACGGCACATCCTGGAGTGTTTCATTCCTCTTGTACCAGCGGTTTGTATAAATGTATATAAAAAACCCTTTTTATTCCATCCTGGTTACAGTTGATATGGTGGAACATCTGTAAAAATAACGTTCTCATTAATGCCACAGAAACAATAAACTGACGTTTCCTCACCAGCGTCTCTTCTGAACCAAACCGATGCCTTGAGAACCAAACAGAATGGAGAACTTGAATCCGATTGGAACGTGTACAGAGCGGAGAGTGTGTGTGTGTGTGTGTGTGTGTGTGTGTGTGTGTGTGTGTGTGTGTGTGTGTGTGAGTGAATGTGATATAAAATGTCAAAATGTGTGTATAGGCTTTTATTATAAAGTGTCATACATGTGTGTGATTGTATATGGTTATGATATTAATTTTCGTGTATTTGTGTGTGATTATGATGGTGAGTGTGTGTATGTGTGTGCGCGTGTGTGTGTGTGCGTGTGTAGCGTTTCCATGGCGAAACAATACAATACAGATGAATGATTTTCACTCAGTAAAGTAACAAATCCTCCAAACACCAAATAAAGAGCCGGATGTGTGACTGCATCTGTTGTTTTAGATTGTGTGTGTGTGTGTGTGTGTGTGTGTGTGTGTGTGTGTGTGTGTGTGTGTGTGTGTGCCATTGTTCACTCGTGCATAAGAGATGTGAGTAGGGACACATCTGGGACACTTCTTAAGAACACTTGTTTGTGTGTGTGTGTGTGTGTGTGTGTGTGTGTGTGTGCGTGTGCGTGTGCGTGTGCGCATGTGCGTGTGTGCATCTCTCACCACGTCCACGAGCTGTGAGATCTTGAGGCCGAAGCGGACGGTGATGGAGTCGTTGGAGTGCAAAACGGGTCTCACCCACTTCTGATAGCCATGAAACAATCTCCTCAATAACATGTCCTCCAGTTCAGCTAAAGACATCTCCTCCTCCAAATCTACATCCAGAGAGAGAGAGAGAAGAGATTAATTGTTTTTTTTTTATATAGTAAAAAATGAACATACATACATAAGAAAAAAAAAAAGCTGGAAAGAAACAGACAGACAGACAGACAGACAGACAGACAGACAGATAGATAGATAGATAGATAGATAGATAGATAGATAGGATGAAGGATGGTAGATGGTGACAGAAAGACTAAACACAAAATATGCATAAACTAAAAAAAAAAGGTTCCTCTCAGGTTCGCTCATGTTATCTGAAGAAGAGATTAATTGTTTTTTTTTTTATATAGTAAAAAATTAACATACATACATAAGAAAAAAAAAAGCTGGAAAGAAACAGACAGACAGACAGACAGACAGACAGACAGACAGATAGATAGATAGATAGATAGATAGATAGATAGATAGGATGAAGGATGGTAGATGGTGACAGAAAGACTAAACACAAAATATGCATAAACTAAAAAAAAAAGGTTCCTCTCAGGTTCGCTCATGTTATCTGAATTAGCCTTGTGTTAGCCATTAGCAAGCTGTTACAATGTTCTTAGAAAATATTAGCAATATTTATCGATAAATTCTGTCAGAAATCCTGTCAGGTTAGCTTGTGTTAGCTTGTTAGCTCGTGTAAGATCGTGTTAGCTTGTGTTAGCTCGTGTTAGCTTGTTAGCTTGTGTTAGCTTGTTAGCTCGTGTTAGATCGTGTTAGCTTGTGTTAGCTCGTGTTAGCTTGTGTTAGCTTGTTAGCTCGTGTTAGATCGTGTTAGCTTGTGTTAGCTCGTGTTAGGTTGTTAGCTTGTGTTAGCTTGTGTTAGCTAGCTGTTAATGTTTAATTTTGATCCTGTGAGAAATTCTGTCTAATCAGATTGAGTAAAGATAGCTAATCAAAAAAGACAGGATTATTAACAGTTATAGACATTATTAATAAAGATTTATAAATCATGTTTTTTCTAATAACATGGGTTTTATTGGTGTTCTGTGAAATAAAGAATCCCAGGCTTCGTACTTAAACGAGGCTTAAACATGGATGAAAAGTCACGACTACATTTCCTGTGATGGTTATAAAAAGCACCAACACGGACACATCTGTATTAATTATTCCATGTATGGGCATGAAATAGTGAGGGATGAAGATGTCACTCATCTTCAGCCAAGTTCAGTTTCTTCCTTATATGTACAAGTTATTTAGGGTCTCACAAAACAAATTCACATATCTGATTGGCTGAGGATTTATGGACACAAGCGACTGATTGGACGTCCCCCAGGAGGAGAAAATGAGCACAAAGTAATGGAGTGGCAGCTGCTCCGGTCTCCTTGGAGCTCTCAAGGCCGACTCAGTGACCCCCGTGACATGATCGTGTCAGACAGGAGCTCCCGGCATAACACACACACACACACACACACACACACACACAGCTCATGCCGAAACTCCAGCAACTCCTCAAACGAATGACGGAAATGAACCAGACGGTGTTGTTTTTTAAAGCATAAGTGTGGAGGACTGGAGCTCATCACACAGAGAGACGAGTCGGTTTCAAAAGTATTACAATAAAGGCATCGAGCCAATTTCTCTCTACGAATCACAGAAAGTCGACTGTTTTGCTTCCGTCCTGTTTTTTTTAGCACAGTAACTGTTACACTGAACTACATCTAAGGAACAATTTTCTGAACTCACACATGCACAAAGACCACACCTCCATAGGCTGCTCTTCAAAAGTGAGGTCAAGTACCTTTTACTAACACAAGCACAAGGCAACAGCCATTGTTTTAGAGATGAAAGGAATAGAAGCCACACCTTCTTTACTGGGACAAACTTAGGACACACCTACTATCTTTGGGCTAAGTAGCATAAAGGCCACGCCTCCTTCACTGGGACAAATTTAGGCCACACCCATTCTATTGGAAGTGATCGAGGCAATTTCTCTTTGTAATGAGAAAATAATGAGGCCAAAATAATGAGGCCACGCCCCTTATTTAAAAGCCACACCTCCTTAACTGTGACAAACTGATGCCACACCCACTATCTTAGGGCTAAGAGGCACAGAGACCACACCTCCTTTACTGGTACAAACTGAGGACACACCTCTTTGTCTTTGGGAGAAACATGAGGCCACACCCATTATTTTAGAGCTGAAAGGCATATAAGCCACACCTCCTTAACTTTGACAAACTGAGGCCACACCCACTATTGTGGGGCTAAAAAACCACAGAGACCACACCTCCTTTACTAGGACAAACTGAGGACACAGAGCTGAGGCATAGAGGCAACACCCTATTAAAATAGGACAAACTGAGGCCACACCCATTATCTTTTGGCCAAGAAGCATAAAGGCCAGGACTGCTTCACACACACACACACACACACACACATTCACATTCAATAACAGGAAAATTACGAATTCTTGGCACAGAATAGTGGCATCTATTGCAAATAAATGTATGTTCTACATTGTGTGTGTGTGTGTGTGTGTGTGTGTGTGTGTGTGTGTGTGTGTGTGTGTGTGTGTGTGTGGCCACACACACACACACTTTTGAGGGTAAGGGGAAACATTTGAGGAATTCTGTATGTTTATATCTACATGCTGAATTGGCATTGAGTGCAAAACAGGTCGATCGAAGGGATCAAAAAGGCTGTGGCCTGCTTCACACTCACAAAGCCCTGAGAGAGAGAGCGAGAGAGAGAGAGAGAGAGAGAGAGAGATAGAGATGGAGTGTTTGGCTTTCTGTCAGATTAATCAGCTTTAGTGATCTCCACAGAACCCATCTATCCATTACAGCAGTCTCTCTCTCTCTCTCTCTCTCTCTCTCTCTCTCTCTCTCTCTCTCTCTCTCCCCCTCTCTCTCTCGCTCTCTCTCCTTCTCTCAGTGTCCATTTATCCTCTCCTGTTTTTGTCACCTCCACACCGAGGGAATGCCTCTGTGAAAATCAGTGACACCGTTAATAAAAAGGCAACCTTACAGCAGTGGGTTGATTAGTGTGTGTGTGTGTGTGTGTGTGTGTGTGTGTGTGTGTGTGTGTGTGTGGTTCGAGGTCGTTTCAGTCCACTGCACTAACTCAAATGGCTTTTAAAGGCCAGTGGTGCGGCTGTGAGCTGGAAGAGCTCATGGAACCGGCCATAGATAATGGTATTTTTCCACCTCGAGGTCAGAGCAGGGTGAAGAGAAGAAAACAGCCGAATGATCAAAGATTCTTAATACAGAGATGCGTTCACATCGGAAATAGTTAATATGGTGGAACGATGATCAGATGATCTTGACTTGACTTGAGAAGGTTACAAGTTCTAATCCCATCCCTGGTTCTGCTGCTGGTCCCTCTGCTCCCAGCTGCTCGAGTGGGTCACTATGTTGCTCTGCCAAAATCTATACTGACTTTGGAGATAAGAACAGGGACATAAATAAGGAGGGCGGGGCATACATCGCATGCCCTGTCAATCACAGCGTCAGTAGCCAATCGTGGGTGTCTCTGAGCTCATGTATGCGGAAGAAGGCAGATAGCAGTTTCCTCAAATCGTGTTACATCACATGACCTGCGTTAACCCTTACCTAACCTTTACCCTCCCTGATTGGTAGCTTTTTTGAGATACAAAAAGAGCTAGCTGAGTTTGAAGAACAGACTGAAGGAAGATCAACTCTCCATCTCTTTATAATCCACATTCAGACTTGCTGACGCAATTCACAGAATGTCCATCAATATTTATGAGTCGACTCCGATCGGATCAGGGATCACGCAGGTCAACCTTAAAGGCTTCTTAAGTAGATGTTTCTCGACTGGAAGCCTTGGTGTCCATGCTGAGAAACCCAACTACAAAGAAGTTCTGATGTACAGAGCCATATTTCAGCACTGAACAAAAAAAAACAAGCACTGAATAAATGACCTGTAACAGCGTGAATGTGAGATCTGAGACGTCGCCTTTCAGGTGTACAGTAAAGAGAGTGCTATTTTACTGTGAGGGTTTACTGAGAGAGACTTCAGAAAGAATGATGGGGAGAGAGAGAGAGAGAGAGAGAGAGAGAGAGAGAGAGAGAGAACAATGGAAAAAAAGAATAATGTTAAGAGAGAGCGAGAGAACAATAGTGAGAGAGAGAAAGAGAGAGAGTATGATAAAGGGAGAGAACGATGGGGAAGAGAGAGAGAGAGAGAGCGCAATGGAGAGAGAGAGAGAGAGAGAGAGAGAACAATGGAGAGAGAGAGAATAATGGAGAGAGAGAGAGAGAGAGAGAGAGAGAGAAAGAGAGAGAGTATGATAAAAAGAGAACGATAGGGGAAGAGAGAGAGAGAGTATGATAAAAGGAGAGAACAATAGTGGAAGAGAGAGAGAAAGAGAGGGATGGGATAAAGGGAGAGAATGATGGGGGAAGAGAGAGAGAACGATGGGGGAAGAGAGAGAGAACGATGGGGGAAGAGAGAGAGAGAGCAATGGAGAGAGAGAGAGAGAACGATAGGGGAAGAGAGAGAGAGAGAGAGACTGTTATGTCCATATTTGTCATGCAAATAAAGCAAATCAGCACACACACACACACACACACACACACACACTCACACACTAACACACTTGCACACAGTAACACACAGTAACACACACACTAACAGACCACAAACACACCATGAATGCACTAACACACATACTACAAACACAACACAAACACACTATCACCACAAACACACCAATTAATACACCAACACACACTACCAGAGACACAAACAAACACACACAAACACACCACAAGCTCACATAAACAAACACCAAAAACACACATACATACTACAAACACACCACAAACACACACTCACACAAACACACTTATTAACACACTAACACACTAAGAGACACACAAACACACACTCACACACACACACACACCAAAAACACACTAAATAATACACGAACACACACGCATACAATAACACACACACCAACACACTCACACACACAGTGGTGAAAAGAATGAAGCTGGACACAGAATTAGTGATTTTTCTTCAGCAAACTGTTCCCTAAAGTCACACACACAATTATATATAATAAATATTTATATTGTCTTTGGATGCAGGAGTATGAAATTGTCCCTTCACCTTAACTAGGAGACCCAAAACCTATTCAATGATCTCGTGCACAAAGCCGGATCCATGAACATGTGCTTTCCGTGGGGTGAAGCGAAAGATCTTCTGCTGACTGCACACCAGGAACCTTCTCATCTCACATACATCAGTACCTCACTTTACAAACAGCCTTGTGGCTGATGAACACAAATCTCCACAAACACACATAATAGATTGATAGGACAGGAAATGCACTCGACTACTTTTATAAATCAATACGAGCTGAATTTTGTGTATTTATAGCATTAGAGTGATACAAACTGTAGTAAAAACTTTGAGGGCGGAGCTTTTTGTAAAAGGGTCTGATCCTATT
>MU551723.1:135083-142583 GCA_024362625.1 Silurus asotus
AATGGAGAGAGAGAGAGAGAGAGAGAGAGAGAGAGAGAGAGAGAGAGAAAGCAATGGAGAGAGAGAGAACGATAGGGGAAAAGAGAGAGAGAGAGAGAGAGAGAGAGACTGTTATTTCTGTTGTTATGTGTCTGCATGATCTATGCTTTGGCAATACGAATGTCCATATTTGTCATGCAAATAAAGCAAATCAGCACACACACACACACACACACACACACACACACACTCACACACTAACACACTTGCACACAGTAACACACACACTAACAGACCACAAACACACAAAGTAACACAAACACTAACACACCATGAATGCACTAACACACATACTACAAACACAACACAAACACACTATCACCACAAACACACCAATTAATACACCAACACACACTACCAGAGACACAAACAAACACACACAAACACACCACAAGCTCACATAAACAAACACCAAAAACACACATACATACTACAAACACACCACAAACACACACTCACACAAACACACTTATTAACACACTAACACACTAAGAGACACACAAACACACACTCACACACACACACACACCAAAAACACACTAAATAATACACGAACACACACGCATACAATAACACACACACCAACACACTCACACACACAGTGGTGAAAAGAATGAAGCTGGACACAGAATTAGTGATTTTTCTTCAGCAAACTGTTCCCTAAAGTCACACACACAATTATATATAATAAATATTTATATTGTCTTTGGATGCAGGAGTATAAAATTGTCCCTTCACCTTAACTAGGAGACCCAAAACCTATTCAATGATCTCGTGCACAAAGCCGGATCCATGAACATGTGCTTTCCGTGGGGTGAAGCGAAAGATCTTCTGCTGACTGCACACCAGGAACCTTCTCATCTCACATACATCAGTACCTCACTTTACAAACAGCCTTGTGGCTGATGAACACAAATCTCCACAAACACACATAATAGATTGATAGGACAGGAAATGCACTCGACTACTTTTATAAATCAATACGAGCTGAATTTTGTGTATTTATAGCATTAGAGTGATACAAACTGTAGTAAAAACTTTGAGGGCGGAGCTTTTTGTAAAAGGGTCTGATCCTATTCGATCCTATTAGATCCTATTAGATCCTATTAGATCCCATTCACGTGTTTATTTGTACCACATTTTTTTCTATTATATTTTTTTTAACAAAACATCTTCATCCATATCCTTGAAAGATTGTTTTATTTATATAAATATAAAGCCCTGCATTTGACCCCCAGCGAAAGTCCTGCCTGAATCAATCCACCTCTTAATATCATCATTATGAAGATTATGGAAACCATCAGTATTCTAGAGAAGTGCAGTAGAACAGAGCGCTGCATCACACACAGGATCTCATACAGTGAGAATTGTTACTGAAGCAAGAAACCCAATAAACACAACATGTCTCCTTTCACTGGAGCCACAACTGCACCTCCACAAACATCATCATCTCCAGCAGAAGCTTCAGTATTCACCTCAGAACATCACCCTGGGGTTTTTCCCTGCATTTTCTCCGTGCGTTGAGGATTTAAAAAGAAGGCAAATTGTGTGTTTTTGTGCAAATTCTACACTAATGTATAAACAGTTCATGGAAAAGCTCAAGACTTTTCCTCACGATGTCTCGCTTTTCTTAAAAAGTCCGTAAATGTCTGCGACCAAATCAGTTTCTTCTCCTCCATCAGTCGTTGTGGATCAGAAAAAAACAGCTATTAAATCCACACGCATGGATTTGAGCTTGTGTAGTTTTTCGACAGACGTGTTTGCGAGCTCTGACTAGTGACGCTCTCTGACCATCCAATCAAAGGACTAGAAATGGTGAAATGATTGGATGCCTTCTAGAGGACCCCGGAGGAGCCAACTTAAAATCCGATTGCTTAACGCAACATCTTCAAGCAACTTGTGATGTGATGGAATTGAACAGAAACTGCAGGAATGAACCATTACAAACATCACCAGCACCATCATCATCACCACCATCACAGTCATCAATCAGCGCCATCAGCAACCTCACCACCATCACCATCCTAATCACTACCTTCATTAAAACCACCATTACAGTCTTTAATCACCTCCATCACCATCACCTCAACGACCATCACAAACATCACCACCAATAAAGTCAATAATTAACATTATCACCACCATCAATCACCATCACCAACTCTAACATTGATCACCGTCATCACCATCTCCATCACTACCACCACCACCACCATCATTAACACCAGCATTACAGTCTTCAGTCACCACCATCACCAACTTCTCAACAACCATCACAAACATCACAAACATCACCACCATCAATCATCATCATCACCACTGTAATCAATCACCATTACCGCCATAATCATAAATTAAAACTATCAATTAAAACAACCATCATCACCACCATCATCAATCATCATCATCATCATCACCACCAAGGTAATCAATCACCACAAACAATCACCACCATAATAATAAATTAAAACCATCAATTAAAATTAAAACCATCAATTAAAACTATCACCATCATCATCATCACCACCATCATCCCCACCACCATCATCCTCATCATCATCCTCATCATCATCCCCATCCCGTTACAGCGGCTTCATACCTTCCGTGGTGGAGACGCTGGTGGCCGCCAGAGCGAGCGCGAGGCACAGCACCGGGATTGGTATCTGCTGCATGGTTGGCGCCACTGCGCGGGAGCCGATTTCCGAACCGAACCGATCCAATCCGTGCGGAGCTTCACACCGTCATCTCGCGGCAGGAGTCTGGAGCGACCGTCGTGACTGATGCCTTCATTCCCGGGGAGAAGCCGCTGAGCCGCTGCAGGAGTCGCTACGAGAATGATGATGACTGGAGAGAATGAGAGCGCGCGCTGTGTGTGTGTGTGTGTGTGTGTGTGTGTTAACCTCGGTGTCCCCCCCCACCCGCGCGCACCCAAAGAAATGCTGAGCACGCGCATGAAAGAACCAGCGGGGATGCCGACACACACACACACACACACACACACACACACACACACACACACACACACAGGTTGATGATCCGAGATAGTGGGCGGAGCTTACTCATCATCGTCACTGAGCTCAGGTAGGAGAATGAGGTGTCACTTACTGATATGCGGCTCTCCGCCCTCTTCTACACACCCGAGCTCCTGATAGGATAACTCGCTGTGATTGACAGGAGCCCTGTCCCGCCCACTAATCAAGCATTTGACAACTGGTTAACGGTTAAATCGCCGTGATTGACAGGTGACAAAGAGCATGACCCCGCCTACTAATCGAACATGGCACGCCCATTACCCAAAAATACCCTGCCCACTACCCGAACATGCTCCACCTACTAAGTCAACATGCTCCGCCCCCTGACCGAGCACGGTACAAATGTTGTTGTATTGTTATGTACAGTGTCGTGTGAAGTTGAAGATCATCATCTCTCTTGAACGTTTTTGCAATGTATTGTCCAAACCGTTCCACTGATGATGCCATCTCCACGACCCTTCATCTGGCCCTCACCCACCTGGACAACAAGGACTCATATGTATGAATGCTGTTCGTAGACTTCAGCTCAGCATTCAACACAATCATTCCTCAGCACCTGATTGAGAAACTGAGCCTACTGGGCTTGAACACCTCCTTCTGTAACTGGATCCTGGACTTCCTGACTGGGAGACCTTAGTCAGTCTGGATCGAAAACAGCATGTCAAAGAACCACCACACTGAGCACTGGGGCACCTCAGGGCTGTGTGCTCAGTCCACTGCTGTTCACTCTGCTGACTCATGACTGTGTAGCAATGCAGAGCTCGAACCACATCATCAAGTTTGCCGATGACACGACCGTGGTGGGTCTCATCCACAAAAACGATGAGTCAGCATACAGAGAGGAGGTACACCAGTTAACAGCCTGGTGTGGAGCGAACAACCTGTCTCTGAACGTCGACAAAACAAAAGAGATGGTTGTGGACTTCAGGAGAACACAGAGAACCCATTCTCCACTGATCATCGATGGATCCTGCATGGAGATCCTCAAGAGCACCAGATTCCTTAGTGTTTATCTGGTGGAGAACTTCACTTGGTTGCTTAATACCAGCTCCATCACCAAGAAAACCCAGCAGCATCCCTACTTCCTGAGAAGGCTGAGGAAAGCTCATCTCCCTTCCCCCATCCTGACCACGTCCTACAGAGGGACCACTGAGAGCATCCTGAGCAGCTGCATCTCTTTCTTTCTTTCTTTCTTTCTTTCTTTCTTTCTTTCTTTCTTTCTTTCTTTCTTACTTATTCATTTATAATTTCTAGCTGATAAACAAGACCAAACTATTTATTTTATTTTATTTTTATTTTATTTTATTGAGAGCATCCTGAGCAGCTGCATCACTGCCTGGTTTGGGAACTGAACCGTCTCGGATCACAAGATCCTACAAGATCCTATCATTGACATTTACACCACACACTGCATCCGCAAAGCACACAGCATTGTGGACGACCAAACACACCCCTCACACACACCCCTTACACACACCCCTCACACACACTCCTCACACACACACTCTTTACACACACCCCTCACACACCATCACCCACACACTCCTCACACACAAACTCTCACACACACACTCTTCACACACACCCCTCACACACACACTCCTCACACACACACCCATCAGACACACTCCTCACACACACTCCTCACACACAAACTCTCACACACACTTCTCACACACAAACTCTTCACACACACTCCTCACACACACACTCTTCACACACACACACACACACACATACATACACACACACACACACACACACACACACACACACACACACACACACACACATACACATACACACACACACACTTGATTTGTGAGACCAGTGTTGGACTTTTCTTCCTTTCTTTCAATATTTTTTATTTCCTGCTTTCCTTCCTTTCTTTCTTTCTTTCTTTCTTTCTTTCTTTCTTTCTTTCTTTCTTTCTTTCTTTCTTTCTCTTTTTCACCTATTCATTTATAATTTCTAGCTGATAAACAAGACCAAACTATTTATTTTATTATATTTTTATTTTATTTTATTGAGAGCATCCCGAGCAGCTGCATCACTGCCTGGTTTGGGAACTGAACCGTCTCGGATCACAAGATCCTACAGAGGATCGTGAGAACGCTAAGAATATCATCAGAGTCTCTCTGCCCTCTATCATTGACATTTACACCACACACTGAATCCGCAAAGCACACAGCATTGTGGACGACCAAACACACCCCTCACACACACCCCTTACACACACCCCTCACACACCATCACTCACACACTCCTCACACACAAACTCTCACACACACACTCTTCACACACACCCCTCACACACACACTCCTCACACACACACCCATCAGACACACTCCTCACACACACTCCTCACACACAAACTCTCACACACACTAATACACACACAAAACAGTAAGGTGAAGCCCATATGTCTAATTCCCTAAGAGAATGCATAAAAGAGCGATAAAGAGAAAGACAGAAATTGTGCATAATAAAGCTATTCAAACAGTATGAGCAACCTTGCTGGTATGTTCCACATTATTTTGAAAGCAATAAACTTCCTATTACTTTCTCTCTCTCTCTCTCTCTCTCTCTCTCTCTCTCTCTCTCTCTCTCTCTCTCTCTCTCTCTTTCTCTCTTTCTCTCTCTTTCATTCTAATATCTCTAATCTCAGTAAAAAAAAATATATATATATACACAAACCCGATTCCAAAAAAGTTGGGTCACTGTACAAATTGTGAATAAAAGGAGGCAATAATTTACAAATCTCATGAGAGCTACACATTCCAAAAAAGTTGGGACAGGTAGCAATAAAAGGACGGAAAAGTTAAATGTACATATAAAGAACAGCTGGTAGACCAATTTACAACTTATTAGGTCAATAGGTCAATGAGGTATAAAAAGAGCCTCTCAGAGTGGCAGTGTCTCTTAGAAGTCACACACACTCCTCACACACACACTCTTCACACACACACACACACACACATACATACACACACACACACACACACACACACACACACACACACACACACACACACACACACACATACACATACACACACACACACTTGATTTGTGAGACCAGTGTTGGACTTTTCTTCCTTTCTTTCAATATTTTTTATTTCCTGCTTTCCTTCCTTTCTTTCTTTCTTTCTTTCTTTCTTTCTTTCTTTCTTTCTTTCTTTCTTTCTTTCTTTCTCTTTTTCACCTATTCATTTATAATTTCTAGCTGATAAACAAGACCAGAAACATATTTATTTTATTAGAATTCTTTTTATTTTGTGTGTTGCTCTGCTGAGCCACTAGGGAGCTCCACACTGATGGGCTTCAGAAACACACACACACACACACACACACACACACACACATACACACACACACACACACACACACACACACGTCACCACTGTGGAGAAGAGATTTCAGTGTTGACGTGTGAAAAATGAGCCTAATGAAGCTCAGACGGCTCATCAAATCGGGTGTGAACAGAGCACCTGATCTCCCTAACACACTTCCAAACTCTCACACACACTCACACATACACACACACGCACGCACACACACACACACACACGTCACCACTGTGGAGAAGAGATTTCAGTGTTGACGTGTGAAAAATGAGCCTAATGAAGCTCAGACGGCTCATCAAATCGGGTGTGAACAGAGCACCTGATCTCCCTAACACACTTCCAAACTCTCACACACACACACACACACACACACACACACACACACACACGCACGCACACACACACACAGAGAGAGAGAGAGAGAGAGAGAGAGAGAGAGAGAGAGAGAGAGTATATACAAAGTGTGTATACTCTCACAAAGTGTGTATATACAAAGAGAGCATGAAAAAATGAAATACCAAGAAAGAAAGTGTAAAGGAGAGAGGAGGGGGAACAGCACGATTTAGTGATAGAGGGATGGAGTGAAGATATACTGTGAAAGAGTGATGAGGAATGGAAGAAAAGAACAGAATAATGGAGAAAAAGGAATGGAGGCTTGAAAGCTGAGGCTGCAGATTAGAACTTTTAGCTGATACTGACAAATGGCTCAGAGTTCCATGACTGCAGAAAGGAAGTAAAGCTTCCAAGACTAACCAGATACTACTCTCTCTTCATCCACACACACACACACACACACACACACACTTAAAATGAGATTCTAGGCGTTTCATCAGCACAGACAAATAAAACCTGGTTAGTAAAACAGGTCCTTGTTCGACTGATGAGTGTGGGGTGTGTGAGCAGCTGCACCTTAACCTTCGAATGAGGGAGCGAGGGAGAGATGAAATGAAAGAAAGAGAGAGAGAGAGAGAGAGAGAGAGGATCGATAACTTGAGGAAAAAAGGCAAGTGAAGCGAGACAACCTATCGTGAGGAATTATACTCGATAACCTGACAGTGTGTGTAATCATGCATGAGTGTGT
>MU551723.1:150083-164015 GCA_024362625.1 Silurus asotus
CATTATATAGTCCTATAACTGGTAGTGTACATAGTAACTAACTACATAGAGATAGCGAGACTGAGAGAGAGAGAGAGAGAGAGAGAGAGAGAGACCCAAACAGATAAACAGATAGAGAGAAAGAGAGATAGAAAGACAGAGATAAACAGGGATATAAACAGATAGACTGGTAGAATGACAGAGATAAGAAATAGACAGATTGAAAGACAGAGATAGAGATATAAACAGATAGAACGACAGAGCTAAACAGGTAGATAGAAAGAATAGATAGACAGAGAGAAAGAAGGAGATAATAGATAGACAGAGAGACCGAGATAAACAGAAAGATAAACAGATAGAAAGACAGAGAGAGAGAGAGAAAGAGAGAGAGAGAAACATAAATAAACAGAGAGACAGATAAAGAGAGATAAAGAGACAGAATGGGAGTATATGGTCAGTTCCCTGTTCGAGACGTTTCTGTACTGAACAGGTCTTTATACTAATAGTGTTATAGAGAAGTTCAGCTTTTACACAACAGCAGCAGCAGATTTCACTCCAAAGTTTTTTGCACACCAAGCACTTGGAATAGTGCTGCTGTGTGTGTGTGTGTGTGTGTGTGTGTGTGTGTGAGATGCCCCTGGGACACAACACTCTTCATTTCATATCTTTCAACCTACTTCTGCTTCTCTCCGGTGTTTATTCCTGTACGCTCATTTACATAAAAAGGATTTGTCTAATCTGAGCTTGTGATTGTAAAGCGCGTCTGATCCCAGATCTCTGATCGCCCTGCATGTATGAGATTCGTCTCTGTACACCACACGGACAGGCGTTTGTGGACACCAGAGATGAAATTCGTGGGATTTTTTTGTCTCACACATCCAAAGATGCAGACAACTGTGTGCCTCTGAACAGTTTGGGAAAGACGGTGCATATATACGGAAAAGTCGTGTGTCCCAATACTTTTGGCTTTACGATGTATATGAATGTAGTACGCCAACACCAGATCAATAATTAGTCATTTTCTCTGAGACATTTGCGTAATAAACCCTATCAATTTCCTTCAACACTGATTGAAGTTTCAGTATTGCTCTAATTAGTATTACTATAATTTCCCCCTCCCCTCCCCCTTCTCCCCCCTAGACATTAGCGTAATTACCCTCAATGGCTCGTGATCACAAAGTCATAAAAAATTCATTATAAAAAAGGTCATTTCCATACCAGATGATTTGTATGAGATTTTAAACTGTACAATCACTTTGCTTGTTTCCTGGCAGCATCCAGCTGCAAGTCCCACGTTTTGAACTCATTCCAGCTTTAATAATGAACCCGTGCAGGAGAGCAGCAGAGACCTGAGTGGGGTTAAGAGTAAGAGCTGAGCGATGTGAGGAAGCAGTGTTCATACCGTGATTATTTATCTCGAGGAGATTTGACTGCTATAGTGATATTAATCATTAGACTTTTCCCCCCACAAACATTTTTACAGATAGAGACAGACTATCAGAAAAACAAACACAGAGACAAGGAGATAGAGAGAGACAGACACAAACAGATAGAGACGGAGAATAAACAGATATACAGACACGGATAAACATATAGAGAGATAAATAGATAGATAAATGAATAAACAGAGAGAGACAGAGCTAAATAGATGAATGGAAAAACAGATAGAAATCATTAAACAGAGATAAAGACAAAGACAGATAGAGAGAGAGATAGACAGACACTGAGATATCGAGGCAGAGAGACTGATACAGACAGAAGGAGACAGACACCATGAGATAGACAGACAGATACAAAAAGATACAGAGATTGTGAGAAAGAGATTGACAGATAGATAGATAGATAGATAGATAGATAGATAGATAGATAGATAGATAGATAGATATCCATGTGACAGATTTTATTGTTTGTTGTATTAATATTAAGCATTTTTGTAAGCGTGTAAACTCTTGATCACCTTCTGACCAATCAGATTTGATCATTTCATAGCAATGTTAAAAGGGGTGTGGCTTAAATAGAAACACTCTGTGCTTCTGTGTTCTGACCCGTGAACATCTTTTCTATTTATTGTAATACTGATGATTAGCCACGCTAGCATGACTCTGATTTAGCATAATCCGCAATAAGTTGACCAGACGTCAGATCGGGTTTGTCTGCAGAAACCCTCATGGTGACGCTGCTCTTAACTTCAGACGCTCCTTTTTCCCACCAACATCAGTAAAACCCCACACAGTGTCCGCACTTCATACAGTACTCATTTAATTCAAGGACATCATTAAAGAAAAGATTTGCAAACGTACAAACAGCTGCAAACAACAAAATTGTGCTTTTTCTTTCATAAACGCTGAGAAAGAGATTACAGATGTCTCCGAGACGAGGAGGTGAACAGGGTCCAGGAAGTCATGCAGTCTTTTTTTTTTTTCTTTTAAAGGGATTTGCATTTTTAAGTGCAAAGTGGGCAGGTTTTAATGTCAGATGCTCAGGTCTTGGACATAATGGAAAATAATTCAGACCAGTAGCATTCAATACAGTGTTATGATACCAAATGTAGTTTGTTCAACGAGTAGGAGGAGCTTAATACAAATGTACGTGCGTACGAATAAAATGCGGATTCCTGAGTACGTTCTTTAAACAACCACCAAGACAAGATTTTACACGAATCAGTACATCGTCGTCTTGGAGGCGTTTTTACAAGAGGATGAATTATGAATTAATAAACTGGGCGGGGCTTATGATGGCATTCATGCAGTTTTCTACATTTCAGAAATCGCTATCATAACTTTATGAAACAGGAAGTAAGCGGAATTGATGAGGTTTCTCGGGAGTGGGTGGTTATTTACGATTCACCGGAGTGAACAAAGTGAACCACAGACTGGTTTTTTTTCAGCATCAAGAGCTAGAATCGGATATATGGACCATTTCGAAAAACGTTTTCGATATAATTTCACCAAAAGTGTAAAAAGAGCGATCTACGATTTCCTGAGTAAAGATCAGCATGTGGTTGGATTAGATCAGCATGTGGTTGGATTAGATCAGCATGTGGTCTGATTAGAATGAGGTTTTGACTGGGCCGTCTGCAGGATCAGTGATGGACAGTAACAAAGTCAATGTAATTGGTTCCTGTACATAAGTAGCTTTTTCCCGTATCTGAACTTTACTGAAGTGTTTCCACTTTCACTTCACTACATGTCAAATATTTCACTTTTTACTCACCTACATTTTGCAAAATCAGTCGTTTTTTTTATTTACGAGGATAAAAACATAACTGGTCAAACGCGCAGCAATCCACCAATCAGGTTTGAGCTCGTGCTCCATTTTAAACTTGTTTTGGTGCTTGGTGGCATCTACTGATCACCAACGTACAGTTCAACATCAAGCAGAACATTTAAAGAGAAAGAAATGATAAAGAAACTCCACCTCTAACTCGCCACAACACACGTGACCTTGTTTACATGATTGTTTTGTAGAAGGTAAAAAGGTTTTGGGCTCCTGATTATTTTAATAGAGAGATCAATCAGTGTTTGATCGTTTATCTCGTTCAAATCATAATAAATCATAGTACTTTGGATACTTGAAAACCTTTGAAGGCAAATACTTTTGTGTTTTTACTCAAGTGAAAGTTTAAATGGAGCATTTTTACTGTGATTTTTTACTTATACTTTATTGAGTGCATCTCTGCTTTAACTCAACTACATGGTTTGTGTACTTCGTCCACCACTGATGTCTCCCCATGGTCACAATACCTTCTACACACTAGTCATTTTGGACATTTGTAATTAATGCCCCTTTTATAATTTATGTCAGAGTTTGAGGGGATTTGCTTTCCTGTATGTATCACGACAAACTCTTGCATCTTAAATCTAAAGATTTTTTCTGAAATAAAATCTGAGTCAATTGAACTGATTTATCTCGTGCTCGTTCTGCTACATCATATACACTATATGGCTGGATTATATATGGACCCCTAACGATCACACCTATATATATATCCCATTCCAAATCCATGGATACCCTTCCAAAACAATTTCTTACTGCGGGAATTTCAGGGTTCAGGAATCCTACAGCATCCCAACAGTGAAGCGTGGTGGTGGAAGCATCATGCTGGGGGTGTTTTTTTAGCAACAGGGCCTTCAGGGCCTTCAGAAAACTGGTCAGGAAATGACAATCTGTCAGCAGGTTTACAGTGAATGAGCTCTTCAGTACAACACATTCCATAACCAGTGCTGTCTATAGAGGTGACATGATTTGATATTAATTATTGCATAAACCAGGACTTTTGGCCAAAGAGTGTAGGTTTCTAACAAGCGTGGCATTTTCTGTGGTGTGAAGAAGGAACTTTTAAGTCTTTTCGAAATATTATGTTGGTTGAATTAGATACACTATATGGACAAATGTTTGTGGGAACCTGAGTGTTTTTTTGAACATCTGGTTACACTTTTCCTCCCCTATGTGCTGTTATAATAAGCTCCACTCCTCTGGGAAGATGTTCCACTAGCTTTTTGTTTTTTTAGATTTGTGGAGATTCATGATGTAGGAAGTAAGGAGGCTTCTGGGGTCCAGTCAGAGTGAACAATTCATCCAGAAGGTGTATAATAGGGTTGGAGCTCTATAGCAGGAGATCTTCCACTCCATGTAAAGCAGACCTTGTGCACATGCTGGAACAGGTTTGGCTCTTCTAGTTTAAGTGAAGGCAAGATTTCCATCTTTGTGGTAGCTGTTTGGGGAGAAACTTTTCCGTATGGGTGTCCCAATACTTTTGCCCATATACTGTATTTTTATTTCAATATTTTTTTTTATGTCCAATTAGTTTGTTTCACACCTGAACCGTACTACAACATATACATGGATTAAAAGCGTGAAAGCTCGTTCTTCATTTCTTCTGGGTGAAGGTACGTGGAAACTCGTGAGTCAGTAATTCGAGCGATCGGCGTGTCTCCGGTCAGCCGTCACGCCAGGAAACTGATAAGAGGCTGGAAGAAGAGACCCATTGTTCCAAGCAAACACACCGTCACAAACACCCACAGGAAGATACGGTCGATTACCATGGCAACGTACTTCCAATCGTCCTCCACCTGGAACGAAAGAAGAAAATGGAAGAATAAATTCGGAATCATCACCACCACCACCACCATGGGACGACGTGAGTGCCGGTGATGTCATAGCGAGTGACAGATCCTCGAGCTTCTGCATCACGGCGATGAGGAGGTGGAGAGAACGTGGGATGGAGAAGTGTGAAGAATTTCCATATCACACAGCGAGCGTTTCACAGAGGGTCGTAAACGGCGTATTTATAGACGGAAAGCTGATGTGCTGGGACGAGGATATTGGCCGTGTGATGTCACAGAGCAGTGACGCAAGTGGACGGGGTTTAGAGTTTATCCACTAACTGGATGATGTGGAAAAGAACAAGAAAGAAGAAAAAAAAGGGGAGGATGACAGAAAAAGAAGTTTGAAAGAAAAAAATGTAATGAATGAACAAATGAATAGTGGGAAGAGACCTGGTAAAAATGAAAAAAATGGAAAGAATTTGGAAAAAAGAAAGAAAGAAAGAAAGAAAGATAGAAAGTAAGGAAGGTGGGGAGGAAGGAATGACTAAAGGAAAGAAGGCAGAATGGGAAGTAAAAAGAAAGAAAAGATCAAAGGGGAAAAAAGAAGGAAGGCAAGGAGGGAAGAAAGGATGGAAAGACACAAGAGAAGGTAGGTAGAAAGGAATGAAGGGAAAGAAGAAAAGAATGAAAAAAGTAATGAATAGAAGAAAAAAAGAAAGAAAGAAAGAAAGAACTCGACAGAGGGGAGGAATGAATGAATGAAGGTAAGAAGGAAGGACAATAACGGATGGATAGAAGCTAGAAAATATAAATACTGTGATGTGTGTGTGTGTGTGTGTGTGTGTGTGTGTATCTACCTCTTTAGCCTTGTTGCGGCTCCTCATGTTCTCCGCGATGTACTTGACGCTCTCGATGGCCTGCTTGATTTCAGGAGACACGACCGAAAACGCCACCATTGTGTTCACGCCGCTCAGCTGCCGACTCGGTTTCCCACAGTCCCCTTCGGGAGGCTCTTTGACCGGATGGCGTGGACACGGCCCTTTCTTCACCTCCCCTTCCGCTGCTTTTCCTTCACCGAACTCGAGACAGTTGCTTTTCTTGCCTTCTCCTTCTCCGGGTGATCCCTCGGGCAAGCCGGCGTTCCTGGACGACTCGGACTGGTCCGTGGGGCGTCTCATAAACATGATTCTGGGCAGAGCTCGCAGGAAGACGGCGCGTACCCAGGAGGGCATGGCGTGCGTGGTGGGAGTGCGGTAGTGCACGTTTAGCACGAAGACGGTGATGACGATGGAGAGGGTGACAAAGATCATGGTGAAAAGCAGGTACTCGCCGATCAGCGGGATGACCAGCGACGTGGAGGGGATGGTCTCTGTGATGACCAGGAGGAAGACGGTGAGGGAGAGAAGGACGGAAATGCAGAGCGTCACCTTTTCGCCGCAGTCCGACGGAAGGTAAAAGACGAGGACGGTCAGGAAGGAGATGAGGAGGCACGGGATGATGAGGTTGATGGTGTAGAACAGAGGCAGGCGGCGGATGTAGAAGCTGTACGTGATGTCCGTGTAGATCTCCTCGCAGCAGTTGTACTTGATATCGTGCTTGTAGCCTGGCGCGTCGATGATCTCCCACTCGCCGCTCTCCCAGAAATCCTTGACATTGACCTTGGAGCCAATCAGAACCAGGTCGATCTTGGCTTTGTCGTACGTCCACGAACCAAACTTCATTGAGCAATTCTGGTAGTCAAAGGGGAAGTAGGTGATGTCCATCGGGCAGGACGACTTGAAGATGGCCGGAGGGACCCACGTGATGGTTCCGTCGTACTTCAGCAGAGCTTTGGTCTTGTCTTCAACCAAGAAATCACCTACAGCACTGTGTGTGTGTGTGGGGATGGGGGGGAATTTCCATGGAAATTAATTTCAGGTAAATTTCTACCTGCACATTTATCATCAAAGGCCACGCCCCCCTATACTGCCCACTGTGCATTTCTCCATAACATAACACACATCATTTCTCGAATCCGGCACATAAATAAGTGTCCATCTTGGCGAGTAATGTACATAAATATTACATTCATTTATGTTTAAAGCGTCCTGGTGCTGTGTGTAAGCTACTGTGCAACAACATTATATTAACAATTAAATCAAAGTTAAATGTCATTTTTTTTAATTCCCCATAAATTCCTTGTAAGTTTCCAACTTTGAATGTTTCCCAAATTCCCCAGCTGGAGTTCCCATCGAAAGTTTCCAGAAATATACAGGAAAATTTCCATCCGTTTGCAACCCCAACCTTCACACAACTTTCCAGAACGTTCCTTCAAATGTTTTTTAGGACCTTTACAATAACAGCATGCACGTTAAAGTTTCATCAAGGGTTCTCTAATACAGACAGCTTTCAAAAGCCAAAAGATGCCTACTTGTTGTAGAGGACAATATCAGGCCTCCAGATCTTATTGGACGGAACCCTGATGTACTCGATGCTGTCGAAATCGGCTGGAGACCATTTCAGCTTGTAGTCGTTCCATATCTACAACGAATACATTAAAAATATTGTTAGTAGTTGAATTCTTTCGGTTGTCTTGGTGTTTACTGTCTTCCCTGTCAGGCCCATCATGTGCATCTGTGAACTTATCTATGCAGAAACATTTACATTTATGGCATTTGGCAGATGCCCAGAGCGTGCACGGGTAAGGGTTGAGGGCCTTGCTAAAGGGCCCCACAGATGCAGCTTGGTGGTGCTGGAATATGATTAAAGGTCGACCAATTTATAGGTTTTGCAGATTAATCGGCACCGATATTCAAATGCTGGAACTATCAGCTATCGCCAAAAATCCAAACTGATAGTTTTTCAGGGTTGTGTCTGTAGCTGGAGCGGCTGAGAAGGTCCGCTGTCATTATGAAAGCGGCCTCTAGAGGTGACTCTGTAACGGCACAGGCTGTTTGATTTTACATGCTAGATGGTGCACTGTACAGAGAGTGCTATATTATATTAAGAATTTCTAAATTATATCATTATATTGATTCAATCATATTTATTTTATTTGGCACATTTTCATGATTCAGTACTGTTTATATATTTTTGTAATAAAGTTCAGTACTATTTTACATGGACTGTTGTTTTTTTTTCCTGTATCCATTTGAAAAACTAACCCTTGTTTAATCGGTTAACAGTAAATACAATAATAGTAAGTAGTCAACCTCTAGATTTGACCTTCCGATCCAAGTCAGATACCAATAGAATACCATGTTCCTAGTATTCTGTAAAAACTTCATCTTGGTACAACAAGTACGTGTCAATCATCCATACAGTATACTTCCATCTCTCTCTCGGTATTTCTCCATCTCTCCCTGAAGTAGACGCACAGTCACTCATCAGGTTATGAATTATTTATGTATAAAGACATGCTGCGTGCCTTCGCATCACACTCGCTCATGAACAGGATGTGATTCATTGCCGCAACACTGTCTCTGTGCAGAGTACATCCAAAACATGATGGTCCTCACAAGGAACTATAGTGTGTGTGTGTGTGTGTGTGTGTGTGTGTGTGTGTGGTGCAGCCACTGTTCAAGCTGTTCATCTGTTTCTGCAGAAATAACAGTATCCTTCATGACCTTTCCCCTTCATTGAATTCCCTTACAAATGTTTTTATTCACATTTGCCACGACAAAGGCAGAAACATCCATCATATTGTCCTAGCAACAAGCTGTACATACATTTTGTATTTAAACAATAAAAAAGCCTTGACCTATAACTATTTGGATAGGTGTTTATGTAATAATATAATTTTACTGTCCATAATATTGAGGCTGCCTTGAGCCTTTTTTCAGTGTTTCTGAACAAACAAAAAACATCAAGGGGAGCAAACGATGTGGAAACACCATGCTGATGAGAGACTGAGCACAAAAGCCAGACTCGAGTAAGCTCAGAAAAAAAACCAAACCCTGAGATGGACAGACCGGTCTTTTTCTCCCCTATACTTCTACATGCAGAGTTAGAGAGCTAGCTTTCATCAGCATAAGGAGAAAAATATATCAATTATTAACAGCTAAATGGATTTCCTCCAGAACGGCTCAACAACAGCCAAGTTCATAAGTTCACGAGGCACTTATACAACATGCGCACACACGCACACACACACGCGCACACACGCGCACACACACACACCTGTTTCCATATAGGTACACTACATAAAGCTACACTCCACCCAGCGATACTCTATAACGCTACACTCCACCCAGCGATACTCTATAACGCTACACTCCACCCAGCAATACTCTATAACGCTACACTCCACCCAGCGATACTCCACCCCACTACACTTTAGTAACCAATACACCATGCAGCTATACTTTAATATGTAATGTTATACTGCCGACCGTAAACAGGGAAAACATGTCAAAAAAGAAAACCAACAGTTCGATTTGCATTTCCGCAAACATTACTGTAATTCGATCCTAATCGCATTTAATCTAAACACATGCACACTAAAATTCCTGCTCTTACTGTATTGACTTGATGTGTATAAAAAGGGAGTTACCTGCATAACACACATTGATTCGGACATATAAGCAGACCCTCTCTCAGTCCCAGCTTACACTGGCTTCTGTACATGTTTATTTAACGTCATAAATTTACTTTAGGTTCTTGTACTAAATCAATCCTGCTTCGCTACAGTGAGTTTTGTTCAGTTGATTATTTCTGACTGTGCTGTCTAAAATTGATTTGTTGAGAAAAACATCGTGGCTACATTTCCTCATTTATGGAGGACTGAACTCATTCCTAAATCCCGAATATTACCTGTTGTATCTATGAGCTGGACCGTAGTGGTTTTCCACTCTTGCTCTTGTTGCCCAAGTTCTGATGTGTTGTAGGCACATTTCAAGTAGACGACTATTTTATATTTCTGCCCTTTACACACCTACCTACACACACACACACACACACACACACACACACACACATATATATATATATATATATATGACTTACATGTCGAAGCCACAGGTTGGTCTCCATTATCTGATTGACTTCATCCTGGAGACAGAAAAGATGAAACAGAAAATCGAACATGAAACACAACGAAAGCGCTTTTAAAGGTAATGTGAAATGAGTTCAATACGATTTGCTGAATGATCTAAACCCACCACTCTGAAGTAAAATCTCTTCCAGGAGTCACCTACAAGCAAATAAGCTTCTTCCTACATGCTCTCCACAGCCTTCCCTTCCCTCAAAATGTGCTTGCTAATAAGCTCAATAAACTCACTGAGCAACTTCCTGAGGATTAGCATGCTACTTAGCCGGTTTGTTAAACTAGCTGACGTGTAGAAATGGACAAACGAGTTCAATAAAACAGGAAGTCGCGCAGTCACGATGTCGCGTTTACTTCAAAACAAAAAACAATACAAATTCTCCAAAGCCAAGTGCAGAAAATAAATATAGTGAATTTGTGAATATGCAGACTTGAGTTGAGTTCGGGGAAGAAAGCTTGTGGCATTGGATAGATAACTGTGGAGAGGATAATTTAATCTGCACCGCTAAGCACAGTGTCTGCTGGACATCCTGGGAGCTGAGAGTGGAAATTTCAGTCCTATTGCACTCTCTGACCTGCTAGCGATGGAAATAAAACTGTTCTTTTGGGAGTCAAAAAAGGAAAAAAAAAAAGCAGTGCAGGAATTTTCCTGGAAGCGGATAGTAACTGGACCAGGCCCTAAATATCATCTGATAGGAACTGGAAAGTGCTGATGTGCTGGGAAAGATCATATACCCAGTATGACTGAGAAGCTTCAAACTGAAACTGCTGACTGTGGAACCTAGGAAAGCATTTTAAATGAAATGGAGGAAGTCTGTCAGTAAAACTGTAGAACAACAAACCCATGGATGGTACATACACTATATTGACAAATATCTCATAATTACAACCTAATATCTCATAATTACGACTTATTATCTCATAATTATGAAATCCTTATCTCAGAATTATGACTGAGTATCTCATAATTATGAGATAAGCAGGGTCAGTCTGTGGCAGGAGAGCGTTTTAGCGCAGAACAACGGATCTGACGTTACTGCATTTTTAGCTTGGAAGCGCCTCATTGCACAACCATGGAGATGTAGCAGCTATAATATGGTTTATCTTGATGACTGTAGATGTTAGTGTTATGATGGTTCTCACACTGGTTCTCTAAACACATTTCTGTTATCTGTTTAGTGTCTATAGGATCTTTATGATGTGAGTATGTAAGGTATACAGGAAGTCTTTATCTGGACTCACACATCAACAGTTATTATGTCTTCTTACCCAATCAGGAACAGTTTTAGCTCAGGTTTGTTCCAGTGTGTGTGTGTATATACTTGTCTGTTATCTGCATTAAATTAAAGAAAAACACATGTATCATGTATAGCATTTATAGAATAAAACTGACTTTAATTTAATTACTAGCTATAATGATCTGAAGCAAGTCGCTGGCTATAACTAGAACGAAAAATCTGAAGAGCGATGTACTAACTTTTCTCTTTTTTTTTAAATCCAGCTTCGAAAATAACCAAGTTTGCATCCTGGAGAACTTTTTTCTTATAGAATTTCAGAATGATTGCACCATGTACAGGTTCGAGTGTCAAAAAAAGCTGCAGCAAAAAAATGTATATAGAGAGATAAAATAAAGCATGAAATATTGGGAGCTGTCAAGAAGCCTAGAATAAATACTTCCTGACATAAACAGGAAGTGAGATCGCATCTGTTCAAAACAGGATTCTTACCACTTTGACGAGTTGAGAGATGGAGACCTCGAACTCCACCGTCACAGGGTCTGAGACGTTCTCCACCGGCCTGATGAACTGATTGTACTTCCGGAAGAGGCGGCGGAACAGCCGGTCCTCTCCTTTCGATGACAAGCACTCTACACACACACACACACACACACACACACACAATGTTGTTAAAAGCAACAGGAGAGGACTATATTTATATGCAGCTTAGTGACAGCCTGGTGTTCATCTGCTGCACATCAGCAATGCAAAAAAAACAAAAACAGATCATCAGCACATTCATTTAAATAAGCTATAAAATGTCATGCATTATTTTCACTACACTATTTGGGCCTTTTCCACCCATTTGTGGTTCTTCCCCAAACTTTCACCACAAGCACACAATTGTACATGACATCTTTGTATTGTTAATTAGGATGGAGTCTAAGAGTTTCAGTTCAGGTAACACATTTTCTAGATAAAACCACACGATTGCTATAATCTGGTAGAGGGAAAAAAGACAATCAGCTATTTAAAAGTCAAAAGCTGAAGCTTATCAATATTTCTTCCCCCTTTGAAACAGTTAAATCCTCCACAGCACACACTGTGACAGATTTCTTCTACTCCAGTGTCTCTTCAATTCTTCCACAATGTAAATGAGTCACAATCTGAACCTGACTCTCACATCCCCAGAGCTCATGATGAAGAAGCGTAATATGACGATGTGAAGCTTCAGAACTGAAGAGCGGCTTTGCCTCTATCACACCTGTGTGGATTTAATCCCCAAGAAGAAGAGGAAGATGGAGGGAGAAATAGGAGAGGAAGATGGAAAGAGAGGAAGATGAATGGGATGGTGTGTGTGTGTGTGTGTGTGTGTGTGTGTGTGTGTGTGTGTGTGTGAGAGAGAGAGAGTAAGTGCGAGTGTTTTCCTGTTTAATTACCCTGGGGTGTGTTAAGTCTCCACTGGCTCTGTGGTTTATTAGGGTTAGTCAGGGATATAGAGGCATTTTTGAATATTAATTAATGAAATGCGGCAGGAAGTGTCTCGTTACGTCGTTTACACTCGTACTGAACCGCTACGTTAAACTCGTGTGTTCGATTCGTGACACGAGTCACTGTAATAAACACTGACACAATATATAACATTCTTTTTCACTGAGTGTGTGTGTGTGTGTGTGTGTGTGTGTGTGAGTGACAGACAAAAAATCTCCTGTTGCCGCTCACTGTGAAAGGTGCAGATGTTAAGTGTGTTTTGTTTTTAGTGCCAAAGAAGCCACAAAGATAGAATCAGACAAGAGGCCTTTTCCTGTCACCTAGAGACTATCTCATGTACAGACCTCTCACACAAAAGGGTGTGTGTGTGTGTGTGTGTGTGTGTGTGTGTGTGTGTGTGTGTGTGTGTGTGTGTGTGTGTGTGTGTGTGAGGGCCTTTTCCAGAGTATGCGTCACACTCAGTGTTGCATTGTGACCGGTTGTCATCATCACTAAATGTGTGTTCACAGATGAGCCGTGAACACTGCTGTTTATCAACACACACACACACACACACACACACACACACACACACACACACACACACACACACACACACTTTTACACAATTGAGTACACAAAAATACACAAGAAAAAAGGGGATGGAAATCAAGTAAGAAAGGGAAGACAAAGGAAATCTGAGAACCCTGGAGGAAACCCGTGGACCCTGGGAGAACGTGTGTGTGTGTGTGTGTGTGTGTGTGTGTGGGACGCAGTGTTTCAGAGCTCCACCAAGATCTTATTTAATTTAAAGTGAGGCGAAAAAAAGGACAGAGAGAGAAAGAGTGTTGAAGAGAAATTAAAAACCCACACAAGGCCAGTGAAGAAAAATAGAGAAAAGAGAACAGAGAGAAATTGATGAAATATAAAAGAAGAAAATGGAAGGAGAGGAGAATGATGGAGAAGGTGAGTAAGATAAAATGAGAAAAAGGAAAGGAAGATGGAAGGAGATAAAAGAGAATAACAACATTCTGTAACTGTCTCTCTGTCTTACATTTTTGTCTCTCTCTCTCTCTCTTTCCAAATGTCCCTCTAACACTATTTCTCTTCTTTCTGCCTCTTTTACACTTTGTCGCTCCATTTCTCTCTCTCTCTCTTTCTCTATCTGTCTCTCTCTCCATCTGTAACACCCCCC
>MU551723.1:164070-214070 GCA_024362625.1 Silurus asotus
ACACACACACACACACACACACACACACACACACACAAACACACACATGAAAACAAACACACACAGCAGAGCCTGAGGCAAAGTGGCTATTCTAACACTCTGGGCAGACAACACCATGAGATATTAAACCATTCCACCAAAAATACCTGTGTGTGCGTGCGTGTGCGTGCGTGTGTGTGTGTGTGTGTGTGTGTGTGCGTTTGTTTGTGCGTGTGTGTGTGCGTGCGTGTGTGTGTGTGTTGACTGTAAATTTAAGACTCCTCATTACAGCAGTAAAAACGTGACTGAGCCCTGGTTCCTCTCACATCTATTCGAGGCCTGAAAGAGGAGGCTGTGTCCCAAATCTGACAGCAGCATTCTGTACCTGAAACTAATGAGGAAGAACCTCACACAGGCCAAACCCACTAACCTGCACCACAACAACCTCAGGGGAAGTGAATAAAACAGCTCACGGCCTTTCAGCCCAGGTGCAGCAGCGATCTCACGTTTATAGAAACACAATTAATCTGTAATGTCAGGTTTGGCTCCGCCCCTTTCTGCTGTGTATTTTATGAATATATTAGCTACATTCGGTAACATTCAGATTCAAAGCATCCTGGATCGGATTCTTCTGGGTTGTTGTTTTTTTTTTTCGGGGGTCATACTGGACATATTTTCTGAAACCAAATCTAAAAATATCTGAAGAGTTTGTGGAACTGAAAAAGTATAATTTTGATCAAATTCAAAGAAAAAAAGTTAACAGACAGAAATTGACTAAATCTAAAAAAAAAAAAAAAGAAAAGAGAGAAAAAAAAACAGGAAGATGGGTCGAGCGGAAGGAGGGAAAGAGAAGGAAGAGAAGAAGATGAGGGTAGAAAGACAGGAGGGTGGAAAGAGATAAGATGGAAGGAAAAGATGGAAGAAGAGAAACATTTAAGGAGAGGAAGATAAAAGAAGAAGAAAAGGAAGGTGAAATGAAAAGAAGCAGATGAATGTGGGAAGTGAAGGGGGTAGGAGAAGAAGAAAAGGAAGATAAAAGGAGAGGAAAAAGAAGAAGATGGAAGGAGAAGGGGGAAGGAGAAGGAGAGTAAAAAGAAAATGAAGTGGGATTGAAAAAAGTTGACAAGGTTAAATTAAATTTCTCTCAATAAAGGATAGAGTTGAATTGGGATTGGACCGAGGCCACTTTGCTTGGATGCCTTTAAAATGTGTGTGTGTGTGTGTAACCCTCTTAATATGACCGGTGCTGATGGAGGAAACCAGAGAACCCTGAAGAAACCTGAACAGATTTTACCATCGTGTTCGATTATTTATTTATCATTAGAGACGACGTTAGAAATAAAGACTGATTAGCGATGAAAAGTCTGTCGACAGGAGAGTAATTATTATTCTCCTAAAGGCTAATTACTCATTAGCTAAGCAGCAAAGCAAAGCGCGCGACAGTTACGAAGCGGCGTGAGCTATTAAACCCGGATTGAAGCGAGTTGTGGAAGTGCTCGAGGACCGGTCGAATTTATTGTGCATGAACTAGAAGATTGATGGAGTTTACCGCTTGTAATTTCACAGGCAAGTCATATAAAATACGATTATTGTTGCTTGTTTGTTTGTTAACGCGCTGGGTTTAAACAGGAGAAGGACCGTGATGAACTTCGAGGTAAATCACGTCGTTTTGCGTAATGATTATAAGTGACGTCCCGGGTTTTCCTGAATATTCATTTGCTGTTTTAATAAAAGCTCTACTCTTCTGGGAAGATGCTCCACTAGATTTTGTGTCAACCTAAAAGTGTTCAATAGGGACTGGAGATCTTCCACACACCAACCAATGTAAAGCATATCTTCATGGAGCTTTGTGCACTGGGGTACTGTCATGTAGGAACAGGTTTCGGGGCTCCTAGTTCACTGTCTGACACAATTCTGACCGTCTGACACAATTGTGTGTCTCTAAGTTTGAGGGAACCTTTGTTCACTTATTAGGGATAAAATTATAAGGATATATGAACAAATGTAAATGTTGTTATTTATTACTGTTTTTCTGCTTTGTGACAGTCTCCATCCTTTAACGCATCATGCATAGAACATTGGAAGGTATAAACTGATCTAAAAAAGGATTTTTATTTCTATAGTGTGTGCCAGGAATAAACACTAATCACCAGAAAGTAAAAATAATACAATAAATAAATATATATATATATATTGTGTTCAATGGTGAATTAACAAATTAAAAGAAAAGTGGATGGAAAGAAATGAGCAAAATTAAAAAAAATAAATTATGTTATTATTATATAATATAATAAGGAAATTGTTTTGAAGGGTGAATTAATAAATACAATATGAAACAGTCTTCCCTTTATTATGTGGACTTGTTCCCTTCTCAATGATTTATGATTATAGGATTATTTCCCTTATTCTGAAATATTATTTATATATATATATCCACATGCATTATATAAATATGTGCAATCCCGAGAGAAATAAACACAAATCCAACCAAGTTATAAGACCCCTCCAAACTTTTCAGTTCCAATAATTAGAGCTGAATTTTACATCTAAAAAAAAAATGGTTCTTCCAATCTTTTAAAAGCGTATTATGTATAAAAATAAAATCACAAAAACAAACCAAAACAAATAAAATAAAACTCCGTCAACACCACGAAGATCTCACCATGCGCCTGGAGGAGGAGAAGGAGGACAACCAGGACCAAAGTGTCTCTCCTGAAAGGAAACATCATCCTTCTTCCACACTGGATCTTCTCCACTGTAGATTCCTGAGGAACACAATAAAATTAATCAGAGCGGAGCGAATGCAGGTGAAAGAGGAGACTCGGAGCTGAGCGACGCGCTGAGCAGCGCACAGAGACACTGCCCAGAGAGTAAAGCTCAGATGATCCGGATCACCAAAGAGTCGATTCTTTTGAACAGGTTCTTGATTGTAGAGTCGCAAGAATCGACTCATAAGCAAGTAATCCCCTTTTTTTAATTTATTAATAAAGCAAAAGGAATGTAGGTGCATTTTCATGTCGACATTATTTTTTTAATGTGAAGGATATATTGATATAGATTATTTAGGCAGGTGTGAAAAAAATGCTGTAAAGTAAGAATACTTTAAAAATAGAAGTATAAAAAATAAAAGTTTCAGTTTACAAAATGGAAAAAAATGATCCCAATAATGTTGAAAACAGAACTCTACTTCCAGGACTCCTTGTTCTTCTCTGGTCTGAAGATAGTTCTTAATGGTATTGGCTGTGTGTTTGGGGTCGTTGTCCTGCTGCAGAATAAATTTGCACCAATCAGGAACCTCCCTGGTGGTACTGCACAAATATCAGCCTGCATTTCTCAGCAATGTGGACACCGTTGTGCTACAAACAAATATTTCAGAATTGGCTGAATATGGGATTGTGATTGGCTGGAAGGAGTTCAGGTGTGAATAGTGGATTGTGATTGGCTGGAAGGAGTTCAGGTGTACAAATGGGGTAGTGATTGGCTGGAAGGAGTTCAGGTGTGAATAGTGGATTGTGATTGGCTGGAAGGAGTTCAGGTGTACAAATGGGGTTGTGATTAGCTGGAAGGAGTTCAGGTGTGAATAGTCGACTGTGATTGGCTGGAAGGAGTTCGGGTGTAAATAGTGGACTGTGATTGGCTGGAAGGAGTTCAGGTGTGAATAGTGGATTGTGATTGGCTGGGAAGGAGTTCAGGTGTGAATAGTGGATTGTGATTGGCTGGAAGGAGTTCAGGTGTGAATAGTGGATTGTGATTGGCTGGAAGGAGTTCAGGTGTGAATAGTAATTTGACAAACTGGAAAATAAATATCTCAAATAAGAAATATGACAAGAACCAGCACCAAGATTTAACTCCAGCAGCTTCATTCCTGACAGGGAAGGAGCACAGACACATAATTCACACAAACACACACATATTTCCCTAATATTTATATAATACTACAATATAAATAAGTGTAATCCAATAGTGCTAGTTCGAGCAGCAGAATTCTTTCTATATATAAAATGTGTAAGGAAAATTACGCATTCTTCTGATCCATTCAGTCAATTTTGTGATCATGGTATAAGGTGATAATCCCCAGCTATGTGCACATATGTGTTTATACACGATTTTACAGCAAACTACTGTTTTATAATTCTTTTATTTTGGCACAATTTTAAACAACCTGTCAGTTCACAGGTTTACAGTAAAATACAAGAATTACAATGGTCTCTGTAAATAAACACTAATTTACCTGCCTGTAAATTAATGTACATTTTACACGATTTTCTTTTAAACCCCCCGGTGTAGCTGCTCGAACGGAATTTATTTGCATGAAATGTCAGGAAAGGTTAAAGGCAGAGATTTGGGGAGGTGTAACGCTGTCGCTTGGATGCGGCGCAGTCGATAAGGCCGCAATCAGGAACGTGCCATGTGTCTATTGATGGAACTCGGCCTCCATTAAAGGAGCCGGCAGTGTTTATGAAGGTTAAACTCGCGTCTGATTACAGGCGAAAGAGCAAACACTAATCCCAGCCTCCTGAAAGAGCGAGAGCTTTCAACTGTGTCGACCTGATTACACACACACACACACACACACACACACACACACACACACACACACACACACACACACACACACACACAAAATCACAGAGAGTGTGTGGGTAAGTGGGCACTAGGGGGCACCACATTTCCCAGCTCCACCCGCCTGCTTTTTTTTCTTGGTATCTCATTGAAAGGTTTATTTTTTATCACTTCTTTAATCATCCATCTGTTACAGTCACCATAAGAATACATGAATAAAATTATATATAAAAGTATACATATTATTTATATAGTTGATTGTGAAAAACCTTCCTTTCTATTATGAGCTCTTGTGGTTTGGCGAATGTGTGTGGAGCAGGTGCAGCTCAGGACTCAGTCTTTTTCTGATCCAGGTGTCAATCAAATCACAGGTGCATCTCACACACACACACACACACACACACACACACACACACACACCTGAGAAGAAACCATGAGAATGAGAGTTCAGCTTCAGACAGTCATGAAAAATGAAAATTTTTATTCGGATAAAAGGTAAAAATTAGAGTGAGAGGAAATATTTTGGTTGAAATTGATGTCGCTGTATCAATATCTTGGTGTACTTATTAATGATGAACCCCAGCTATAAATTACCTTAGTGAGAAAATACTACTGAGTTCTGAAATACCAACATGGTAGATAGACAAAGGGAATTTACTTGTATTAAAAATAAACATTTTGACCCAAAAACAATGCATTATTCAGCATGTGAGGTTTATCTTAAAGAGATAAAAACACAATAACGAGTATAAAGAGTAAAAAAAACAAACACAACCCACAAATCAATGCGACTGAGAAAAGAGTAAAAGGAAAGTAAATTTGCTGAAATTATCCACACGGTAATGCGCTGGAATTGGGTACATAATTGCGTTTGGGATCGATTTTCAGCTGAAGAGACTTTTCTGAATGTGTTTTGTGGAAAAACGGTACCACTCAGGAAACAGAGGTACGTGACGGCCCGGGTGAAAGTGATCCTGTTTAAACCGTGTGAGGAAAGAAAACGCTTTTGTGTGAACTGGTTTGGGGGGAGGGACGTGGAAGAGTCAGTGAGGAGCTCAGTACGCCAGACCAGACTCTGCTCCTCCAGTGTATCAGAAGAGCTTCCACTCCTCTTGGTGGTTTCGGCTCTACAGATTGAATGATGTGGTTCGTTTGCTCGCCATTTGGGAGTCCAGTTTGTCTAGACGGAGCCAATACTGACAGATTCTGTCTTTGATTGCGAGCAGGATGGTTTTTAGCAGTCTTACCCTGCATTACTGCGGTAGCTCAGAGGTGAAGGCCCTTCAATGGGAAGGTCATGAGGTCAGAAAACAGCACTACCATGGTGCCACTACTGGGCCCATGAGCACATCCTTTAACCTTCAACTGCTCAATTGTTTAAACTTGGCTCATTTGCTTGCCACAAGACCATTTGACAGTAGTTCAACCCCCAGAACCACGAAGCTGCCACTGTTGGGCCCTTGAGCAAGGCCCTTCATCATCAACAGCTCACATAATTGTTGCTGGTTTAGAGCATCTGCCCAAATGTTACAGTATATTTGGGAACAACTTTACACTCCTCTGGGAGGATGTTGCACTAGATTTCAGAGTGTGCTTGTGGAGATTTGTGCTCCTTCAACCACAAGGGTGTTAGTAAAGTCAGTTACAGATGTAGGCGAGGTGAGGAGGCCTGGAGTGCAGTCAGTGTTCCAGTTCATCCCAAAGGAGATGTTCCACTCAAACCCAATTAAAGCAGGTCTTCATAAAGCTGGATTTGTGCACAGGGTCATTGTAATGCTGGAACAGGTTTGGATCTCCTTGTTTCACACTCCTGCATCCAAAGACGTCCTGTACAAATGTGTGTCTCCGGCTTTGTGCTACAGTTCAGGTAAGAATCACATATGGCTGAAAAAAAATCTGATGTCCCAGTGATATAGTGATGAATCCCAGTTTGTTAGGAAGTTTGGGTCAGAGTTCAGGGTCAGCCAGGATATGAACAATGAGCTTGTTTAAGAATGTTGTTCAGGGGCAGCTTGGCAGTGATGGAGCTTAAACTCACGTCTTCCTGATCAATAGCACACTGAACACTTTGTCTTGTTATTGGTCTTGGTCTTGCTCAAGGACTTGAGCGTGGCACCTCGCATTATTGAACCCATCTTTATCCTCAACACTATTAATTACCGTTCCATATAGTTGAGGTGTATTGTTCAGTGATGGCTGCTGTAATGCAGAACTATTGATGCAAACCATGGTCCTGAACCCAGCAGACCAAACCTGAGACCAAACCGTGGTCCCATAGCAGATTGTTGATATCAATTACAGTTTAAATCCATCCTCAAAGTTCTCGAGATGCTCAGTATCTTCATAGATCTTTAGGCTGTTCATATGGAACCATCCTCACACAGAGTGTGTCCAATTAAAGAGTATTTCAAAGGTTCATCCACTGGTCAGATGCAGTTACAGCATTAGTTCTGACTGTACATGAAGCTCTCACACTGCAGACTCCTTCCATAAATGTTAAATGGCTCTTCAGACCGTTTGAATCCATTTAGGTGCTACATACATTATACAAGTCCCTGTGAAAGATGTTGCTCTAAAAATGATATGCTGTCGAGGACGTTGCTATACGTGATCACTTTTATTGTTTCTCAGAATAGTAAAAAACAAACAAAAAAACAAAAACAAATGTGAATTCTCCATTTTAAATTTATTTCATTATTAAAGCGAGAAACCTCACCCACATCTCTCTTCCTCTCTCTCTTACCTCTACCTTTCTTTCTCTTTCTTTCCATAAATGCTCTTTCCCTGTTCACAGCAGGACTGCCTGTATTAAAAATGGAAATAAAAAATATATGTAACTTGGTAGGCTCTTTCCTTGGTCTGACATTTTAAATAATTCATCTCACATTTATTCTTGATACCTGGCTGAGTGGTTTTTTATTCTGTCTACAAAAAAGAAAAGAAAACCCAGAACGTGCATGAGAACGCCACAGAGAAGAGACTGAAGGACACTTTTTTTGCAGTAGTTAATCAGTGTTTGTGTCCTCAGTGTTACAGGGTTCAGGGTTAAAAATGGCTCACTGTAAATAAAAGACGGGAAAATATTGGGGTCCAGTAGGAGTTATGAGAGGCCATTTCTTCTGACATCAAGGACTAGGGCAACTCTGTGTTTGTGTGTGTGTGTGTGTGTGTGTGTGTGTGTGTGCGTTTCTGCTGAGGTAATGTAGATTGTATAACACTAAATCATGAGCTCTATCTCACTGACATTCCCTCTGTTTCTGCTGAGGTAATGTAGATTGTATAACACTAAATCATGAGCTCTATCTCACTGACATTCCCTCTGTTTATCTGTAGATCTCTCTAATATGAAGTGCTGGTGATGCGCTTCTATCCTTTTCCGAGGCGTCAGCACCATTACAAAAATGTGCATTTATTCCATATGTGTTTAAATAAACATCTCCTGAAGGATCAGGGTAAAGAATTACAGTATTAGGCTCATGAACTTGTCTCTGGATTTCGGATGTTGCACATTAACACAAGAAGAACCAATACGTTTACACTGATAATGATAAATATTAATAAATAAAGTGTCCAAGAAGAAAATAATGATCTTCTGGTTCAGCAGACGTTTTAAACCCTGCTGCTTTCCCACTTTATATGCTCTTACAGCAGTCATAAACATTAGAATAATGATAATAAATCATTTTGGAAAAGCCTGAAATGGATTCACACTGCTCTCCAGAGTCGTATGTGTTACACTCATGATGGAAGATGTAATTTAGAAACTAGTCCTGATCCTGATGCATTAAGGACATTATCAATTGTGACAGCTGTTACGTGGAAGGTGGATTTAAAGAGATAAAAGGAGGCTCAATCTGGTTTTGTGTATACCAGGGAGCCAGAACAGATATTAAACAGAGACAGTATGTCTGTCTTTTTCTCTCCCTCTCTCTCTCTCTCTTTCATCACACGCACACACACACAGGTTCAGACAAGCCATGGATGTAAAGATGGACAGTGATGCAGTGAAAGAAAAAGAGAGAGAGAGAGAGTGAGAGAGAGTGAAAGAGAGTGACCATCGCCCCTCTGTTTTTTGAGACTAGGCTCTAGTCGACTAATGCAGAGCTAATTTTTAAAAAGCTTTCCGAGAGAAGCACTCTGAGCGTGTTTTGAAAGCATTCGCTTAGTGGGGTCGGAGCATTACGGCCGGAGTGCTGTGTGTGTGTGTGTGTGTGTTTGCAAACACAGCACCGTCAGCGAGCGGAAGTAAGGGTCCTCCGAGTCTCAAAATGAGCGAGAGTGATAATGCTTAAAGCATTGATCTGAATCATTAAAAAATTACTCGCACAGCAATTTGTGTTGCTTTGTTTTCATTGCAGAGCAAAACATAACAAGTGATATCAAGCAGTAATGGACTCGATGTGAGAGTGCAGTCACTGCTGGTAGTGGTGATGGTGTGTGTTTATGTGTAAAGGTTCTGTGTTCAAATCCCAGCACTGTTAAAAGGTGAGTTACAAACACAGAGGCCCTGACCCTATTCTAATTGGCCTGTCACATGGGTCACAGGAGACCACGCCTCCGTCAAAATGGCCTACTTCATAGTGACTAACAGGATCAGAGGCCACACCTCCTTTATAGAGACTGAGAGGATGAGAGGCCACACCACCCTCACAATGAGAAAATGAATCTGAGGCCACACCTCCTTCACAATGATTAACACTGACAGGATGAGGCCACACCTCCTTTACAATGATTGATACCGACAGGATGATAGGCCACACCTCCTTCAAAATGATTATCACTGACAGGATGATAGGCCACACCTCCTTCACAATGATTAACACTGACAGGATGAGGCCACACCTCCTTTACAATGATTGACACCGACAGGATGATAGGCCACACCTCCTTCAAAATGATTATCACTGACAGGATGATAGGCCACACCTCCTTCACAATGATTAACACTGACAGGATGAGGCCACACCTCCTTTACAATGATTATCACTGACAGGATGATAGGCCACACCCTCTTCAAAATTATTATCACTGACAGGATGATAGGCCACACCCCCTTTACAGTGACTAAACTGATCTGAGGTCTATTTTACATGGACATGTGTACATTTTAAATCGTTTAATTATCAGTGCCACTGATCAGTGTATGTAGACTCTCAGCCTAATCTACCACATCAATTATTCAGTGTCTGTACAGTTATTTACACATAAAACCTGCCTTCTCTTTAATTACATTAGCTTTTAACTCAACTCACTCTTCTGCTCAGTACTGGAAGTACAGGAAGTCTCTCACACAAAAGCAAAACAAATGTAAAGGTGTTTATCCATCTCTATCCCACACAGTCTCCACATGCTGTTTCCATTTCCTCTCCTGCATCTCCTCTCTCCCTCCCCGCTACTCTGTTGTGATTGTACAAACATCTAGCAGAGACACAGAGCAGAAATGTGAGAGCGCTGACAGAAAAAGAAAGAGGCAGAAAACCCACAAAACGTGTAACTAGTAAAAAAGAAAGTTATTTTATTGTCTAATATCCCCAATAATGACAAAATGATTTCACAAAAAAAAAAATAAAATTCACAACATCTTTCACTTTATCTCCATTAAGGCAATTCATTAAAAGTGACACATCAAAACATATATGTAGTTATTTATACACCAGATCAACAAAAAAATGTTTTGCATGTGTGTGAGGCTAAACTAATCTTTGGAACACTGCTTCTACAAAGAGAGAAAAAAGACAGGTAGAAAGACAGATGTAAACATTATGTTGTGAAATAATTCAAAGCTGCAGTGTGTAGCACAGTCACAACTTTTTGTGGGATGTTGGGAAGAAACCAGACGGATACGGTGAGAACATGTGAACTGTGGCACAGACAGTAATGTGAACTCAGGATCGAATTTGGTGACCCTGGAACTGTGAGGCTGGCTATAGGAATGGAAAAATGTGCTTAGTGCAGCTGTAATTCTGGGAGTGTAGTGACAAATTTACACAAAATATACTTTAATATGTTTATCTATTCATGTTGTCTTATTTTTATTTTTACTTTAATCTTGACTTTAAACTTTCACTGTGAGCAACTGCATCCAAACCTTTTCCCTATAGGATCAATACAGTATTGTGTTTCTGATTCTGATGATAACTAAACTAAACTGTAACTCTCTGCATGCATAGCACTTCAGTCCGTTTACACACACGGAAAAGTTTCTATGAAGGTCATAAATACATTTGACAAATACATTTTATGTTGAGAAAAAACACTACTTTCATTTTTATTGTGTATTATAAACAGTCAACCTGATGCATTCTAATAAGTAGCAATTATAACACATCACTTATTTATCACCAAATAATCCAAGCTTTTTTTTTTTCTTTTACCTCGACATAAAATTTGTTTTAACAAAAACAAATCATACTACAAAACCTTGTAAATGTAGTGCTCTAAATTAAGATTAAATCACCCTTAATTTTCTTAAAACAGTACTCAAATGAATGCTACATTTTAAGAAATTATTATAATGCATTATAATATATTTATGAGCCATTATACTATACATATTGCCTTTATACTAAGTGCTAGTAGTCTTATGCAGGTAATGCACACTTTCCTTTTTGTTAATATAAAAGACACTTACCAAACCCTATATGGTCATGTGGTTAGATTAGACAGCCTCATTTCTAGTTGTTTTATTGCAGCCGTTTGTGTGTGTTAACCAGACCCTAGAAACAATCCTGAAATTCCCATACTGGATATTAGGATTTTAAACCTAGTAGTAAAAAAACAACATTATGCAAAATAAGTATTGGAGAAAACATTTGGGTGTGTAAATAGTAAGAATGTAGTGTGTTAACGTGTCTCTGTTAGATTTCACAGTGCATAAGTACAGTTCTGAATACCCTGATTAGGCGAAATCAGTCTTCATCACCACACAGCTGCAGATCCTGGCAGGCACTGCGTGTTTCCTCACCCCATCAGCGTGAGTACGTGTGGTGGAGCTCCGTCTTTTATTCGGATCCTGAGACTGATGCGTGTTCTGATGTACTGTTGGGTTTAGAGCAGCACGTGCTGATTAAACGCTGAAGCTGAAACAGGAAAAAAACTTTCAAAAATCAAAATTATTTCATGACTTATGGCTTTAATTATTCCCTCATCACTCAATCATTCACTCACTTTCTCAATCACTCACTCATTAATTACTCCCTCATTCACTCACTTATTTATTTACTCACTTACTCATTTATTTACTCACTCACTCACTTACTCACTTATTTATTTACTCACTTACTCATTTATTTACTTACTCACTCACTTACTCACTCATTTATTTACTCACTTACTCATTTATTTACTAACTTACTCACTCACTCACTCACTTATTTACCCACTCACTCTTTTATTTACTTACTCATTCATTTATTTACTCACTCACTTATTTACTAACTTACTCACTCACTCACTTATCAATTACTCCCTCATCCCTCACTCACTCATTTACTCACTCACTTATTAATTACTCCCTCATCACTCACTTACTTACTCATTTATTTACTCACTTACTCACTCATTCACTCACTTATTTACTAACTTACTTAATCACTCACTCATAAATTACGCCTCATCACTCACTCACTCATTTACTCACTCACTCACTCATTAATTACTTCCTTATCACTCACTCACTTATTTACTCACTCACACTCTCACTTTTTTACTCACTTACTTAATCACTCACTCATCAATTACTCCCTCATCACTCACTCACTCCCTCATCACTTACTCCCCCATCACTCACTCATCATTTACTTCCTCATCACTCACTCACTCCCTCATAATTTTCTCCCTCATCACTCACTCACTCCCCCATCACTCACTCATCATTTACTCCCTCATCACTCCCTCATCATTTACTCCTTCATCACTCACTCACTCCCTCATCACTCACTCACTCCCCTATCACTCACTCATCATTTACTCTCTTACTCACTCACTCACTCACTCATCATTTACTCCCTCATCTCTCTCACTCCCCCATCACTTACTCATCATTTACTCCCTCATCACTCACTCACTCCCCCATCACTCACTCATCATTTACTCCCTCATCACTCACTCATCATTTACTCCCTCATGACTCACTCACTCCCTCATAATTTATTCCCTCATCACTCACTCACTCCCCCATCACTCACTCATCATTTACTCCCTCATCACTCACTCACTTCCTCATCATTTACTCCCTCATCACTCACTCACTTCCTCATCATTTACTCCCTCACCACTCACTCACTCCCTCATCATTTACTCCCTCATCACTCACTCCCTCATAATGTATTCCCTCATCACTCACTCACTCATCATTTACTCCCTCATCACTCACTCTCTCACTCCCTCATCACTCACTCACTCATCACTCCCTCTCTCACTCGCTCATCACTCCCTCTCTCACTGGCTCATCACTCCCTCTCTCACTCGCTCATCACTCCCTTTCTCACTCGCTCATCACTCCCTTTCTCACTCGCTCATCCCTCACTCACTCATCACTCGCTACAGGTGTGTTGTAGCTCTGGAACAGGGGCTGGACGAAGAGGCCGAGTGTTCCTATCAGACACACGAGGATAAAAACCCAGAGAAACAAACGGTCGATCACCATGGCGACATACTTCCAGTCTTCAATTACCTGCAAAGTCAGACAAGTGCGTTTTTTAGGATGGGTGGGTGCTAACACATTCAAGTTAGATTCTTAGGTGTTGCTAGGTGGTTGCTAGACTCTTGCTAGGTGGGGCTATGATGTTCCAAAGGTTGTCAGGGTGTTGCTAGGTGGAGGCTATGATGTTCCAAGTGGGTATTGGGTGTTGTTATCATATTCCAGTTGGTTTCTACGGAGTCTATCAATGGTCGCTCTGCTAACCCAGTTGGTTGGTAAGGTGTTGCTAGGTAGTTTTTATGACTTTCCGATTGGTTGCTAGGCAACTGCTATCACATTCTAGTTAGTTGCTAAGGTGTTGCTAGGCATTTACAATTATATTCTAGTTAGTTGCTATGGTGTTGCTAGATAACTGCCATCATATTTCAGTCGGTTTCTAAGTTGTTGCTCAGTGGTTGTTTTGCTAACCTGGTTGGTTGCTAGGATGCTGCTAGGTGGGTGCTATGATGTCCTAAATGGTTGTTTTGTTGTTGCTATCATATTCCAGTTGGTTGCTAGGGTGTTTCTGTGTGGTCCCTTTGCTAACTTCTGCCTAAAATAGAAGCCCCTCCGATTCTTCCCTACGAAAAAATGACCCACTTCCGAATGTTGTTACGAGCAACCGTAAATATAATTTTTTCCAAAGCACAAGCAGTGGTTTCAGTCAGCTGTTATCTTTCTCACCCTTTCATCATCATCCTCGTTCTTCATGTGTTCAGCAATGAAGCAAACACCCTCTATGGCCGCATCCACCTCTGTGTCCTGCCTGACTCTGACCCTCGGCCCAAACTCTGAGCCCTCAGGCAGCTCGGCCGTCCTCCAGGCCCCCAGAGCGAACTGGTCGCCAGAAAACGACTTGCTGCGATGTTTCCTCCAGAATCTTTCACGCACATTGGAGCGACCCGGTCGCCGCATGAGCAGGAAGACAGGCAGTTTGTGCAGGAAGATGCGCTGCACCCAGACAGGCATGTGGTGTGTGGACGGCGAGCGGTGGTGCACGTTAAGCACGCACACACTGGTCACGATGGAGAAGGTCACCAACACCATGGTGAACATCAGATACTTTCCGATTAGCGGAACGGCCAGAGAAGTAGGCGGAACGATCTTGGAGATGAGTAAGAGGAAAACGGTGAGGGCCAGAAGCACCGAGATGCACAGCGTTATCTTCTCACCGCAGTCTGACGGCAAGTAGAAGACGAGAATGGCCAGGGACGTGATGAGCACGCACGGGATGATGAGGTTTATGGTGTAGAACAGTGGTTTGCGGCGGATCACAAAGTCGTACGTGATGTCAATGTAGGTGGCATCGTCCGGGTTTTCGTTCTTGCGTCCTGGCAGAGACACGATGTCCCACTCGCCGCTAGGTGTGAAGTCGTCCCGACTGGCGAAGTCAGAGATCAGCACCAGGTCGAGCTCGGTGCGGTCGTATGTCCACGAGCGGAACTTCATCGTGCAGTTCTGCTGGTCAAAGGGGAAGTTGCGGACCTCGATGGCACAGGCACTCCTGTAGATGGCTGGAGGAAGCCAGAACACATCGCCCGTGTTGGAGACGATCGCGTTGCAGTAGAATGACACTTCATACACACCATCTGCACTGTGACGGACAGGAAATGGCAGGAGGTCAGCTCAAAGACATGTTTCAGGGCTGCTTAGTTAATTTAAATTTGGAATAACAAATAGGGAAACTTTTTTTTTAAACAACTACTGCACTAAATTACCACTTTCATTCACATTTAGCATTTAATAGATCAGGAAAAAAGGAAAACATGCTCATAATGAAAAAAATGAAAACATAATGTCTCCTAAATTGAACAAATTAAATATATATATATATATATGGTTTTTTTTTTTATGTGTATATTTCTTCCATAAACTTTCTGCATAAATGTGGTAATTGTATGTGTGCGTGTGGTAAAAATGTAAAAATGTATTACCTAAGCTAGTGCGTAATCTGTCCTATTTTCCCCCTCCTTCAGAACAGTCTCATGTACAGTTCCTCAATTAAAAATGAACATCCTCTTATTTTAGTAAGAGATTACGCAGCCCGCCCGTGGAGATGCCTCTTCATCAAATTAGCTCATGATCACATGCAATAACTGCTTTTCATTTCGTTTATTTACGTCTTCAACATCTGTTTCCATCCTCCCCTGCTGTCATGACTGATTTTTCTTTAGGAATTAAACAGAGAGTTAAAGCTCTGTGTAAAATTAGACAAAAGTAAAACATCTATACATATACACATATACATATATAATCTACAGTGACCTGGATCTTGTAGCCTGAAACATTGAGCATTTTGTTGCCTAGGTGACAATCAGTCAGCTAATCAACTAACAAGGAAAACTCCTTAATTTACATCCTGTTTTCTTATTCTATTTTGCAGGATTTGGGAATAACAAAACTCCTGTATCTACTGGAGAATATTTGATAAATAAAATAACACATCAAAAAAATTACATTTTTTGATCCATGATTTCTACTTCCTTCAATAATAAATGTGTTTTTCGTTTCCGATCATTAAGCATGGATTTATTTTATTAAAGATTCAGGTGCGTTCAGATACAAGTAACTAATCAGATTTATTTATGTACCCTATACTTTATCTAGAGGAACTTCAGCATACTTGTTGTAGAGGACAATATCAGGAAGCCAGATATGGGGGGAGGGAATTCGTAGTTTCTGGATGCCGTCGTATTTGTCTGGGTCCCAGACGAGTCTGTAGTCGTTCCACTCCTGCAGAGATGATAGTTACATCAAACAAACTCAAGTGAAAAACTGAAATACTGCAACTGTTTTCATTTCTTCATTGTAGGCACGTCATGTCTTTTCAGTACATTGTTAGGTTTAATCCCAAATGCTTTACTATTCACTATAGGGGCTTACTACATAGTGCACTAGACTCCATTTACAAATCAATCCCTAAAAACATTACATAGAATATTATTAATATTTAATATTTATTTAGAAATAAATTTCACCCTAATTGGCAGGGGTTTTTAGATCTATTTTGTGGCACAAGAGTCATTTATATAAAATGTTTAGAAAAGCCCCTACATATGTAAATACAATAAACAACAGGATGTGTGAAAGTGTATATGTGTTTTAATGAGCTGCAGCTTAGATCACCTGTGTGAGCCACACGTTAGTCGTCATGATCTGTTCCCTCTCGTTCTGCAGTGATGAGAAGAGTAAATGAGCATAGGATTACAAAAGTGTACTTAGTGTTTAGAGTCTAGTTTAAAAACAGGGTGTGTGTGTGTGTGTGTGTGTGTGTGTGTGTAGCACTCACCACACTGATCAGCTGAGCCAGGGACACTTTGATGCCGATGGTGACCTGCTGACTTTTATTGATCGCCGGTCTGATCAGCTTATTGTAGCGATCTGAGCTGAGGAGAAAATCCACCAACTTCTCTTCAGCATCAGCTGATTGGGAACCTGACACAAACACACACTTTATAAAATATCCTTTTAAATGTAAGAAAATTCTAGACAGGACAAAAAGTAGTTCATTTACACTAGCGGCAATAATTAACATTGATTCCGAATAAATTCTCTGATTGCTGGAAAAAAGTTCTGGATAAATGTGTTGATGTGATGAAGACTGGACACAATGTATAGAAAGGGCAGCAATAATGGCATTAAATGTAAGCATGTTTAGCATGCTGAATTATATATCATGCACAGAATATTTTATTATATTTCAACCTGTGTATGTGTAAAAGATCTAAAGTCGCTGTGTTGCAAAAACTTGGAACCAAACATCATAGAATTAGTTAAACTAAGTCGACCGTCGTTTCACAAGATTGCGGTATTACTACATCCGATAGCAGAGTTTGTTGGACAACTTAAGAAGGAGGTATTAGTCAGGACAAGGCTGTGGTTTAGTTATTAAATACATCCCAAAATTTAAACATTCCATAAAATACAATACAAAACATGGCACAACTGCGAGTAAAGAGGGTAAAGGGGCGGTTAGTTAAAGTAGTAAAAGGGCAGTGGATTAGTGTTGCACATCTTTTTTTTCAAAGGCATATCCACTAAGGATGCAAGCGTTGCTATAGCAGCAGTGATTGGACGAGCAAAATCTATTTAAAAGTGCTGGACATGGAGGCAGTAATTCCCACTGCTGAGCACATGATCATTTAGTTCACTGCGTTTCATTACTATTCACTTTTTAGTCTTTGCAAAGTCACAATATTTGTCCGAGTGATAATAAAGCCTTACTTAAAAGCTTTATAATGATGTCTTAATGATGACTAAGATTGATTTCTGCCAGGCATGACAGCTTCATCTCTGGAAGCAAGACAGTGCTAAAACTGAGGCAACACTAACAAGGTAAACTACGCTGGATTTGAACAACAGGCATGTTTAAATGCCTTGTAAATGAATGCAGCTTCCACAACAGTACATACAGAATACACATTATGTTTATGTGCACGTCTCATCAGCTACAGAAAAACCACACACACTATCAAAAAAAACACTCCACACAACAGTAATGTGTGAAAATGTGTATAAGTGACAGGTCAATGTCTGCTTTTCTTGGTGAACATGATGCTCCAGTCATTGGTCCGAGATGATGTCACATGTAATTTTTGTTGTTTGTCAGGCCCAGATGCCTCCCACACACACACACACACACACACACACACACACAAACACACACACACACAATTTATATATATATATTTTGTGTTTTGTATGTTAAATAATCCCTTGTGTTTCACTCCAGTAAAAGTAAAGCGCCTGCATTTATATTTCTACCTGAGTAAAAGCACTAAAAGTTCTCACTTTTGAAACAGACATAAGTATGAAAAGTAAAAGCAGAAATGTTTAAGCAGTGATGTGAATAATGGATGCAGTTCAGTGTTCCATTCTCCTGCACAACAGACCTTTATAAGGAGAGAGATTTCTACAGACACCCTCACCCTTACCCTCAGAGAACCCTCACTCCACAAACACTCTCACTCGAAGCGTGAGGTTACACTTGTGCTCTCGCCACAGAATCTTATTTAACGCTCTTTATGTTTTTACTTAAAAAATTTAAAATAAAAAGTAGTGATGAACAGCATGTTTTGAAATGTAGTGGAGTGAAAAGTAAGATATTAAACATTCAAATGTAATTTCATTTCCTAGAATGAAAATATTCTGTTCAAGTGCAGATACTTGAAAAAATGGACTTAAGCACAGCAAATTTACTTTCTTGACCAATGTAATCTTGAGCAATAAGTGGGCACCGTGCAACGTTAGACTTTAAACTGTCTGAACGTGAAATTGGTGCAAAGGAAGTCACATGACAGATTCAGCTGAATACGATAGGAATACTATTGGCATAATCCTGACACAAGGAAAGCAAACAAACAAAAAAGAAATCAGACTTTAAAACTAAAATATATGTATCTGATATACTGTATAGAAATAAAACACTTGTTTTTTCTGTATCAGAGTTGATTAACTTCCTACAGTATAAATACATGCTCTAAAACGATATGCATCTCCTATTCCACGCTGATAAGGCAATGAGTGTTTGATAGAATAAAAAAATGTTTTAAAATGTTTCTCACCATTATTGTTGCTTGTGACCCACAAACTGCAGTGTGGTATAAATACATTTAAAAAGATAACGTCCCTAACACCATGAATAAATGTTTATATATTAATAAATGTGTCCTTTATTTAAGACCTGAAGCAGATATCTTTATCTTTTCCTGACACATGCTGAATTAATAAATTATAGCGCCACAAACCATTTGCAGAAAATCCTTTGGCTTTTTCATTTCATTTGAGAAAATTTATAATCGGTGTAGACGTTAATCCCCTTTGCCCTATTTGACACATAAATCCCAAAGTGTTAGATGGCCAGAGTCAGGGCCAAAGCCTTCTCCGTTACAGTAAAATACATCATTTGATGTTAGTTAAACTTTTTTATAAAAGTAGGGCACAGACCTGTTTAACCACTAGCGCTTCACCTGTCATAGAAATGGCATCAAATAAGTGCTTTAAGCTGCTTAAAAGCCACCTCGAAAAACTTTCATAAAATTTGACTTTAGGGAATTAAAAAGTGGTTAAAAAAAAGTTTGGACAAGTTTAGGACAAGTATTGTGAGATTGGCAGACAATTAAATTATTTAGACAACCGATTATTTGTTTCCTTTGATATATAATCAAAAAGTAAAAACGCCTTAAAACTTATTCGTGCAGACCACGAATTTTTTAGCTCTATATAAGTGCTATATATGTATCCTTCTTGCGATGTGATAATTCAGGTGAAGCTAATTCCCAACAATTTCTGTATTTTTATAAAGTACAATGTCTTTTATATAGTAAAAATCACTTGTCCCTGTAAAAAAAATAAACAAGGAAAAGGCATAAAAAATTAATTACTAATCAGTTTAAAATCAACTATTAACATAAACTAAATAGGTAATATAATAAAAGTTTTTATTTACCTAATATTAACTTATTTTAAAATGTAAACGGTGGTTTAAAATAGGTCAGTCAGGTAAAAGTACCATTACTAAGAAAAAGGCAAGTTGAGCATGTAGTAAGACACGTTTATCTTATTAATTCCAATATATATTGTTAACAAACTCATCGGCAAAATTTTTGCTTTATCTTAAGGGACTGATTGTTTCTGACATAATACGTTTACAATAGCAGCTTGTTCAAATTTTGGAATACAGCTTTAAATTTGATATGAAAACTGCACACTTAGGTTTAGAAATTATTTAGCTAAAAATACTTTCCTGAAGTAGCTGTTACTTGGGTTAGGGTTAGGGTTAGGGTTATTGCACAGAAAGGGTCACATTCAACAGCTTGAACGAATAGACATAATTTAATCTCTTGTATTAAAATAAAGATATTCAGAGTTTAGTGTTATTATAGAGTGTGATTATGTGACTGTGTGTTTTATAGAGTAGTTTTAACACTGGTTAATGGAGCATAAATATAAATTCTCACAGACCCATTCGCTTCAATTATCGTTTAATCAAAAACACGGTTTCCGTTTTGTTTTATTCACCTTCCATTATCTTCCATCATCCACACGCCTGAGTGCAGGAGTATTTTAAACACGGCAAAGGTTAAATACGCTTTAATGGAGTTAAAGTACATCTTTCTTTATTACACATTTTCTTTGAGAGGATCTTAAACCTTGAGCGTTTCTTTCTGCCATGAAGATAAATGGACCTCAGCATGGTTTGCTGTCAAGCCAATCTTGCTAAACATTTTTGATTTCCGTAAATTGTTTACCCTTGAGGGCCAAATTCATAATAATATCACTCATGCTTTTAGGGAAGCGTAGGATGAAGTACATTGCGACTCTGATTGGATTTTGCGTCTGGACTTTCATTTTGGATTTGGAGTTGCCCATTGTTCAACATCAAATGAAAGAAAAGAATGCATACTTCACAGTGGCTTTTGCAAAACAGTTAAATGATTACAAGTATGATAATATGTTACATACTTCATGGTTGTGTGATGCACCTGGAATGCTGTTACACTTACCATGTACACAAAGGCTAAGTAGATTAATTAGCATGCGGCGAATCGGGAATGCACAAATTCTCCTGCTAACATAACACATCAACCTTACTACATCATATCCAAAATGTTCAGCATGTTTGCATTGACTGACTTCAGGTCAAAAAGACAACATGCTACATTAAAAACATTAGGGTCTATGGCTGTGCAGTCATTTAACTAGTTTGGGTCTGTATAATTGATAAAACCGATAATAATAAATAATGAAATTAGTTGTCGTTATCGATTAGTTGGGTTGCTTAAGTAACAGGTTAGCAGGACAGTAAGATAACACAGCCGCCTAATAACTTCGGGAAAATCACACTGTGTAGAAGCAGCATATATATATATATATATATATATATATGCTGCTTCTACACAGTGTGATTTTCCCGAAGTTATTAGGCGGCTGTGTTATCTTACTGTCCTGCTAACGCTCGCTGCATTTCTCTGTTCCATTCTCCTTCTATAGCATTTGTCTACTACAACAGTAACTTATCTAATTTCAAACGTGATTAACTGCAGCTTTACTATAAGTTAAAATGCTTGTTTTCAATGTTTGTATATTAAATGTATGCATATATCATTTAACTATTATACAACAATTCATTAGTTATACAATATAAATTAATTATATATTCTAGATGCTTATATATTCACAACTAAACAAAATGTGTATTTTCTAAACAAAAATTCTCAAAACAATGTTATTTTTTATTGATTTTTTTTAAACATTTTTGTCTATTTGCCATCTGCATTTAAAAACAATAAAAATGTTGATTTACACAAATTGCTTTACCTTTTATACTCAAATACTGTTAATTTATTTATCTATTTATTTATTTATTTATTTATTTTACAGAAAGAAACAGCTCAGCATAAGTAAATCTGTTTAAAGGATAAATCTCCATGCACTCCTCAACATGTAGTCACTTTAAGCTTTAAAATATCAAAATTAACGATAGTTAAACTCAATATTTGGCTTTTGCATTTTTTTAATGTACACTTTTATACATAAATACCCTGAATAAGGGTAAATGTTTTATTCAATGAATCGATAAAATAATCATCTGATTAATCGATAGATTACAAAGTAATCGTTAGTTGCAGTCCTAGTATTAATGCACTTAAACAGCTATCCATCCTCAATAATTAATCCAAATTAACACCAAAAATGTGGTGTCCACACCTCAGTGTTTATTGTTACAAAATGTGGACTTTGAGTATTTTCCCATAGTAAACGCTGCACCAGAGTTGAAGACAACCTTTCTAAATCCATGTGAAGCACAAAAGCTGCTGACCAGCAGGAAAAAACAATATTTCACCTGCTGAGAATTCAGAGAGATAGTGAATGAGAGAGCGAGAGAGAGGAAGAGACAGACAGACAGAAATACCTTCCTAGTGCACTTTGTATGTTTAATAATTAAAGAATACACACTATTCCTGTCTGAGTGTGACAAACACAGAGTCTGACAGAATTGCGAAAAAAATGCTGACAGAAATCAAAAACAAAACAAAATCGATAGTAAATGGACGGACATTAGACATATAGGAGAGCAGTATAGGGTTTTTGGCAGATCTCTGCCGTAGTTTTTTAACCTTCTTGTGTGCTTGCCGTCACAACCCTACCACTTCCCTCCACTTCCCCATGCCATTCTGAGCTTAGAGTCTAAACGAGAGATGTCTATCAGCATCAGAGAACTGCTGAGGTATCAGAACTGTAGTTACATGTAACTATAGTACAGGCACCACTCAATGCACTCCAAGGTTCCTGGTTCCACATTAGTACACATATTTTGTTACAAACCTCGCAAAATGAACACTGAGTGGGTAATCATGCTTGTGCTGGAGCTCTGCAGACATCCATAAACCACAGGGTGCTCTTTTACCAACTGCCATCATATCCCACAATTCCTCACCCCAACAGGAAGTGTCTCTATCTTCCCAGAGCGATTGAACACGTGTTCTTCTACATTTTGCTCATATTGTTATAATAATAATGATAATGATGGGAAGTAATAAAGTACAAATACAATACATTTTCTATCTGACTTCGCTTTTTACTTTCACTCAATACATTTTTTACACAAATATCTGTACTTTCTACTTCTTACCAGACCAGATAAAACCAGACTCCATACTTCAGTTTTAATCTATTTGGTAATCCATATTTTTTTTCTTCTTATTGCACATAGTTTCCAGCCCATCAACTGATTTCTTGTCATTGTGCAGATTTTTTAATCTACCACTGCTGTATCATTTCCTGTCTCTCACACACACCACAGACGTAGACTAGTTTATGGAGCTCACAATGAGCAGGCAGAAGGCAGTAAGAAAGTCTGGGGTTAACGTGGATGAGACAGAGGGAGTCAGTGATGAGAACATGACTGAGAACAGACACATTCCTGATCTCATCATCATCTTTTCTCTGCTTGTGTTCTACATGATGGATCTTCAGCCTGGATACATTCATTAGAGAACAACATTTCAAATTCTTTTGTATATTAATATCACGTGAAATCCAGTTACCAGCGTGAAACTAAAACATGTAGTAATAATGACCACTTTTTACCCGAATCTTTTAAAACATGAGTATCTCTACTTCTACTTAAGTGATGGATGTGTGGACTTTTGCCACCTCTGGATGAATTTATAACTTCATCTGGAGCATCATCCAGAGTTCCTCTTCAATACAGTATCAATATCTATGTATTGATCCACGTAACTACCTCTCTATCGATTCCTTTATCTTTAACACTGATTCTTGTTTGTTCTCACCAGTGTTTTCAACACTGTTCTCGCCCGACCACTCACGCTTAAATAAGAATGACTTAATGATTTCCATCCTGATAGATCCGTCCAGGCCCAAATGCCTGCTCAGCAAGCTGATCAAATATGTGTATATATTTGTGTGTATGCATTATTATATGTACAATAGGGGTAAAATAGGTGTATGTGTTAAAAATAAACCAAGCATCATGTATTATACACTATAGGGCCAAAAGTATTGGGACACCTGCCTTTTCCACCCCGACTATGAGCTTCTACCCTAAACTGTTTCTTTCCCCTCGTGTTAAATAAAAGACACAAACCTCTTCCAGCATGATGATACCCCTGTTCACAAAACCAGCTCCATGACAGTATGCTTTCCTTTGTTGGAGTAGAACATCTTCTGCTACAGAGGTCCAAAACTGTTGGAACACTGACTGTACCCCAGGCCTCATCACCTCACCCACATCAGTACCTGACTTTAATAACAACCTTGTGGATGAAAGAATCTCCACAAGAATCTCTACAAAATCTAGTGGAACATCTTCTCAGAAGACTGAAGGTTATTATCCATACAGTTTGAATGGCATAAGGAGAGCTCTGGGGATTATTCATTACTATTAACATCAACAAAAATACACACACACACACACACACACACACACACACACACACACACACACACACAATTCCTTAATAATAATATGAAGTACATGGTGATTACTGATCCTCAGCATGGGGGTGGATTGTTTTTTACATTTATAAAATGTAATAATGTTTAAGAAACTATTTTATCTTGGATGAGAGCTTTCAGGGTTTTTACTTCTCTGCTGCTTTACGTTCAAGTACGTCGAGAAACACAGTAATGAAAACTTTAAATGGACTAAAACTCAACTGTAGAAGACGAAAAGAATGAGACAAAATATACACACATTTTTATAATATTATAATTTAGGAATATTATAAGATTAGGAATGGTCAGGCTAACTGCTCCTGCCACCTCACCTCACCTCACCTCACCTCAGGTACCTCAGTGCTCAGTACTTACTGCAAGCCTGAAGGAAAAACAGAAAGACTCCCAACGGCCAGTTTGCTGCCATCATCTTCTTCTTCATCCTCCCATCAAGTTCCTCTCCTTCTTCTTGCCTTTTCTTCCTCTTCTTCTTCTTCTTCTTCTTCCCTCCAAACCCTGAAATCAGAGGGAGAAAACGCGCCTCACTGCCGCTTCACGCAAGCGACCGTTACGCAGAAGAAGGGGCGCGCGCTTGCCGCCGCTGCTCACTGCGCTCGCGTGCGCAAGTACAAAACAGGGGGGGAAACGCGGGAAACAATTTGCGCGCCCGCGCGCGCGACCGCTCGCGCTCCGTCTCACCTCTGAAATGGCGCCAATTTTTTTCCCACCTTTAAAAATAAAAGAAAAAAGAGGAAGAAGAAGGAGAAGAAGAAGAAGAAGAAGGAGAAGAAGAAGAATTGAAAAAGTTGCCTTGGTGATTTATTTATAGCCTTGTTTTGTTTTAAAATTATTTAAAGAAAGAAAGACTGGAGAGGTCACGTGACTTTTCTTAAAATACAAATGTATATACACTATATTTCCAAAAGTATTATGACACCTGATCTTTCCTGCTCTATGTGTTTATTTTCCAATCTGTTACCACAAATCTGGAAGCTCTCAATTGCACAGGACGTCTTTAGATGGCGCTATAACGCCATTTTGCATTTACTTGAACTTGGAAACCCAAAACCTGCTCCAGCATGGTGATGCCCCTGTGCACAAAGTGAGCTCCTTGAAGATCTGGTTTACATGCTTTGGAGAGGAAGATCTTGCTGCTATAGAGCTCTGATCTCATCCCTACTGAACACCTTTGGGATAAATGTGAACCCTGACTGCACCCCAGGTCTCCTCACCTTCATCAGTACCTGCCTTTCATAATACACTTGTGACTGATGAACACAAATATCCATAAACACACAACAAAATCTGGTGGAACATCTTCCCAGAAGAGTGGAGGGAATAAGAAAAGCGGTATGAAGATGTGGGAACCATGTGGCACGTCACATGCAGGTCAGCTGATCACACCAACATCTGTTTTCATACAGATAAAAACGATAACACAAAATCTTTTTCTCTCTGCATGCTTGTCTTTGTCCACACTAAGACGATGTTGGTGTCTGGAGAAAAGTTTCCAGTGTCTGTACTTTTCAGGACAGGGCTTTGCTTTGCTCGCTAACAAGACAAATATGTTTTGTCTTCCTTCACCACATCCATGAACCTTCTCCTTGATCTTCCTCTTTCTGGTGTCTCCATCCTCAGCATTCTCCTACTGATATACCCCATGTCCCTCCTCTGCACATGTCCAAACCATCTCAATCTCACCTCCCTCACCTTGTCTCCAAAACGTCCTACATGCTTTGTCCCTCTAATAAACTTATTTCTAATTTTGTCCATCGTCATCAATCCCAACCAACATCTCAACATCTTCAGCTCTGCTACCTCCAGCTCCACCTCCTGTCTTTTACTCAATGCCACTGTCTCTAAACCATACAACATCTCAGGTCTCACCACAGTCCTATAAACTTTCCCTTTCACTCTCACAGATACTCTTCTATCACAAATCACTCCTGCTATCACTCTTCTCCACCCACTCCACCCTGCCTGCACTCTTTTCTTCACTTCTCCAACACTCTCTCCATCACTCTGCACTGTTGACCCCAGGTACCTGAACTCCACAATATAACATTAGTTACAGATTATTACCTTATACAAACATGGGGTGCACAAACTTTTGAGTGGGGTTGTGTTTTGGTCTTGATAAAGTCTCTGGTCTCACTCACACACTCACACTCACACACACACACACACACACACACACACACACACACACACACACAGATAATCAGGTTTAGCTTGATTTGTCTGGAGCAGCATGGGTTTTGACTCAGACCTGACCCTTGTAGGCAGATGGCTCTGTGTGTGTGTGTGTGTGTGTGTGTGTGAGGCAGAGAGAGATAGAAAAAGAGAGAGAGTAAAAGAGATAGACAGAGACGTCATGGTAACTGAAAACACAGCCCCACTTAAAAGTTTGTGCACCCATACCTGTATAAGGTCCTAATTTTCAGTTGTTGTATATTGTGATTTTTCGTGTGTGTGTGTTAATCATTATTCAGCAGGTTCTCATCTTTCCCTGTTTCTGTCTCCGTTCATATCTGCCAGCTCATCAGTTTACCTGACAGAGAATCCTCTCCTAATAGATCTGAGGTGTAAGCGATAGACATCTCTTGATTTCCCTTCCACCAGAAGCTTCCAGAGCAATTCCATATTTTCTTTCTTTCAAAAAAAGGAGAAGAGCGTTCGTCTCTACTCGAACACGGTCAATAAGGATAAGCCGATCGAGAATGTTATGGGCGGATTGGATGACAATTCCCAGATGTGCTGTCAGAGAAGATCACATCAGTGTTGTGGATGAAGCCAATATCTGGAGTCTGATATGGCGTGTGAGAGCTGAATCTTCAGAAACTGCTTTCATTTGATCATTTGTCTAAAAGATAATGCAAAGAAATAATGAATATATTGAGAGATGAAGCGATATTTAGCTCGTGTAGACTATATGGGACTGGAATTAGGCTTGTGTTTGTTTACAAACATGAACAGGATGGACTTCATCTTCATTGAACTGTTACCAAACAGATGGAGGCACACAAGTGTTTAGAAGGTCTTCACTTCAACTACGAGAACCAAAACCTGTTTCAGCATGACAATGTTCCTGTGCACAAAGCCAGCTTCACGAAGATGTGCTTTAATTGGGTTGGATTGGAAGATCTCCTGCTATAGAGCTCCAAACCTGTTGAACACCTTTGGGATAAATTGTTCACGCTGACTGCACCCCAGGAACCTCCCTCCTCACCTCACATGCATCAGGACCTGACCTTACTAACATTACTGTGGCATCTTCCCAAAAGACTTGTAATTTTCTATTTGCCCTCTATCTCTCTTTCTTTGTTCTCACGATTTGCCTCTCCTTTCAACTTTCTTCCACATCTCTGTCCCTTCTCCCTCTTTTTCCATTTGCTTGTATCTCTCTCTCCCTGTATATTTTCTCCCTATCTCTTGCTTTTTTTTTTCCCTCTGTATGGTTTTCCCCAACTTTTTCCGTCTTTCATTTTACAGGCTCTATAAAACTCGTTGTGGGACACTGACAGCTCCTCGCTAATCCTCCTGTGATGATCCATATGTTCGTCCACTTCTCCCTTTTTATCCCCTCACATCCATCCACACCTTCACTTAATCAATGGTCATCCCACCATTCACCTTGGTGTATATCAGAGCTGAAATATTTCCCCCCACAGCACGATGGCAGGTTAATAATTGAACATGTATATATCTCTCTGTGACAACTTAAAAAAAAAAAAAAAACCCGGGTTCATCTGTGACGTCTAAAAAACAACAAAGTGCTCTCTGGTGCTCTTGTCCTCCATGTTTGTTTTGTGTTGGCAACAAGCTAGCGGTGTGATGATTAGCGTATTTACCTTCACAGAACTGCGATGTGTTCAGTCAGAAGTAACAAGCGAATATGTTGACTGATCTGAAGCAAATACGTCTTTGTACACACAATAAACAATATATAAACAAAATCTTAAACACCTGTTTTTTTTCTTATTCTACATTACTTATTCCCATTTCAGCTCATTTAACAAATGTCTCCAAACAGCTTTACGGTTATAAAGTTGTATAAAATCGTGTATAAGTGAAGAGAGATACAAGTAGAGCGAGAGATGAGGGTGGGAAAGAAAAAGAGACGTACAGGCAGAAAGGGAGATATAACGAGTCAAAGAAAGGCAAAGTTATTTAAGTTGAACTTCTAATTCAGAACTCTCGTTTTTCTCTCCTTTTCAGCTCGAATGCTTCTCAGTCCTCCCTCCAGGGACTCATCTAATAAACTTCACTTGAACTGATAAAGTAACTGAACTTTTCTATGAGCTCTTATTAAGGACCAAGAGGAAAGGATGAAGGGGAAGTGGGCGTGGCCTGGTGTCTCATTGGCTCACCCCCTGGTTATATGCTAATATGGTGTCATGGCCAATAGAACAGGGGTTGAGAATGAACTTCAGTGTTGAACTTCAGTGTTCAGTCAGTGTGGACGCTCTGCCACATGCCCTCAGCATTACAGTCTCTCTCTTCACTGCATGCTGTGTTTATTCAAGAATGAGTTATAAGATTATACGGTGACTAAGACGCTCGAAGGAGTTTCTCTTCACTCCCAGTTAATGTCGGAGAGAAAATCCAGAACAGTGCCAAACCACTAACTAAATGTCTGATTCAGTTACATATTAACTCTCTTAAGAAAGGTTTAGAAGGAAGGAAGGAAGGAAGGAAGGAAGGAAGGCAGACAGACAGACAGACAGACAGACAGACAGACAGGCAGGGAGGCAGACAGACAGACAGACGCACCCCAGAAGCCTCCTCAGCACATCTCCATCAGTACTTTACTCACACCCTGAATGAACACAAGTGGGTGATTTGAGTTTGTGTGGTTTACGGTTCAATCCGTTCCACGTGCAGTCTGAAAAACGAGGCACAGTACAGAAAAAGAGCTTACACAGCAGGAAACGTTACTCATGATGCAAAAACACGTTGGGCCACGGTTTCTTAGGGGAAGAAAGAAAGAATAATTAACTGGAGCTGAGTGCAGAAATGTGTTTACTTTATACATTCTTTGCATCTGCTGCTCTTTCGGGTTTGGGGACGAATTGCATAAGCTGGACACGAGAACATCTGTCCACACACAATCTCACTTCCATACCACTATTTTTTAGACTTTGTCCCAAAAGCAGATGAGGGAAGAAGAGTTTCTGCAGGGTTACAAGCTTGACATGATTGAAAAGGTCCTCAAATATCCTGAAGCAGTGCAGTGGTCGTCTCTGTGACTGGGCAAAGTCATTCATGAATAAAATATCCACATGAATTCATGCAGCAGTGTGGAGATTTCAGCAATATGACGCTTTTTACGGAATCAGTTATATAACTGAGATCTTTTGTGGATCTGCAGAGCAATAAATCTCCTGTAGAGTTGAGCTAAAAAAAAAAAAAAACTGGTTAAATCCAGTTTATCCATCCACCCATCCATCCATCCCTCATATCCATCCACCATATCCATCCATTCATCTATCCATCCACCATTCATCCATCCACCATATCCATCCATTCATCTATCCATCCACCATATCCATCCATCCAGCCATCCACCCCATCAACCCTATTCATCCATCCACCCTATCCATCCATCCTAACATTCACTCTATATATCTATCCATCCATCCTATCCATCCATCCACCCTATTAATCCATCCATCCATCCAGCCACCCTATTTATCCATCCATCCATCCATCCATCCATCAATCCATCTGTCACTTCATCCATCCATCCTATCATTCGCTCTATCTATCTATCTATCTATCTATCCATCCATCCATCCACTCTATCATCCCATCTATCTATCTATCTATCTATCTATCTATCTATCTATACCCCATATCCATCCATCCCATCTTTACTCAGGAACTCTACTAGTACTCACACCTACATGTGATCTCTCTCTCCTTCTTCTCTCCTCACTGATGCTTTTTATCCAAGGTTATTTTCCTCAATTTTCTCCTCCAAATGCAAATAAGGCTCGAGCCTGCGGTGCTCCCGAAGTCCCTTTCTGGACTCAGTATGACCTAAATGATGACACACGGCTCTCGTGTTGTTTTAAACATGGTCTAAATGAGCTTAGGTTTTATAGCCTGAAGGACCTTCAGTCTGAAACGACCTTGAGCTTATTCGAATCTTTCCCAAATGGCGTAGACGCAGGTGCACAAAAAGCTGCTCAGAGTAGAACGAGGAAGATGCGGTTTCAATAAATAAATAAATACATCAATAAATAAATAAATGTCTGAAGGCAGTTTGACCTGATTACACCAAATCCTGTGCCCCTTCTGTCTTTTTTTAATGTCTATAAAATCAGCTCGAAGGCCAGCAGTTAATGAGGCAGAAGATAAAATAAACATATACGTAATAAGGCCAGTTTTCTAACAGAAAGGCCAAGCGTGCTGAGAGGGAGAGGCTCATCTGATCAATAATTGATCCTTAAAAAGCTTTCTGGACAAAGAATAACTGAGCAGTTTTTAAAAATGATCTCGTTTGTAAAGCTTCAGGTCTAGTGAGGCCTCTGATGCAGCTCCACCACTGGCCTCAGGAGCCACCTTTGGCAAAAGCTTCATCATAGAATTCAATAACACAAGGCTCAGAGCTGCATCATGGGGACCGAGTTGAATCAATTTAAGCACTAAGCCCTGAGAGGGATCTGATCTATTGGGTCAGTAAGGGGGTGGTGGACTCAAGGAGACATTTGGGCCATGAGACCTGTGGTGGAGGTACCAGTCATTTTCGTGCAGTGATGTGTGTCCTAGTTAAACAGCATATGGTGAAGTTGTGCTTTTGGCTCAATGAGGCCTATAGTCGAGCTGCACCATGAGGACGTGCTCATGAGGCTTAATAAGGACGCTGATGAAGCTGCACTGGGACTCTATTTAATACTCGTGCTGTCTATATTGTCTTGTATAATACAAGCTGAATGTATAGTGATATTTATGTCTGTGATTTGAGAGTCACTAACAGCTGGAAACAAATTCCTTGTGTGTCAACACTCATGGCCAATAAACCTGTTTCTGAAGTTGTATTTTGTATCACAATGCATTGGTATGAACATATTTACAGATTTATTTCTATACAATTATTAATAAATAGTAGAATTGACCAATTAATGACATGGCAGAGGTAGAGCTGCGTCTTCCTGCAGACACGACGGGTTTCTTTTTTGCACTACAAAGGCGTTTGTGAAAGGGCCTCCACAATGACACTTAAGTAAATTGATGCAATTTATACATCAGGACTGTGAATTTGGTGAAGCCTTTCCATAATCTGAAGGCTATCCAGACACCATGACCCAAGACTGGAGAGAAGAGTGTGCAGGTTCCTCTTATCCAGACAGAACGTGTGTACTGATCAAAGACAATGCCGCTGTATTAACAGGTGTAATATGTCGCCCTCTGCTGGTCACAATAGAACGGACAAATGTTTTTATACTACATAATAAACAAATAATTTCTAAAGAACGCTGTTTCTGATCAGCTTCCTTACCATGAATATTTCTGATACTCGCCTTATAGAGAGATACAGCATTCAGCTTTTACAGAGAAAAGGGGTGGAGAAAAAAACATCAGTTTGTGGAAGAAACATTATACATTTATTACTGAACCACCCTTTGAAATCCAAAAAGACCAGGAATCGGGGTCAGAGAGCGAGAGAGAGAGAGAGAGAGAGAGAGAGAGAGAAAGAGAGAGAGAGAGAGCGAGAGAGAGAGAGAAGAAAAATCATTGCACTACTTAGTAAAGCATCACTAGTAATAACTCTCATAGAAAATGTACAAATGTTTGTTAAAAATTTTTGTTTTTTTATATCAAGCCTTCAAATGATTTTGGTTACAGTTATTATACATAAGAAACTACATGTTAAACGATACAATTGTATTTTTAATGGAAAACAAATTAAAACCCATTTAAAAAAAAAAAATAAAGATCAGAAGCTCTCATTCGTTTAGCGTAAAAAAAAAAAAAAAGGGGAAAAAACAATAACACCATAAATAGTAAAAATGAGGTAACTGCTATTGTACCAAGCAGGAGGGGAAAAAAAAAATAATAATAAAAATAAAAAAACACACACGTACGTTATAAAGTAAAACGTCGGGGTTTAGTAAAGTGATCCGAGGCGAACGAGAGGAACGTGGAGATGCTGCGACGATGCGATGCGATGCGATGCTGGAGAACGACTGAAAGGCATCTGCAGTTAAGACACTACGGGTTTTGCGAGCTACGAGAGCTTAACGATGTGACTGTTTAATACACCTCACACTTTTCACACACACACACACACACACACACACTCGGGTCGAGGCAGAGGGACAGTCGGAGTTATGACAATCCTATGAAGCGTCTATGGCAGGTTATAAGACACGCAGAAGGACTGAAAGACAGTGACTGGAAACTGGAAAACTAGTTTGTTGTGCGTTACTGGGAAAAGACTTTGCTAGGTCTACCATTGTGTCGTTAACACGCACCCACACGTGAACACACACACACACACACGTGCACACCCCTGTGCTACCTGATTATACATTAATAACGAAGCGAGAATGCTGAAGTGAAGCTTCCTGTGAAAGTGCTGAACCATGTAGTGCTGAAAAATGCAACTGTTTTTCGACTTTCGTACACAAAAATAAATCTTGATTTTCTCCTAATGCAGTCGATCAGCAGAGATTTTGTTCTGACTTGTTGGTTTCGCACTCAAGCCACACAAGATCCCACAGAATTCATGTACCCAGGAGCTCCAAGAGAGCAAAAACTGTCCGTGTTCTTTAAATGACCCGGAAAACATACGCCAATTTCTGGGAAACTACCACTAGGGGGCGCCTGGAAGCTCGTTTATGTAGAAGAGGGAGCGAGAGATCGTGATATTCTCAGTAAGAAATGCAGATTCGTGTGAATCGAGAGAAGAACTGTTATAGCACAGTCATTAGTTTGCGCCAACATTTTCAATTCGCTCGGAAAATCTCTGCTGATAAAAAGAAAAAAAAAAAGAAAAACATGCAGAGAATGAATCCTGAGAAACAGAAAGAACAGGGGTTGTTTGATCACATGGTTAAAAAAAACAAAAACAAAAACAAGCAAGCAAACAAACCCCCGACGGTCTCCGGTCGACGAGAAGCGCATACGTGTGTGGAAAAACCTGCCGAGACGTGAGAGGTCACGTTTTTTCTTTAAGAAAATTAAATAAATAATTAAGACTGCGATGGAAGGAAGACTATATCCTTCTTTTCCAGGATAACAACACGGCGTTGGAAAAGAAAGAGAAAGAAGAAAAAAAAAAAAAAAAAAAAAACGAGGCGCCTCCTGACCGATCGCAGCTGACGAGAGACGTGAGCGCACGTGAGAACGGGAAGCCAGTGTTCTGTACCACACACACACACACACACACACACACACACACACACACAGGATAAATTACACGAGTAACCAAAAGAATCAAAAGACACACTTTCCCTCTCACACACACACACACACACACACAGTTTTCCAATTCTATAAGACTGCTAGATCAGAATTGAACAAACCCCACCCTAGATATATCTCTCTCTTTTTTTTATGTGGAAGAAAAGAACACAACTTTTTTTGTTTTGTTTTCAGTGTGTTATTCAGTCCCTCTATATTGATACATACATACATTTATATGCAATATTTTTATTCGCAAAGGAAAAGCACACATTGTTGTATTCACTTCCTCTTACAAGCTAAATTCACACGCTCGGGAATGTTAGTACTCACACACACACACACACACACACACACACACACCCAAAACACCACCCTGTACCCACCTGAAAAGAATAAAAGCGTACGAAATAAAGGAATACGAATGAGAGAAATGGCAGTGATGGTGTTTCCGTTTTAACAGAGAACCGTCTTTGGATTCTTGGGGTTAGTGTGTGTGTGTGTGTGTGTGTGTGTGTGTGTGTGTGTGTGGGTTTAGGGATCTGTTTTTGTGTTTTAACGATCATGTGATGCGAACGGGAGCTATTCACTTAATTTATGCTTAGGGTAAAAGAAAAAAAAAAATGAGTGTGTGTGTGTGTGTGTGTGTGTAAAAGGAAGTCCAGTGTGTTGAAATGGAGAAAGACTCCGGGATGGTGGGACGGTGTGTGTGTGTGTGTGTGTGTGTGTGTGTGTGTGTGTGGTGTGTGTGTGTGTGTGAGTGAGTGGTGATGTGGTAGGAGTGAAACGGGTCAGATCACTCGGAATCCCGCTGGACTTCGGAGGCGTCGGCTCGGCAGATGGGGCAGGTTCTGTTAGCCTGTGGAAGAGTGGGGGGGGCATTAAATGATGCAAGAGCATTAAACACACACACTCATCCACCCACACATCTGTCCACTCATACCCGCCCACATCCACACACCCACTCACCCACATACCAACCAACCAACCAACCAACACACACACACACACACACACACACACACACACTTAAATGATGTAAGAGCATTAAACCCACACACTCATCCACCCACACATCTGTCCACTCACACCCGCCCACATCCACACACCCACTCACCCACATACCAACCAACCAACCAACCAACACACACACACACACACACACACACACACACACACCTTAAGCCATTTGTCGACACACTTGGCGTGGAATTCGTGATTGCAGGGCAGGACTCTGAGCAGCTGTCGGGACTCGAAGTCACACATGCACACCACACACCTGAAAACACACACACACACACACACACACACACACACATCAGAGAGAGCTGAACACAATGCCATCTGAGCTTCTATTTAACGTGTTAATGTAGAATAAGCTTCATTTCTAAACACACTGAACTCTGATCAAGTCTAGATCTACTAGATGTCTACCCCCCCCCCCAAATTAGTGCTGTACAGAGTGATTGTGTGTGTGTGTGTGTGTGTGTGTGTGTGTGATTTACTCACAGGGTTTGCTCAGACTGGTGGTTGCTGGGGTTGAATCTGTAGGAAGGCAGCTGCTCGATGTCAGCTTTTGTCAGGCCGCGTGGTTTGGCTTCCCCGAGACGTTCGGCGAGGTTCAACAGAGCCTAAACACACACACACACACACACACACATTAAAAGGAATGGTTAATAAGAAGTTGGTGATAATTAGACATATGTATAACTTATTTATAAAATAAAACTAAAATAAATAAAACAGTCACTATGGAACAGAGAGAGTTCACTTTTAATTCTATGGTTCACACCGACAGCAAATCATCAAATGTTCTTGTGTGTGTTTATAATCCACACTGCTGCGAAGAAATGAAAGTGGTCAGGGCAAATCGCTATGGTAACCCGCCATACCCCACCCCCCCCATAACCTTACAGATTTAGAATCGCGCCAGGTTCTGAGACCATGAAGGACGGCTCACCTCGTAATTCTCCACCTCTCCTTCGTCTACGTCCAGCTCTAAGCTGATAGCAGGCCCCACGGCTGTAGGCTGCACTGGAAGAACAGAGCTGCGGAGAGAAAGGAGCCACGTTGAATCGGGGTTTTAATCAGTTACGCGCACACGCTTTTTAATAATATTTTTCCGAAACTCACAGGAAGTACGGAAGGAGGCTGGGGTGATACGGGGGCGGAGCCACGGCTTGCTGAGAACGGTACCGCCGACCCGTGATGCGTCGAGGCATGAAGTGTGGATACGGCTGTGCGAAAAAGGACAAAAAAGAAGACGACTATAAGTTTCTGGAAAATTCCTGATTATATGGAATGAGGAGGGGGGGGGTGTTTCGGGTGTACTCACCATTCCGAAGAGCTCCTGTGGCAGGGGATCGTGGGAGAGGAACTGCAAAGGCGTGGAAGGGGGCAGGGGGCTGGGGTGGCCCGAGTGGGCGTAGTTAAAGCTGCCACCTACTGGCAGGTGATCTCCGAGAAGCTCCACTTCGTTCTCAATCCTTTGTAGTGGCTACACACACACACGCACACACGCACGCACGCACGCACACACCTTAGAGTGGTGTAATACGCATAGATTTGTGTGTGTTTATAAATATCTACATGTACTCACTGATCTTGATTGTTGTGTCTGGAAGGGCAGAAAGTGTGCAGGAGGGGCCAAGTGCGGCGGGTGGTGATGGTGCGAGAGGTGGTGTGGGGGGTGGAGGAGGAAAGTCGAATCGCTGGAAAGCAGTGAGGGAAATGCGTACGGCACGGGCAGGTGCTGCACTGAACAAGCAGGCAGCATCTAATAAAGGAAAAGAAAATGCATTAAAAAAATTATATATATATATATATATACACATACACATACACACAGACCAATGTTCCCGATTCTGAACACTAGGGGGCGACAGAGTATATAGAAAGTGATTCTCATATATCACTCTAAAGCACAAACGAACGCACCGGAGGTGGGCAGACGGGGTAGTGCTGCTGACTGCTGAACACCACCGAGCACGCAGGCACCTGCTGCTGAGAGGAGCATGCTGGGATATGCTGTCCCGTACAGAGAGGGGGCGGGAGGGCATGGGCTGCCACTGGAGACACAGTGTACGATACGGGGACTGTACCCTGAGGAAGCTACCACACACACACACACACACACACACACACACACACACACACACACACACACACACACACACACACACACACGATTCAGAATTTGACATCACACAACACATTGCGTCTGACAATCAAATCACAACATCATCTTACCTGCTCGTGGAGGTCCATGACCATGGTGCCTTGCTGCTGCGGATGCAGTAACCGTGGCGACAGAGCAGGAGGGTGAAATGCGCGGGGCTCGTCGGTGCCCGCCGGCGGGTGAGGGGGCATGGCGGGGCCGTACGAGTGAAGAGGGTGCGTGTGAGGGTGAGGAGGGTGGCGGTAGTTCTCGTCCTGAGGACCACCAGGAGAGCCGTGGTGGAGTCGGGAGAGGCGTTCACGTCGTGCTCGCTGACGTCGAGCTGGAGGGCTGAGACGCAACAGAGGATCATCATCATCATCATCATCATCATCGATTACCAATAATGACAACTGGTTAAAACGTCCAGGAGCGTACCTGCGTCTGTTTCTGACGGGCGTGTGACAGCGCTCGGAGTGGTAGTGTGAGTGAGGATAGGGGTGTGGTCGGCGACTGGGCGGGAGCTCCCACGGTCTGATTGGCGGAGACGGCGTGGAGGGCGGAGCTGCGGCCAGATCTAATACAGACTGCTGCGAGAGCCTCTGGCGTTTCGGACTGGGGGAGTCTTCTGTCTGCAAACACACAGTCATATTCAGTTATAGATTTATTCCTAATGCAGTCCCTCAAACACATTCATCTGTACTCCATCCATCCATGACATTCATAGACCTACGAATGCTACACATTTATCCTTCTACAAATCCAAACGATCCATTCATCAGTTCAGTCATAAAGCCATTACAAGGTTTATTCATTGATCCACAAATCTGATCCAAACATCTCCATTTCCCCAAAAACCATCTACAATTCCATCCACAGACATCAATTTATCCATCCTTCAATCCACCTCTAAATCTAAACATATACAAATTAATCCATAAACCATTCCTCTATCCATTTATTCATCCATCCTTCAAACTAGCCATCTATCCAACCAGCATCCATCCATCCTACCAAACCATCCATACTTCTCCATCTATCTTTACACTATCTATCTATCCATCAGTATATCAAACGATCCATCCATCTCTATTAATCAATGTACAAACTCATCCCTCTAATCATCTAGAACTCCATCAGTCCATCTAATAAATCCACCCCGTCATCTACAAATGTGTGCTCCTCTAAATCTTTCCATCCATTACACGTAAAAGCAGAACCTCACTGCAGGGCCACGTCCCAAATCTCGCTTCATATCATAATCGGTCCATTTCAGAACCAGAACCTTTATAAAAGAACTTCATCAATGTTGGAATCTTGTTAATGAACAGATGTAATTACGGCACGCGGCCAAATCGCCAACTATAATCATAAATATATACAGAGCAGCGAGATCAATAAAACATTCATCAATGGGATAAACAGCTGCTCAGCAACACAGGAGAGGAATGTGTGTCTCTGTCTTAGTAAACACACACACACACACACACACACACACACGCGTTTCCACCCTAAAAGCCATTTCCTGCCTGCGACATCACCGCCTTCTGTTGCCTTGGGACAGAGTGAGGTCACTTCCTGCAAGTGTGAGGAAACCCTCTGTATGGGGAGGGGCCGTTGTGCAACAGATGTGTGCCCACACACACACACACACACACACACACACACACAATGAGTAAAATACAACTTTGCCGTGACGGCGAAATGACACACTGGTTACGGTGCAAGTGTTGGTGGAGAAGGCTATAGAGGCGCTTTACGGGAACTCACTGAGTCATGGGGAGCTTTCACAACCACTCATACAGGACACACACACACACACACACACACACACACACACACACACACACACACACACACACAGAGACAGACAGACAGAGAGACCATACAAAGGACTAAAACAAAACAATCATAAACAAAAAATTATGACCGTTAAAACAAAAAAAACAAAAAAAAAAACTTGTGTCTCACACACACACTCTCTCACACACACACACACACACACACACACACACACACACACACACACACACACTGGGTGGTAATTTTCACAGTCAGGGTGCAGCAGTCAACACCGCCGAGTGTGTGCACGCATGTGTGCGTGTTTAATCACTAACAGGAAACAACTGAGGGACGAGATCCAGTGCGCACACACACCCACACACACACTTGAGTCAAACTCTTTTTTTTCCCCCCTAAACAAATGTGTCCCTAATCGGACTCGGTGTAACGTTTCACACTCGCCTCCGTCTTAGTCTGCACATGAACACTCGATCTCTCCACACTTCATTCTCTTTTACCCAGAAACCTCCTCTTTCCCATCAGGAAGTGCAGACAAATAATAAAAGGCCAGTCGAACCCCAAAGCAAACAATGTCCTCAATATGTGTGTGTGTGAGACCCTGGTGGAAATTGTGTTCAAAAGAACAGGAACCAGGTTCAACTTTAAGGGTTCGAAACAAGTTTTAACAATCTCCAACAGCCGGCGCAGAGACCAGAGGCCAATTTATTAGGAACCCCCCTTGTGCTAGCTTCGTCCTCCGACTGACCTCCTGAGCTCCAGATCTGGAAGTGACCTCAAAGAGTTAAATCCGAGGTACGAGGGGGGGGACATTATTAAAGCTGTGGAAAATGATGAGCTATGAACAGAGACTTAGACACACCCCATCCACCCTGCCTCAGGGCTTTTACACAACTAGCTCACACACACACACACACACACACACACACACACACACACACACACACACACACACACACACGCACACAATATTGGCAGCCTTGCCTTCATTACTTATCACATCATCACTCCCGCCATCCTCCTGGAGGCTCTGCTGATATCACAGGGGATGAAATCACACCTACACACCCAGAGGACATTTTCATACAAACATCTGGATCTGAATTTATCTCCACTCACACACACACTCTGGACATTTACATACAAACACATTAAATCGGTTTCCCCCACAAGGATTTATTCCTTCGATGTACTACTTATTCTTTTGGCTGCTCCCGTTGGGGGTCGCTACAGCGGATCATCAGTTTCCATGCCACTCAGTCCTTCCGTCAAAAAGGAAAGGGCTCAGAGCCGATCCTTGATGCAGTCCAGCCTCCACCTTAAATGGGTCGGTCACCGACAGAAACCTCCTCACCTACTTCAGTACCCGGACTTTACGAACAGCTTTGCGGCTGAACCAACACAAATGTGCACAAGCACAATCCTAAATCTAGTGGAACATCTCAGAAGAAGAGTGGAGGGAATGATGAGAGCAAATTGGGACTGATGCAAATGTTCGAAAAGCACATGCTTATGGCCAGGTGTCCACAAACTTTTGGAAAGAGGTCTCCAAGTAAGAACTCGGGGACCTCCAAAAAAAGACTCATTAACGAGTTATTATGTATAACGAGCATGATTATAATGCGTATGCTACATTTTTTTGATCGCCCTGTTAGAAGATCCTCGACTCTTCTGGGAAGATGTTCCACTAGACTTTTGTAGAGATTTGTTCTCATTCATCTATATATTCATCTACTGTTGCAGGTGAGGAGGTCCCTGTTGTGCAGTCGGCGTTCGCATTTATTCCAATGCGGAGATCTTCCATATCTGCCAAACCCATGGAAAACAGATTCTTCATGTAGCTGGCTTTGTGCACAGGGGCATCATTATGCAGGAACAGGTTCAAGTGAGGAACAAATGTTATGCGCCTGCATCCAAAGCCGTCCGGATACAATCGTGTCTTCAACTGCATATTGCTGGAAAATTCAGGTGCATTACAGCCATCAGAGTGGTTTCACTTGGCGGTTATTGGAACGTTCTCAACTAAACAGAATAAAAGGAAGTGCGGGGGTCAAAGATCGGGGTCGGGGGGGTGGTGGTGAAGGTTTACAAGTTCACTTCCTGTCAGTGTCTTGAGCATCGTGACCTTGGGATGATTACATCCACATATGTGAAAGTCTTGTTCCGTCCACTCGTCCTTCCATCGAGACTAGGATGAGATTTGTTTGTGTACAGGCGATATTGTTCTCTCATTTTTATCTCTCCTCATGCCTCTCTGCCCTCCCTCCCTCCCTCCCTCTCCCTCTCTCTCTCCCCCTCTCCCTGACAGCCAAACCCATTTTGAGGCCGCCTCTAAATTCTGAAGCGAGGAGAGCCTGTTCCTGCCTGTGTGGAAGCCCAGGAATGGAGACAAACACACACACACACACACACACACACACTACAGCGCTCTGTGCTTCAGGACCTCCCACGAGCCGATCTTTTCTGTGTGAGAGCAGAATGTAGAGCTTTCACTCTTCCCAACACACACACACACACACACACACACACACACACACTCGATGTAACTAAAAAGGACATAGCCGCCGGTTTTGCCCTTTTTTTTTGGTCATGAAAAAAAACAACAGACACACCAGCTGACTGAAGCAGAACCTTCAAGTCGAGCATAAACACACACACACACACACACACACACACACACACACACTTTAGTCCTGTCAGTCGATTAAAATATTTAATTGCACCTTTTTTGTTATAAAATGTACCTTAAATAAATACTTGAAAGTTTTTAATTCTCTAATCGACACGTTCATGGATGAATATTTACGCAAACGTATGTTTATTTTTAGTGACACCGAACTCCACGTGGAGCATGAAGAACAAATGTTCTTGTAAATGTTTCAGAGTAAATTGTGGTGTTTTAAAACGACGTAAAACATCAGGACACCAAACGGAATCTTTGCTACGTTTCCACACGGACGGTTTTAATTGCCGGACGTGCACGTCACCATGGGATTTTTGGCGCATCGAAGTACTTTCGAGTAAACTGAGGTACTTTTTGGTACCACTTTTTGGTGAGGAGGCCTGGGTTTGCAGTCAGCGTTCACAATTATCTCTCCCTCCATCCTTAAAATCCTGATGGAGCTGGCGTTGTGCACGACTGCCATGCCGGGGAACAGTATGTATCCGAGTTCAGGTGAAGAACAAAATGTCATGCTCCAGCATCCAAACACAAGTGTGTGCCCTCATTTTTTTGTAGGAACGATTTGGAGAACCACCACACTCGGCTGGAAGGGATCCGGCGTCCCCATTCTGAGGAACCTCTGTAGAAAAAACCTAAGAGGAACAAACATCGGTTCTTCTTACCTTATCTGTGGCATCTGCGCAGGACGGCTCGGAATGATAGTGATACACTCCTCCCATGGCTCCTGTGTGGAAACAGATATGTACATGTTAACAACACACACACACACACACACGATCATATTATACTCTTTTACGATTTCAGAGACATGAGCAAAAACAGATTCGAAAGAAACATCCTGTGATTACAATATTACTGTGTGTGTGTGTGTGTGTGTGTGTTTTATGTATTCTTGTGCATGGATTTCGTCAGATGAAGGGGAGGGAGTTACCCTCAGATGCCATGAAACCTCTGCTCCAAGGACAGCAGTGTGTGTGTGTGTGTGTGTGTGTGTTTCTTGCTTGATGTTGGAGATCTGTCTCTCCCTTCTCTCTAAAGCATGAAGACAGAATTAAGACGTGTGTGTGCGCGCGCACGTTTCTGGCTGTAACTAATTAAATCATCCTCTGTGCTTCTCAGCAAGAGTTTGATCTGTTGCGTTTCATCTCACCACCGACTGATCTGAACCCGTCCGTAAGCTACGTCTCTGTGCCAGGAGCTCTACGTAGAGCCTCTGTACGTGTGTGTGTGTGTGTGTGTGTGTGTGGTGTAACAGCCGTACACGAATCCATATTAAAATCTTTTGCTACAGGGTTTCCGGTTCAGTACACGTGTACATAATGCAGTCCTTCTTACGTGCGGAACAGAGTTACAATTCTTGAGTTTCCTCAGGAACGTATTAAGTGGCGGACCGCAAGTGTGTTTAGTCACCGTCTCGCACTCCGAGCGCATTTTTTATTGCCATGAATAAACTTGAAAACGTACACAACAATACCAGGGGTATAAAAAAAACCCCGCAGTTTTGCAGGTTTGTTTTGTGCGTACATTAAAAAAAACAAAAAAAAAAGAAGAATCCATTAGCGTTAGCCGCTAACCAGGAAGTGGCTAGCATTTAGCGCCAATGATTCTTAAGCGTTTTTATGTCCAGCTTGAGGAATTTAACAATCAAAGAATCTCCTGTAAATCACATGTCGAGGGAGTAAATGAATGAAAGATGGAAAGACCGAAGACATTCGTTAAAAGTCTGCTGAAAGACAGAACGGTTCAGTAGATCATCTTTATATTTAATTGTAATTTCTTTATTTATTTCATCAATCAAACCAATTTTTTGGATCAATCAATTGAATCAATAGTAAAAAAAAAAAAAAGTACTGCATTCATTTGACATTTTTTTTTTTTTATAAAATATAATTTTATATATTATTTAGAACCAAGCAGACTTTTTATTTGAAGCTGTTTTAAAAATGTAAACGGTTTAAATGTTGATCACAAATGTTAATAATAAAGAATTTAAAAAAAGAAGGTGTTTCTTCCCCCTGACTGGAACCGAATCGTGATTTAAAACCGAGCTGCGTAACGAAGCGTGAATACACTCCTAAAGTGTAAGAGATGAGGAGAGCGGCATTGTACTGCACCACAGAGCTTCTCCTTTACACTATTCCCTCTGTAACTTCTTCACACACACACACACACACACACACACACACACACACAGCAGCTTGACTCTACAGTCATATATCACACATGTGCACCCAGATACACACCAATTGTGTATCGACAGAGAGACGACAGAGAGACAAATAAACAGACAGAGGGGCAGAAAGAGACACACACACATGGGAAGAGAGAGAGAGAGAGAGAGAGAGAGAGAGAGAGAGAGAGAGAGAGAGAGAGAGAGAGAGAGAGAGAGAGAGAAAGAGAGATCAGCGGAGACACAGAGAAAGAAACGGACAGCAGGACAAAAAGACAGAGACGATCATTAGTTTGGACTTGCAGGAACAGGTGTGATGAACCATAGAAATGCTAATACACAACCACACGTCATCACACGTGACTCAAACGACCAACTCAAGCAGACACGTCACGACTAACAGATGGCGTGAAAACCTCATGGTTGGATTAGTGCAAGAGCTACAAACCGAACCGACGTCCATCACAGCGACTCAGGAGGCAACAGAACAGTAGCAGGTCTAATAGATATTCTGTGGGTAAAAGATCAGTAGTACCAGCAGTTATACCGTATTATAAGGGGTAGAAGTGGGTATTAGTGGGTAGCTGGAGCAGTTATAACGTATTATAAGGGGTAGAAGTGGGTATTACTCCTGGGCACCTGACGAGAAGGTAGGAGCTCCATCAGCCCCAGTGAATGCTGGGAAATCACCATGTCTGGTTTGCACCTGTGAGATCTTGAGATTGACATGATGCCAGGGGGCGGAGGTGTAAACCAGCGTGAAAAAAACATGCCATTATGCCACTGATGCTGTTTTGCAGGACACCCTATACACCCCCCAAAAACACATACACACCACACACCCACCCCCACCAACCAACACACACCTTATACAGAGCTGGTTTGTTCCGGTTTGATTAGAAGGCATGCCGTTTTGGCCATATTTCGGCTTCGTAATGGACATGGACAGAGGGGAAGAGATGGGACAGATAGGACGCTACTGAGGACACAGAAATGGATGGGGGTGGGGGTGTGTCTGGGATAACTATGGGGGATGGGAATGTGAGAAAGAGAGAGAGAGAGAGAGAGAGAGGGAGGCAGACATTAAGGGGTTGAGGCATACCCTCATGAGCGTTATGGATTATGCTCGGAGCTCCAGAGTGCATCGTCTATTTCGATCCATTTCCTCCACCTTTCTACCCTCACCCCCTTTTAGTCCCTCACGCCTGCTTCCTCTCCCCCTCTCCCCCTCTCTCCCTCTCTCCCTACACGGTTTCACTTTCCCCCTAATGCCAGCCATTAATAATACTCTCACACACACACTCTCCTGGTTCACCTGTCAAATCGTCCACACACACACACACACACACACACACACACACACTCACACACTCACACACTCACACACGTATAAAATCAACCTGAAAGTGGGAACGAATAATAAAATAGTTGGAAGGGAATTTAAACCTGTTGCGTAAACCGGTTCGGGTCGTATCACTGTGGCGTCTTAAATTTTCCATCCGAGGTTTATTTATCTGTCAGTGTTTTTTTTTATGTAGATGAAAAATTGCCTTTTAATAAGGAAAAGAAACATGTGAGAGATCTGCACAACACACACACACACACACACACACACACACACACACACACACACAGCCTGTATGTGTTTGCCAGGGCGCTTTGCATAACTGTAAAGCAAGTGAATAGAAAGAAGCGACAAACACGCACACAGTGCAGGAAAAGAGGAAGTAAATGGAAAGTGAGAAAGTAAGAGAGTGCAAGAAAAAGAGAGGGAGATGGAGGGCTTTACCCTCCGCAACCCAACAGCAACAAAAAGCCAGAGGAGAAGAGAACGGAGTCGGAAAAGCTGAAACCGGACCAGGGAGAGGGGGTGAGAGAGAGAGAGAGAGAGAGAGAGAATCTCTGTGAGCAAGAGAGTTCAGGCTAATGTTTCCTCTCTGTGTTCAGCTTCCTCTCTCTGGAGATTGAGAAGAGGAAAGAGAGAGGAGAGAGAAAGAGAGAGAGAAAGAGAGAGAGTCCTGCACACATCATGAAAATTCATGTGATTTATAACATTCAGGCAAACAAAGCACTGTTGAATTTGAGAGAACGAGAAGAGAAAGGGGGAGAAAAGAGGAACAGGGTAAATGAATGACAGAGAAAGAGAAGAAGAGATAGATAACGAGGGGTAGAGAGAACGACCAAGCTTAAGAGATACACACAGAAAAAGAGAGAAACCGCAGAAGGAAGAAAGAGAGAGAGAAAGAGAGGTCTAGAAAAAGAGAGATGGACAGAGCGGAGGACAGAATGGATGGAAAAACAGAACGAAAACAAGAGAAAGACTGAGAGCGAGACAGAGACATTAGAAATGATCACACCCACTCTTCTTTTCCTCCCTCTCCTATTATTTTTCCCCTCTCTCCCTCCCTCCCTCCCTCCCTCTCTCTCAGCACTCTCAGGCCTTTTCACTCGCTCTACCACGGGCCCCATGAAACGTGATTTGGTTTCACTCGCTGTAAGTTTCTCGGGTCTCTGCTCTCTTTCGCATGCAAGCTCACACACACACACACACACACACGTTTAATAAACCGGTAACATGACAACACACAGCATGGTTCCTGGTTTTGACGGAGCAAATCTAAAGCCAGTTTACTTTAAAAGAACGCTGAGGTTCCTTTAGGGTTCGACAGAAGCTTTAAAGTGTCCAATAACGTTAGTCTGCGAGCTGAACAGCTCTCTCGGTGGGCGGGGCATGCCCTCAATCCTGTCAATCACAGTGACACTAGCCAATCGCATTGCTATGTGAGCTGAACAGCTTATTAAAGCTCTCTAGGTCACAGCAACACTGGCCAATCAGAGGCCTGTGAGCTGAACAGTTTGTGAATGATCTCTGGGTGGGAGGGGCTTCTCCGCCCTCCCTCTTTGTCGCTTTCTCCTGTCAATCATCGGATCATTAGCCAATCAAATTGCTGTGTGAGCCGAGAACGTCGATAACGCTCTCGGGGTGGGAGGCGCATCATTTTTCTCACCTGTCAATCGCATGGCCAACTAGCCAATCAAGTTGCTCTGTGAGCTGAACAGATCTAAATTGCTCTCTGGGTGGGTGGGGCTTCCGTTCTTCTGTCTGTCAATTACACCACCACCGGCCAATCACAGTGGTCTGTGAGCTAAACAGAACATAACTGCTGTCTGGGTTAAAGGGGGCGTCTTCTCCCTCTGTACGTCTCACTCTTTTTAATCACAGCAACAGTACCCAATCACGGAGGTCCGTGAGCTAAACAGGTCATTAACGCTCTCTGGGTGGGAGGGGTTTCATCTCTCCTTCATCCAGCAGCGCGAGGCGATCGAAATGTTATGCTGAACAGGTCGTTAATGTTCTCCAGGTGGGAGGGGCTTCCTCTCTCTCAGGTGTCAATCACAGTGACACTAGCCAATCACAGAGAACTTTAAACTAATGGAGCACTTCATTTTTTATTTATTTCTAACTTCATCATAACCATAAACCTGCGAAGGCAAAACACTAAACTTCATTTCAGATTCCTTCAAAAATCCCCGGAAAGATTCAACACTGACATTCCAACACTCTCTGAACGCGGCTCAGAGGAATCCTGAAGGATCCTGTTTTTCATGAATTAGAGGTGAAAATTAAGACGAGGGTCAGGATTACTTTTTCCACTCCAGGGTTTTAGCAGGTTTATGTGCTTGATCAGGAACAAGTGAGGAAACGGTGAAGAAAAAAAAAATAATCTGTTTCGGGGAAATGTCCGATCCGCGGCTCACTGGTCCGTTTCCCTGTCCAGCTCCGAAGTGGCCGGAACTGCTGGAGAGGTTGCCTGGAGACGCACAAAAGCAGGCGAAAACAAATAGCTCCCTTTGTTATGAAAATGGAGGAGTGTGGGAGCGTGTGTGTGTGTGTGTGTGTGTGTGTGTGTGTGTGTGTGTGTGAGAAAGTGAAAACGAGAAACTGTTGATTTTGAGCCGAACAGAATACGATGTGTTGGTTGGAGCATCGCTCATGGTTTTAAATATCAGCGTGAGCCGAGCCGAGGCCGGTGTTAGAGCGGCGTGTCGATCAGACTGATCACGTGACGAGGAAGCTGAGGAAATATTATATTTAGTTTGCGTGTCTGTGCTTTTGTAGCAGCAGGAGAACTCTAATTAGCGCCTGCTGAAGACATGGGACGAAGTGTTAATGTAAAAACGCGCCTTGATAAGGCTTTCGAGCGTGAACACGTTCCCCCTCACGCATCATCCACTTCCTCCAACACGTTAACCACATAAAGAACTGCGTTAAGCAGAGAAGTGAAAGAAAGATTTGGGATTGTGTACTGAATATTCAAAAACTCTCACTAATTCACACTCGACACATCTATAACACTCACAGTCATTGTAACGCCCACCAGCCCCTCATAGCCACGCCCCCCCCACACTGGCCCCTCCCACCAGGCCCTCAAATTCCCCTCCCACAGACCCCTCACATTCACAACCAACGGCCCCCGCCGGCCCCTCGCAGCCACTCCTAATGGCCCCATGCAGTCACTTCCACCAGCCTGAGCTTCATCAGAACCGCAGGAAGGGTGGATGTAGAGCAGGAGAGAGAGAGAGAAAGAGAAAGAGAAAGAGAGAACGCAAGGTAGACACAGAGGTCAAACAAGAAAAAAGGGAAAAAGAAAAAAAGAGGCAGACAGATGAGAAGGAGAAGAGACAGCAGCAGATGGAGAAAGAGAGAAACAGACAAAGAGAATGAAATAAGATCAGAGAGAAAGGAAGAAAAGACAACAGACAGAATTGCAAAAGACAAGCACAAGGACGGAGAGGAGAGACAGATTAAGAAAAATATAAACAAAAAGAGAAAGAAAAGAACACAGCACACACGGACTGGAGATGTCTCGAGACGTTTAGCTCAAACCCACGCAGAGACGAAATGTCTCACTGAGCAGATCTGGTGAGACGTGTTTCCACACGTGATTCACCCAGAAGAACAAAACCCGGTGAAACTCAAACCCCGACCCTCTCCCACAGCTGCACTTCCTTAAGGACACTTGAGGAAACGTGGACGCAGAGCAGGACGTCTGTGTCTCGGATAAGCCGCTCTAATTGGGCTTGGATCACGCTCGCTAATTTAACTAATACACCAGAACGGGGGGGGGGGATAATAAATAAAAATGAGGACGAAGCGGAGAACTTGGACCTGGCAGCGTCTTTAGAAGGACGCAGGAGGACAACGACAATTTTTAAATGTTCGAGAGCAGACGAGCAGGAGTGCTCACAGGTGCCAGGTGTCACACACACCAAAAAGACAGAGAGAAAGAGAGAGAACAGAAAAGAAGAGCACAAACCAGAGTGAGACAAAGAAATAAAAAAGACAGACAGCATGAGACAAGAAGAGTGAAAGAGAGAGAAACAGGGGGGAAGAAATAGAGAAGGAGAAAGACAGAAACTGAGTTAGACAGCAAGCGAGAGAGTGAGACAGAGCAAGAAAGAAAGACAAGCGACAGAAAGAGAGACAGGCAGACAGAAAAAGTGAGAAAAACAGAAACAGACAGTAAGAGAGACACAGGGTAGGAAAGAGAGAGGTCGTGAGAAAGAGACAGAGAGAGAGACAGACATAGTGAGAGAGAGCGACAGAACGAGTGAGACAGAGACAGACAGAGAGAGAGGGTGAGAGGGAGTGAGACAGACAGAGTGAGAGAGACGGAGAGGAAGAAGTAAACATCCTATAGGGAACTGATTAAGATCTTCTCTCTCCTCTGATAAAAAAATGAGTGAACACCTACAGCAGAACAGCTCTCTAGAGGACCACAAGCGTGTGTGTGCGTGTGAGGAACACTGTGTCTGTGTGTGTGTCTGTGTGCGTGTGTGCGTGTGTGTCTGTGCGTGTGTGTGTGTGTGTGTGCGCGCGCGCTGAACGGACACATCACAAACCGTCTCACACTGATAATGAAAGCGAATGAAGAAATGTTGCAGCGCAAAACGTTCTGAGAAAGAGAGAGATAGACAGACAGAATGTGTGAAAGTGTGTGTGAGTGAAAGAAAGAGACAGAGAGAGAAAGACAGACAATGAGAAAGAGAGCGAGAGAGAGAAAGAGAATGAGAAATAGAGCGAGAGAGAGCGAGAGAAAGAAACAGATAGAGAGTGAGAGAGAAACAAAACGAGAAACAGAGAGAGAGAGAGAGAAAGAGAGAGCGAGCGAGAGAAAGAGAGAGATGTATTTGTTGTGTATTGTGAGCAGATGGTGTTGAACTCTGGGGATTTTCTCTGTGCTGCTCCCCTCGTTATCAAAGCCGTCTCTTTGATCCTGGTCAATCTCTCTCTCTCCCTCTCTCTCTCTTTCTCTCTCTCTCCCTCTCTCTCTCTCCCCTTTACGTGCGCTCTCTCTCTCTCACACACACACACACACACACACACACACCTCACAGCTGGTAGACAGGGTAGAAGCAGCAGCAGCAGGCAAGCAGGTATTTCCAGTCTGGGGTTAATCCACTGTGTGTGTGTGTGTGTGTGTGTGTGTGTGTGTGTGTGTGTGTGTGTGTGTGTGAGAGAGAGAGACCGTTCTTTCCCAGTTCCTATGTAAACTCAGGTGTGCTTACCTATTGATTGCTTTGTGACCAAACA
>MU551723.1:219070-228833 GCA_024362625.1 Silurus asotus
TGACAAGACATTGAGGACATTGACTTCTGTGTGCAATCTGAAGGATGTCGATGGTTTCCTTTGTCACAGTTGGTTTTTAACTGCCGATGACTACGATGATCGAATGATTTTTCCGTATTGCTACGAATGTAATCTCGTAAACTTATATCTCTTTATTCTCTTTTTAACTGGCACAAAAAACGCTGTTGTAAAAATGACTCCTTAAAAAAAAAAAAAATCCATTCGTTCATTAAAATAAGTTTTGTGTAGTCACGTGACCATGCTTCTTTCTCAACGTGGTGTTCTAGACAGCAAAGATAAACCCTGGCTCTGGCTTTGGCAGACGCTCTTACAAGCGCTCAGAGAGACTTACAATTCTCATTTATACACCTAAACAGTTCAGAGCCTTTTTTTAATGGGCCCTAAGACGATCTTCACAGTGCTGGGATTTGAACTGGCAACCTTCAGATCAGAAGTTTTAGCCATTGAGCTCCCACTTTCCAAAACACAATCAAATATGTTTTGACAAAGTATACAAAAAACATTGTGTAGTCGTTGGTATGCTCCCGAAGATGATCTACGTGAAGAATCTTATAAGTATCCGGACGAAGAATTAGAAGAAAGTTCTGTAAAGTCCAAATTTGTCTCCAACAGAAGAACTTGTGTAAGATGGCAAACAGGATAGGAGATGTTTATCAGACTGCCTCACCCCCACAGTCACACATGGAAGCTTAAAGTTTTTGGTTTGTTTTGGAGCAGGGGAGGTTGAAGACTTATTCTGGAAAGTAAAAGGAATTCTGAACCAACACGACTCCCATTCCACACTTCAACACCATGCAGGTCCGTCTGGACTGCGGCTCGTTGGAACCGACTTCACCGTACAGCAAAACAATGAGCCAAAGCGAAGAGTTCTGTAAGCGTTATGTATAAAACAAACAGTCGTCTGGAGTGATATCTATCAGGGAACGACCCGCTCAGTCACCAAACCTCAATCCTACTGAACTGCTCTGAGATGAACACGCAAATCTCTATCTAGTGAAGAACAAGTTTTACAGGATTCATGGCAAAGTATTTCAACTGAACGTTTGGAAAAACGAACTGTCCAAGAGTGTGTGAAGCTGTTCTTCACGCTAAGGAAGGATTTTTCGATGAAATTAAAGTCTGTACATTTATAGATCTGTTTGGTTCAAGTAGAAGTGGTTGAATGTCACACACACACACACACACACACACACACACACACACACACACACACACACACACACACACACACACGCACGAAGCCCACAGAACAGATATGTTTTTGCCAGGTTTAGAGATCAGGGTTGTTTTGGAGCTGTGGGTTTGATTGAGTTGGTCTGTTCCACAGTGAGAGGGGGTGAAAGCTGACAGAGCAGGAGGTGTGAATAATTTACAAATGTTACCAAGCGCTTCCTTCACATTTACCTTTCTCTAGAACCCTAAATTATACACTTTCCCACGTTTCTGCATAAAAACGTCATGATTATATTCAGGTTTGAGGCTGTTGTTTTATTAGATGTAGCTGTGTGTGTGTGTGTGTGTGTGTGTGTGTGTGTGTGTGTGTGTGTGTGCCATCCTTCTTGGCCATTTAAACGTGTTTGTGTGTGTGATTGGTCTGCAGGAGGCATGTTCTCTCTTCCCTGCCCCCTGTGGACACACACGCACACACACACACACACACACACACTGCATATTGATTTCTCTGAAAAAAACAACACGTTTACATAAAATTTTAATGAAATTAGAAACCAATTTCCATCTATCTATCTATCTATCTATCTATCTATCTATCTATCTATCTATCTATCTATCTGTATGTCTGTCTGTCTGTCTGTCTGTATGTATGTCTGTCTGTCTGTCTGTCTGTCTGTCTGTCTGTCTGTGTGTGGGTGAGACATTCTATAATTGGTCCAGGAGGGGGCCATTATTTTTGATCGCTCACCCCAACCATATCTAAAACAGAAATATCCACGCACGTGATCACGTATACGGATGCTGCTCTACTTAGTCAAGAAGAAAATGGTCCATGTGCTATCAATCCACAATATCAACTTGTCCTTTTTTTCCTTTTCTAAAAAGTGAACGCTTGCAAAAGTGTTAAAACCTTCGAGAGAACAGTGAGTACAACGCGAGAACTGATGCGATGCTGAGGCTGAATTCTTTCTAGCCCAGACTGTAGATTCATAGAGTGTAGTGGTACCAGTAAAATAGATTCGAAAGATTCAAGATTTAATATTTGTCAAAAACATGGACATATGCAGAATACAACTTGCAGTGAAATTAAAATTCATGTGAAAATCCTTATTTGTTCTGCTTCATGTTCATGTTGCTTCATGTTCACAATTCATTTCAAAAGCTGCCCCTAGATATTTATATATACACAGTGCATCCGTTAATTATTCACAGCGCTTCACTTTTTCTTTTTTTCATTATTTAACAAAAAAAATCACATGCAAGTATTCACAGCTTTTGCTCAATATTTGTTGAAGCACATTTGGCACCAATTTCAGCCTCAAGTCTTTTTGACTTTGATGCTTCAAGATTGGCACCTATTTTTGGTCAGTTTCTCTCACTCTTTTTTTGCAGAACATCTCAAGCTCTATCCGGTTGGATAGGGGGCGTCGATGTACAGGCATTTTCAGATCTGTCAGTTAAAGTCTGAGCTCTGACTGGGCCACTCGAGGACGTTCACATAACCGTCCAGTAGCCACTCCTTTGTTATCTTGGCTGTGTGCTTAGGGTCGTTGTCCTGTTGGAAGATGAACCGTCGCCCCAGTCTGAGCAGGTTTTCATTGAGAATGTCTCTGTACATTGCTGCATTCATCTTTCCCTAGATCCTGACAAGCCTCCCAGTTCCTGCCTCTGAAAAACATCCCCACAGCATGATGCTGCCTCCACCATGCTGTGCCACCACTCAATATGTTGAGTTTGGTTTTACTAATGATAAACATACATTTTATAAAGCACGCATATTTGTCCATGCCCATGTTGATTAAAGTATTAAAAACTTGAAAAGTATTAATTTAAGGGACATTTAGAACAGAGAAAAATGTGCGATTAATCACGAGTTAACTCATGCGATTAATTGTGGTTAAATATTTGAATCAATCGAAAGCCCTAATAAATAAACATATTTACAGATCAGGCTGGAAAAACATCTGAGTAAACCTTTAATGTAACATTCCAGTCTCCCAGTCAGTATATATATATATCTATTACGCCACGCCTTCCTCTATACACTCTGATGAAAGGCAAACGAACATCCTCCTCTCTCTCTCTCTTTCTCAGATCCTTGGGAAAGGCAGTGGGCGCTGGCAGCGGGTCAGACCGGTGGTGTGTTGGCAGTGTGAAGGAGATAAGAGCAGAAACAGCAGTTAGAAAGGGGATGTCTGAGTGGGAGATGGAAAGAGAGAGGGGGAAAAAAAGGAGGGATAGGGGGATGGGGGAAAGGATAGATGGCTGGAGAGAGAGGTTGGGGGTGGGGAGTGTGTAAGGGGTTTGCTAAGGGGGCTTGGCTGATATGTAACCTTATTGGTTTGTTCAAACGGAGGGGGGAGGGGCCGCAGCATGGACACACACACACACACACACACACACACACACACACACACACACACAGATACACACACCAGCTGGAAAAGAAAGACAAAAAACCAAGCGAGTGTGTGAGAGAGAGAGAGAGAGAGAGAGAGAGAGAGAGAGAGAGAGAGAGAGAGAAAGAGTTTCATAATTAAAGTGCAGGCTGATAATTACATTGCTGATATTCTCCATCTGAAATGTAACCGAGCAAAAATAGAGTTAGATCTGACACATAATCCAGTGCTATATTAACACACACACACACACACACACACACACACACATACAAAATTACTAATAAATCTTCTTAGCTTCTTTGTTTTAATATGAGTCCATGAATATTTCATTCCCAGCAAGAAAAAAAAAAAAAAAAGAAATGATCCGGCCTAATTCCCCCTAAATTGCATTTTATATGAGGCCCAGAAATAAACCAGAGAAACTCACACAAATGTACATTGGGAAGTAGCAGGCGTCCAGCTGGAAGGCCTGTAAAAGTGCGAACCGGCAACTTTTAGCAAAGATTCCCTTCACCTTATACCAGGGATATAAACTACAGCCACCACATTTGGTACAGCCCTCTGAACAATGCCAGAGACATATTTTAATACATATTTAATACATGTTTTCCTCAGATCATATCTGTTTTTGATAAAAAGGTTGGCTTTCAAACAAAAATTTCCCTTAGATATTAATATCATTTGAGCCACCGAAAGTTGATCGCTCTAACTATCGCCTATTTGCAAAAATCCATCCAGATAGTTTTTCCAGGTTTCAGTCCTCTGTGATTACAAGAGCGCCCTCTGGAGGCTAATCGCTGACACAATGTGCTGTTTGTTTTTACACATGAGATAAACAGTTTTTGATGTTTCATTTTTATAATAAGGTTTAGTACTAGTAAAGTTTCCGTTTTAAAAACTATCGGTTGATGAATCGTTAATCGTCGAGTACGATGTGACCTAGCTATCGGTATATGTTAAATCTGTAATAAAATCTCCACAATAATGCCCCGGGCCGGTCGGTATATATATAAATATATATATCTCCCCTGCCTTATACCCTCTGCAATAAATATCCATTATTGCTAAGGGCCCAAAGAACTACGATCCAAGTAATCAGCATGACAAAGGGGTGGTTCTTATTTACCTGTCATTCAGTTGTTATGCTGATGAACTCTTCCATGTGTAGCATTCGGGTGTTTAGTAGGCGTGGCTTTGGGTGGGAACCTCAAAGTTTCAGGATGTTTGGATTCAAGTAGGCATGGCCAGGTGATGTCATAAAGGTGAATGGAGTCTGAGGGCATCATAGGAAAACTTTGTGTGACTTGTCAGTGCTGGAAAAGTGAAAAAAATAGGGAAAGAGAGAGAGAGAGAAAGAGAGAGACAGGGAAAAAAGAAGAAGAAGAGCAAGCCAGCCCAGTGTGTACTCCAGCCAAGCCAAATCTGAACGACTTGGCATCGGACCCTTTGCTCAAAAAAAGTGCTATGCCAAGAATGCAAAAACATATACAGTCTTCCTCAATCTCCCTTTTTCTTTCTCCCTTTTTTTCTTTTTCTCTTTTTTCTCATGCCGGGTGTGATTCTAAAGAATAAACACCACCCCACACTGTACACACAGGCCTGCTTTTGATTAAGGCCACACTCCGCATCACAGCTCCATAATCACTACCACAGGCTTAGAAAATCCAATAAACGCACACTTTCATGCATTAAAGGTGCAATAAGCCTTTTTTTCTGGTGTTTTTTTTCTCCGACAGAAAGAACAGTAGCAATGGTTTCACTGTGGATTAGCGATCAGCATGTTATCAGTTATGAAGTTGGCAGACGAACCCTGCGACCGAATTGAACCCAAGCGTAGTTTAATATAATTTTTAAAATCAGTATTTATGTTTTCTTTAAGAAACAGGAAATTGTAAAGCAAGAAATGTGTCTATTGAATTGTACAGGGTTATAGTATGAGATTTGAGACACACCCTCTCAAATCTCTATTAGCCTGCTAGCTAGCCTGCTAGCCTGCTAGCGGGACGGTTCCAGTTTCGCAATGGTGACGTGCCAAAGCCTTCTCAGCTTCACAAACATTGTAACAGAACACACACACACACACACACACACACACACACACACACACACACATCCTTGACAGATCTAATATATACACACCAAAGGTGTCAGTGGCACAAGCATGACACATGTTGCATAACATAGTGAACACACACACACACACACACACACCCACACACACACACACACACACACACACACACACACACTCTAGAGATAGACATAAATCAAACGTAATGGTAACCTGAAAGATATAAAAAAAAATATATTGCTTTTTTTACTTTATTGTATATTTATTATAATTATTCATATGTACAGATTGTAATCTGGTCCCTAGGGGGCGCTTAACTTAACTTTTAGTTAACAAAAATGTCGCTTTTCTCAAATATATTATGGATTTAACAGCTGTTTTTCATTCCACGATGACTGAGAGAGGAGGAGAAATTTATTTTGTCGCAAATACACTTACAAGGATATTTACAAGACGGACTTTTCGAGGAAAAGCTGGACATCGTAAGGAAACATCACCAAAGCAGTTGTTAAGCTTTTGGAACTTTTTGAACTTCATTTGAATTCCTCAGGGAAACTATAATGCACAGAAGAAATGCACAAAAATGCAGGGGGTCATTTTCTGAGGTAAAAATCGATGATGTATGCGTACTATGTAGGACAGTTGTGGCTACAGTGAAAGGAGACGTGTTGAATTGTGTTTATCAGGTTTCTTGCCTTAGTAGCGACTTTCATTCACGCTGTATGAGATTCCTGTGGATTATCATCTTATACCAGGGTCACTTCCCAAGGACTGACAAGTTAAAGCTGTCATTTAGTGTTTCCAAGATAACACTTCATTTTCTGTGCTAATTTTATATACAGCTGGAATTCTGCTGCTCCGAATCACAGACACTACGAGAACAAACGTTTCGGAAAACCTGATCTTTCCCCAGACAGATGTGGTTCTTTCCCAAACTGTTACCACAAAGTTAAAGGCACACAATTGTGTAGGACGTCTTTGGATGCTGTAGCATGAAATTTTCCCTTCACTTGAACTAGGAGACCCGAACCTGATCCAGCATGACGATACCCCTGTGCACAAAGCCAGCTCCATGAAGATCTGCTTTACATGTGTTGGAGAAGACATCACCTCACATCACCTCACCTTCATCAGTACCTGACTTTACTATCATGAATGAATCTCCACAATACCTAGTGGAACATCTTCCCAGAAGAGTGGAAGTCATTACAAGAGCAAATGGGCACTGAATGTGGAATGGGATCTTCATAAAACTCTTCAGAAAAATATGCAGACTGCACCTTTAAGGAGGAGGACACGGACACGGACACACACACACACACACACACACACACACACACACACACACACACACACAATTCCAGAGAAGAGGTTTCACAAAGACCTTCTCTCTGTCTGGTGATGTCATTGACATCATTGAGTGTGTGTGTGTGTGTGTGGTAGTAGTTTTGAGTTTCCTGTCCCACTCTCCCACACTGGATCTGTGTTATCTGTGAGAAAAAGAGAGCGAGGAGGGATGAACAGACATAGAACGAGTGAGAAGAAAGGATGGAGAGAGAAAAAAGATGGGGGGTGGGGGGTGAGGCTGCATGGGGGTTATGTGTGTGTGTGTGTGTGTGTGTGTGTGTGTGTGTGTGTGTGTGGTAGTAGTTTTGAGTTTCCTGTCCCACTCTCCCACACTGGATCAGTGTTATCTGTGAGAAAAAGAGAGCGAGGAGGGATGAACAGACATAGAACGAGTGAGAAGAAAGGATGGAGAGAGAAAAAAGATGGGGGGTGGGGGGTGAGGCTGCATGGGGGTTATGAAATATGACCTGATGTCATCTCAGTTCCTTCTTCCTCCATCATTCATTTACAGGCCACTTATATTTATCTCAATGATATAACTGAGCAGTTATGGGGTTAGGGGCCTTGCTTAGGGGCCCAGGAATGGCAGCTTGGTGTAGTTGGGATTTGAACTCATGACCTTCGGATCTTAAGTCCAATGCCTTAAACTTTTTACTCTTTATTTATTTTTCTTTATAAAAACATGCAATGGGACTTTTTTCTTCTTCTTTTTCCCCCTCTTTATTGTCATTAATCATTTTGTGCAACTGGAAGCTTCTGCCACCAAAACAAATTCCATGCACGTGCAAACATACGTGGCGATAAAGCTCTGATTCTGATGTACGGTATAATGAGGATCACATCGTTAGAACAAGGACGCAGAGCGAGATGTTACATCCTAAGCATGCGGCTTCCAGAAGTCTCAAATCGACACCTCGATTACTGCAGAAAAGCTCGTAGCGGCTTCACACCGAGCGCCGCGCCCCTGACTCGGCAGAATCGAGAAAACCTCCGGCTGAGTTCGCACCATCCCTCAACACCCTCTCCGATTTCTAACTGCAGGTGTTACGTGACGTCCTCACGTGTAATCACGCCCAGCGCTCCATCGCTCTGCACTGTTTACGTTTAAAAAATGTTTTTTTGCTTCCTGTCAGCTAGAACCTCACGCCACATCCTTTCTCGCGTCTCACAACGTTAGCACGTTTCCTGCAGCTCGGTTTCGGTGTGTCACCCTCTGTTAACGGCCATGGTGAGCTACTGCCCCATCTGCGGAAAACCCGTCTACTTCGGTGAGTCTGTTTCGCTTTGTCCTGTATTTGTTTTTTGTCACTTCTTTTACTTCCTGGTTTTCTTTTCCTCTTTTTTCTCACCCGTGTGACAGGTTTATTTGTTCGCTTCTAAACTGTAGGCGCTTTTATTTGGTGTGTAGTGTTCTTTCATGCTTAAACCTTTAGGTTAAAGGTCACCAGACAGAACCAGGATCTCCTGTAATACTCTATACTCGTATACAGAAAGACCGTGTCCCACGGTTTGCTCTATAGACAAGAACAGAGTAGATACGCTGGATGCAGGACAAAATCGTGACTTGCCTTAGCAACAGCTTGAGATCGATCCAAGGCTTTAGCACGGAGCTTGGCCTTACGCTAGCTCTTGTTTAACCTTCCATTTTCAAGCATGTGATGGATCTGCTGCGCCAAAAGCCCTTACTGCTTTGAAGCCTTGCTTCAAATATAAACTCATTCGGGTGGCCGAGGTTTTCTGACAGCTTCCAAATGACTTCATAGAGGAATGTTCTGAAACTTTCCACATTGCGATTCGTTCAAAACGCTGCACAAAAGGCTTTTTTTTTTTTTTTTTCAAATAAATGGATGTTAGCCTATTATATATACATCTGTGAGAGAGAAATAGAGAGTACCTAACCATTTTCTTAAACTAACTCTCCATGAGTCAGCCTCCACAGGAAGTGAGCTAGCTGGAGGTTTTGAGTTTGTGGCAGGAAGTGGATTTGGCTTGAGACAGCAAAAGACAGACAGAATGAAAGAAAGAAAGAGAAAAAGAGAGATTGGCAGAGATTGTTTAAACTGGCAGCTGCAAGACTAAAAGCCATGGCTGCTTAAAGAAAGGATGCTCTCCAAAGCCTAGTTCTACTAGAAAGTTCTGGAGAAGAAAAAAAACAAAACAACGCAGCCGGGACACAGAGCCAGAGACGACCGGGACTTCGCTTTCTGGCCTGATCCTGTAATCTGTGTTAGAGTGAAGACAGCAGGCAGCACAGGACATATCGGTTCTGCGTGAAAACGAATTGCAGGCCAGGACGACAAGCCAAATTCTGACATGAAACTGATTGGAGATGAAGGGATCGTTGGACAGATTTAAAGAAACAATAATTATTTATTTTATAATTGAGAATGATTTAGTTTGTGACAGGGGAAATCCTTTAATAAAGGCTTTCCCTTTTATGTTTTTCATCAATTATTTAAAGATCCTTAGTTATACAGTTCTACCTAGAACCTTCCAGGGGTTCCCCAAACAACAGGAGCGTTCTCTTTATAAAGACCCATACCAATTCAGAAACTCTCTGTTGTACAGTTATACCATACATACAACCTTGAAAGTTTTCCCAAGATAAGGCTCATAGGTAGAAAAACAAAATACAAAAGTTTTCCTCTTCACCGAAATTCAGATTTCAAAAATTCAGACCAACACCGTTTCTGGGCGTAGGCAAACTGGGCGGTCGTTTAGAGCGCAAGCTGCTTAAGAAAGGGGGGGG